>OZ020194.1:53047247-53379747 GCA_963971165.1 Philopedon plagiatum
ATATGTTATTGAATCTTTGTGAGACTTCAAACGAGTCTTTTATGTAATATTCATTATTATAGTCATAAGCTTTAGTTAGAATGTCTGTGACAAAAGATGCAATTAGCTCTGTAGGTGCCCCAATAGAGGCTACTATAGGCCTTACTGATTACAATTAATAGTTAAATGTAGATTCCCTGATGATGGAAATAAAGATTTCCGAAAGCTCGGACTAAACTTTAAAGAGTACACTTTCATTTGCTGCATACCCCAATATTTACTAGTTTACTCCTTAACTAGTCAGCAACGACTACCCTTCTCTAAACTCTCAGGTATAAGGTTTTACCAAACCATCTTGGCTACGTACGGGAATATTGCAGTGGAGAAGCAGAAGCTGTGGTCCAAACCAAAATGAAACTTGCCAAGGAGTACAACCGAAGGTCTTTCTTACTCAAATGCAGAAGTTTAGGCATCCTCCCACAACACATTACATCAACTACTAGACCTACTGAAGAACTTCTACTCCGACAAGATGCACACTCCAACATTACAGAATATGTCCGAAGGTTAGGGAATAGACTAATAAGTATTGAGATTGCGAGCAATCACAAAGATATTAATAAATTAGAAACGTCTCTCTAAACTCTTAAAGTAGAAATTATTTCACATACTAATGAATTAATTTTTAATAATTTCTCAGGTAAACAACTAAGACATTACAATAGATTATTTCATAAAACTAAATTTAATAACATTAACAAACTAAACAAATTAAAGAATGAAGAATCAAAACCAAACCTAATTGGATAAAAAATCTTACAGAAACAGTAATACCAGATGATGTCCAAAATTTTGCATTGAACCCATAATAAATAAGGACATCTCCATCAAAAATGTTTTGGCGGACGTGGATTATATCACATCTAACATAGATGACATTTCACTAAAAAATATCACAATATCTAGAGCTACTAACTTAATTACTAATTATATTCACAACAACAAAATTAATAATTCATTCTTTCATAATTTATACAACAAAACTCAAAAAATTCTCAAAAGCAACCCCAACATTATTGTAACAAATTCTGATAAGGGCAACGTGACAGTCATCATGAACAAAGGACACTACTTACAACTAACTGATGACTTAATAGTCACTAGCACTTCATATGTTCAACTGCCAAGTGACCCCACGTTGTCCATACAGAGAAAATGCAATGATATGGTTAAAAGATTAAAAAGCACTAACCAGATTACTGAAGTTCAAAAAAAGCAACTTACTGGCTATAAAGGTATATCTCCAAAATTTTATGCTCTCCCTAAAATACACAAACCTACTTTATCAGTAAGGCCTATAGTAGCCTCTATTGGGGCACCTACAGAGCTAATTGCATCTTTTGTCACAGACATTCTAACTAAAGCTTATGACTATAATAATGAATATTACATAAAAGACTCGTTTGAAGTCTCACAAAGATTCAATAACATGATATTACCTAACAATTATGTCCTGGCTAGTCTGGATGTGATATCTCTTTTTAGTAACGTTTACTTAAATGCTGCTCACAGAGCCATCCACAAAAACTGGGACCGTATCAGCACTCACTGTAATATACATAAAGAATCCTTTATGGAATTGATAACCTTCCTTTTTGAAAACACATATTTCTCTTTTAATAACAAACATTACAAACAGACTTTTGGCACACCGATGGGTGCCTCTATTTCTCCTATTCTAGCAGCCTATGTTATGGACGACCTGCTGGACACTGCCATCCCTGTCCTATCCTTCAATCTTCACTTCATAAAAAAATATGTAATAGATGATATCATTTTATCCTTGCCTCAGGATGGTATTAATGAGATAGTAGAAACTATTAACAGTTATGATCCGTACATACAATTCACTATAGAAACAGAGAATGATAAACAAGCTATTCCGTTCCTGGATACCAAGTTTATACGTTCTCCAGAGAATAAAATCATTATTGACTGGTACAGGAAACCTTGCAGTTCAGGCAGGTACAGGGTCTTCCAACGAGGACTGAACAGGGGCTCATTTTTGAGCGTCCTTGTATTTAAAGAAAAATCTAAAATAGCCAATCGATGTACTTTTTCCTGCAGAAATCAAAAATTTATTTGAACCAGAAACAAAAGAGTTACGCTATGGATAAAGTGTTTTTTAAATGGAACATAGCTTTTTTTATACGATTTTCGGAACGAGTGATTTTTTTTATGTCCGTTCTGATTAAAATATTTAATATTGTGACAGCTATTTTTATTAAATTTTAATGTTTTATCCAGTATAATTTAACTTCAACCTGTTTGAAACATACACTAGGTAATAAAGGTAAAATCACCTTGAAATCCTTCAAAGTCAAAAAATTTGACAAATTTACTATAATATTGCCGAAATGAAATATTGATTAGATGAGAGATTGCAGATTGTTATCTTGTTCTACAAATGCCAAGAAAATGCAAGAGAAGCATTTGTAGAACAAGATAACAATCTGCAATCTCTCATCTAATGAATATTTCATTTCGGCAATATTATAGTAAATTTGTCAAATTTTTTGACTTTGAAGGATTTCAAGGTGATTTTACCTTTATTACCTAGTGTATGTTTCAAACAGGTTGAAGTTAAATTATACTGGATAAAACATTAAAGTTTAATAAAAATAGCTGTCACAATATTAAATATTTTAATCAGAACGGACATAAAAAAAATCACTCGTACCGAAAATCGTATAAAAAAAGCTATGTTCCATTTAAAAAACACCTTATCCATAGCGTAACTCTTTTGTTTCTGGTTCAAATAAATTTTTGGTTTCATTTTTGAATTCTGCAGGAAAAAGTACATCGATTGGCTATTTTAGATTTTTCTTTAAATACAAGGAAGCTCAAAAATGAGCCCCTGTTCAGTCCTCGTTGGAAGACCCTGTACCTGAACTATTTATCATACCATAAATACCCTACAAAAGTGAATTTAATAAAACAAATGAAAAACAGAGTTTTGAAAATCTCAGACCCATCCTTCCACAAAAAGAATCTAGACATCCTATTAAAACTTTTTACTGATAACTCCTACCCACCGACCTTAATAAAAAAGATACTGTTCAGTGCGTCCAATACATTGACTGACACCAATACCCCTAATCTGAATCATGAAAATAGTGTGGTTGGGACGAACCCAGAAAAAAAAATTATTTTCACATCTTTACCCTTCATTAAAGAGGTCACTCCCGGCCTGACTAGGATTTTGAGTCAAATTAAAAATATAAAAATTGCAAATAAATCAGTTCTTACAATTCGCTCTGTATATTCTAAACTCAAAGATAAAACCCCTTTAACAGCTAGGTCTGATGTGGTCTACAGTATACCTTGTGCGGACTGCGATAAAATATACATTGGTCAAACTTCGAGACCGATCTCTAACCGCATTGTTTCGCACAGGAGTGACTGTAGACTTCACCCAGAAAGATACGCCTTAGCAGAACATGCAAATAAATTCAATCACAACATGGACTACAATTCCACAAAAATTTTAATCTCAGAATCTAACTACACCAGGAGGCTTTTTCTGGAGATGGCCTTTATCTCACAACAGCCTAACTGCATAAATAAAAAAACAGATATCAATCATTTATGTACAATCTACTCTTATCTTCTTTTCCTAGATAATAAACCACCCCCTAATATAAATAGTACCATTTTTTCTTTGGTTTAACTTTGCTATTGCTCAGACGATCAAGATACTGCACACTAAAACTTGATTTCGTGTAACCACTGTACACATTTAGTTCCCTAACCCTAAAAATTTTAAAAATTATTTTCTCCTGTCATTGACAGTTTTCAAAATTAAACATAAAACAAGATTTTATATAACCAATATCCCTTTTTCTAATAATTAAGCAATTTTATCAGTGTTTGTTTGTTCTGTAAAAATTAATTTTAACTTGTTCTAATGTTTTGGACTCAAATTTTGGCTTTTTATCTTGCCAATGTTCGGTTCTACAATTGATATCTTGATGACCAACCTCAACAAAGTTGTAAGTTACTTTAAACTCTTTTAATGTAACACACTCCCATTTAACTATTAATTGTAGCTTCCCTGATGATGGAAACAAAGATTTCCGAAAGCTCGGACTAAACTTTAAAGAGTACACTTTCATTTGCTGCATACCCCAATATTTACTAGTTTACTCCTTAACTAGTCAGCAACGACTACCCTTCTATATATATATATATATATATATATATATATATATATATATATATATATATATATATATATATATATATATATATATATATATATATATATATATATATATGTATATATAAGAAAAAAATGATTTAGCGTCCGTCATAATATAAAAAGGGGGAAAGATTTTGGCTAATCGGACAAAACCAGTAAGTTCCGTTCTTGCATTAAAGTACGGGGAGTCCAAGACCTTATGGATAACCCCGGGCCGGTAGACAGTTAGCTTTCGTCCTTATTAGGACTCATCAGACTGACTTAACCCTTTGGCACCTTTCCACACATAGAACCCTCGCATATTATGTCGTCCGCTTTGGATAAAGACGGTACACAATACACGTGAGCGCCATCTATGGGAAGTCACTGAAATGCAAGCACAGATCTTACTAGAGTAAAGCTGCTACTGTAGGCAACCAGTAAAACAGTAATACGTACGGAAACATGACCCCCGGTACCCGGTACCGATTTTGAGCATCACTCCAGCAATCCACAATTTTGCGGTTTATACTATGAGTCGCACACTCAGTCCCACCGAGAGCCGTGCAACTCCGTCTAAAAGCCGTAGAATAAGAATAAGAAAAAAATGATTTAGCGTCCGTCATAATATAAAAAGGGGGAAAGATTTTGGCTAATCGGACAAAACCAGTAAGTTCCGTTCTTTTTTTTCGGACTCCCCGTACTTTAATGCAAGAACGGAACTTACTGGTTTTGTCCGATTAGCCAAAATCTTTCCCCCTTTTTATATTATGACGGACGCTAAATCATTTTTTTCTTATTCTTATTCTATGGCTTTTAGACGGAGTTGCACGGCTCTCGGTGGGACTGAGTGTGCGACTCATAGTATAAACCGCAAAATTGTGGATTGCTGGAGTGATGCTCAAAATCGGTACCGGGTACCGGGGGTCATGTTTCCGTACGTATTATTGTTTTACTGGTTGCCTACAGTAGCAGCTTTACTCTAGTAAGATCTGTGCTTGCATTTCAGTGACTTCCCATAGATGGCGCTCACGTGTATTGTGTACCGTCTTTATCCAAAGCGGACGACATAATATGCGAGGGTTCTATGTGTGGAAAGGTGCCAAAGGGTTAAGTCAGTCTGATGAGTCCTAATAAGGACGAAAGCTAACTGTCTACCGGCCCGGGGTTATCCATAAGGTCTTGGACTCCCCGTACTTTAATGCAAGAACGGAACTTATTGGTTTTGTCCGATTAGCCAAAATCTTTCCCCCTTTTTATGTATATATATATATATATATATATATATATATATATATATATATATATATATATATATATATATATATATATATATATATATATATACAGGGTGTCCCGAAATTAGGGGGCCAAGGTTAAACAGTGCATTCTGCATAGGAAAATAACACTAACTTGGTTAATAAACATGTATCGAAAAATGCCCTCTAACGGAGCTACGGCCTCCTAAAGAGGGGCTCATGATGATGGTGTTTTTCAAATTATTCCTACAGGGTTGAACATAAAAACATGAGTTTTTGGTATTTTGGTATTTTGACATGCTGAATCTAGATCTAAATCAAAAACTACCAAAAGTTTATCATAGGCGTAACATTCGGGGGGGGGGGGGGGGGGGGGGGGTAATGGTACAAAAACAGCCGTAACTTTTTTATGAGTTAATGTTTTAAATTTTTTTTCTAAAATTATGAAAATCCAGAGCTTTCTACCAAAAAAAGGTACTCTTGATTTACATCGCTTAGATGCACCATTTGTGAGAAAAATGCCTTTAAAAGTAACACTGTTTAGCAAAGACGGATCAAGTAAAAATTAATCTTCCAATAGAACTTAGTGCCGGGCCATGAAATCGAATGTTTTACCAAATTTTCTAAAAAATAATGTTACTTTTATAAGCATATTAACGTTTATGTGGTTTTGTAAAAATAATTTTAGAGTTATGCATTCTACTACTAAGTTTTAGTGAAAATATGGGATATCTATGCTAAACAGTGTTACTTTCAAAGGCATTTTTCTCACAAATGGTGAATCTAGGCGATGTAAATCAAGAGTACCTTTTTTTGGTAGAAAGCTCTGGATTTTCATAATTTTAGAAAAAAAATTTAAAACATTAACTCATAAAAAAGTTACGGCTGTTTTTGTACCATTACCCCCCCCGAATGTTACGCCTATGATAAACTTTTGGTAGTTTTGATTTTAGATCTAGATTCAGCATGTCAAAATTACCAAAATACCAAAAACTCATGTTTTTATGTTCAACCCTGTAGGAATAATTTGAAAAACACCATCATCATGGGCCCCTCTTTAGGAGGCCGTAGCTCCGTTAGGGGGCATTTTTCGATACATGTTTATTAACCAAGTTAGTGTTATTTTCGTATGCAGAATGCACTGTTTAACCTTGGCCCCCTAATTTCGGGACACCCTGTATATATATATATATATATATATATATATATATATATATATATATATATATATATATATATATATATATATATATATATATATATATATATATATATATATATATATTTCAACCCAACCCAACCTGTATATATATATATATATAATATATATATATATATATATATATATATATATATATATATATATATATATATATATATATATATATATATATATATATATATAGTGAGGACCAAAAGTCCCGCATAAATTAGATACAAATTGAAGGAAATTTTTTTTAGAAAAACGCTCGGACACGTCGATTTTTATTTTAGTTACACATGTTTTGACATGACAGATAAGTATACAGAGTCACTGATGTAGTAGATAAATGTCATTGTCAATGTTTTTCTTATGGAACACCCTGTATATCATTGAATTTTTGAATTATTTAAAAGATTTTGAACATATTTGGTATAACATACCCTATACCTAAAGTCAATAGTTATCGGGAAATTTACGATTGAATATCATAAAACGCACTCATAAATATCGATCTATTTATTAAAAATGGAATTATAACAATAAAAAAAAAACAATAAAAACTACTCTAATCTAGATTTTAGTAAATGTTCGAACTGTGCCCCGTTTACTTCTTGACAGTAAGCAAGTCGCAATTCGAATTCTTCAAGAACGTTATGTATCATTTCAGGGGGTATTTGTTGAATTTCATGTGATTTTATTTTTTAATTCTTCTATACTGTTTGACTTATTCACATACACTCTATGTTTTAGATAACCCCACAAAAGAAGTCCATAGGGGTTAGGTCAGGTGACCTAGCAGGCCACTCTAATTGACCCCTTCGCCCAATCTGCATAAATAAAAAAACAGATATCAATCATTTATGTACAATCTACTCTTATCTTCTTTTCCTAGATAATAAACCACCCCCTAATATAAATAGTACCATTTTTTCTTTGGTTTAACTTTGCTATTGCTCAGCCGATCAAGATACTGCACACTAAAACTTGATTTCGTGTAACCACTGTACACATTTAGTTCCCTAACCCTAAAAATTTTAAAAATTATTTTCTCCTGTCATTGACAGTTTTCAAAATTAAACCTAAAATTAAACATAAAACAAGATAGTTACGTAGACTCTGCTGTCTGCTGTCCAAAGTTCATTGACCTACCATCAGAGAAAAGGATCTTGGGGCAACTTGGCGCAAAACATCCCATCCTACACTACTCGCTTCATACTGATATATACGGGTAACTGACGCATAATCACACCTAGACAATACAGCTGATTATTTTTTTCAATTAATATTATGTGAAAATTCATAATATAAATTTTGAATTGGTATGAAATGACTTGTAAAAAAAATTTAATAAAAATAAAAAAAGTTTAATATTTGCCCACAACCACCCTCACCACGGGTCTGACGGCTGACGCTTGTTTTGCTTATTTATTGCTTATATCAAAACTATTAATAGAAGTAAAAATTATTCGGCATGAAAACACTATAATACCAAAACTGCAACGCTACGTCCCGTACTAAATGGAAAAAAAATACAACGCATTCTTAATGGTCAGAACATATGTAGCAGAAACAACAATTTTTTTGTATGGCATAATTTTTCCCTTCCGGTGTAAAAATATTTAGGAAAGAAATTTAGTTTAATGGTTATTCAGCGTGCTCTGCTAGTCTGAACTCAGGCTAGCAGAGCCATGCGTTTTTTTTAATACAAGCAAAAAATTAAAAAAAGATTGAAGTAGGAATAAATTAAAGTGCTATTATCCTGATAGATAAGTTATAAAGTTATAGATAGATAAGTTATAAAGCTAATATTTCGTGGTTATAGATAGATAAGTTATAAAGCAAATTTTTCGTGGTTATAGATAAATAAGTTATAAAGCTAATATTTCGTGGTTATAGGTCTTTATTGCATAAAGACGCTAGAGTAAAATGACGTTTATTTTTTTTTTCGGTCTCTGTTCATATTTTAGGAGCAATTATTAGCCAAAAATTCCAGTAGAAAAATATTTTGAAGAAGAATTTAGTTTAGGGATTATGCAGCGTGGGTTTATTAGCTTGAATCTTTTGAAAAAGGCGAGTAGCAAGAAAAATAGGACAATAAATGAGTTTAAATCCCAACAGACAGATCATAGGTTATTTCAGTCTCTGTACATATTTTGGGAGCAATTAATTAGCCAAAAACTCCAGCATGAAAAATTTAGTTTAGTGGTTATTGAGCGTGGCTCCGCGTTTTTTTTTTAATAAACGAAGCAAAGAAATGAAAAATATAGTCTCATAATACACTGCTCAAAAAAATTAGAGGAACACTTCTTTGTATCTCTATAACTTTTATTGTGGAAATGATATACATATGAAACATTTAAATTTCTAAAGCCACATATGTTATCCTATTAAATAAATGAACTTAAGAATTAAGAATGCAATAATTATTAAGATATGATTAGGAATTTAAAAAAAATACAAAAATCAAAGTGGCGATAGATGCATTTTCTTTGCAAAACATTTGTGGAATTCCCTTCGTATGAGAATCAGTATCTCGTGTGTCCTCCACCAGCACGAATAACTTCATGACACCTCCTTGGCATGCTTCTTATAATTCTTCGAATATTTTCTTGGGGTATACTTTCCCATTCTTCGATTAAGGCTTCTTCTAGGTGCAGGAGAGTTTGGAATGCATTTGGAGAGTTTGGAATGCATTTGGACGCTTCCGAAAGCGTCTGTCCAACAAATCCCAAACGTGTTCGATAGGATTTAAATCGGGACTAATCGCAGGCCAGGATTTGAATACCTCGTTCATGTAGGAAGTTTATGGCAATGGCTGCTGTATGTGCTTTCGCATTATCTTGCATCAGTATGAAATTTGGACCTACACCGTAAGCTACAGGTACAATATGTTCTTCTAGCACATTATTGATGTAACGTTGAGCGTTTAGACTTTCATGAATTACCACAAGGTCGGTTTTTCCTTCAAGACTTATCCCTCCCCAAACCATTATCGACCCGCCACCAAACCTTTGCACTTCTCTTACTGCAGCAGCAGAATACCGTTCGCCGGGACGTCTGTAAACACGTGCTCGACCATCACAACGTGTAAGACGAAATCTTGACTCGTCGGTGAAGAGTACTTGTGTCCAATGTCGAAGTTGCCAATTAATATGCTCACGAGAAAAATTTAAACGGCATATTTTGTGACGCCTTGTCAAAATGGGTTTTCGCACGGGTCTTCTGGGTCTCAAGTTAGCTTCTTTTAATCGATTTCTAACAGTCTGGTCGGAAATATCTAGTCCATGAGTCACCCTAAAAGCACTTTGAAGATCCTTTGCTGTTAGTATACGATTACGCAATGATGAAAGAACTAAATATCGATCTTGATTTTGGGTGGTTTTCCTCTTACGACCTTGCCCGATGCGTCTTTTGTACTGACCAGTTTCCCTAAAACGATCCCACACACGTTTTATAACAGAAGGACTGCGATTAAACATTCTTGCAACTTGCCGGATACGGAACCCATTTTCAATCAAAGAAACAGCACGAGCAACTTCAACTTCACTAAGATGCCGCATTTTATTTTTCGTGATGTCTAATTGACTTTT
The DNA here is from genome assembly GCA_963971165.1 of Philopedon plagiatum. Taxonomy (NCBI): domain Eukaryota; kingdom Metazoa; phylum Arthropoda; class Insecta; order Coleoptera; family Curculionidae; genus Philopedon; species Philopedon plagiatum. The sequence goes on from OZ020194.1 coordinate 53,057,520, forward strand.
GCAACAATATGTTGCTGTTACCATGCCTACTAAATCTCGAAACTAAGCATAGGTCACTTTATCGCCACTTTGATTTTTGTATTTTTTTTAAATTCCTAATCATATCTTAATAATTATTGCATTCTTAATTCTTAAGTTCATTTATTTAATAGGATAACATATGTGGCTTTAGAAATTTAAATGTTTCATATGTATATCATTTCCACAATAGAAGTTATAGAGATACAAAGAAGTGTTCCTCTAATTTTTTTGAGCAGTGTAATTAAATTTCAGTATGTCGGGAGCCATCTTATCTCGAGTTGGTACTTCTTTATACGTTTGCGGAATATCCCCCAGGATGTTTTAGAAATAATGAATCATTGAAAATAAGCAGGAAAAGTAGAAAAATATAAAACCCAAGCTGAATTAAATTATGTATTGATCTGATGATGGCACTAATTTGCATTGGCCGTATTTATCGGTCAAGTGAAAGTAAAATTAAAATGAATTTGCCACCCTTCTAAAATGCAGTCATAAGTAGCAGCTTAACTCGCCTTATCCTGGCGCCGGTTGTCATTAAGCAACATTTTAAGCGAAAAACATAATTTAAAACAACTATTATTTCGTGGTAGATTTTTAAAATCTCATCGTAGTGATTGTTGTTAGTGACGCCTTTATACACTTTTCTTTGTAATTCAATAATAAAAACAGTTGTATTTAAAATTTTGTTTTATTTACCGAAATAGTATGAACCATAATTATAAACCATGTTTGAAATATAGCAAAAAATAATAATACATTTTTTTTTCTGAACGTATTGAAATAATTTATTTCATTTTATTTAATTTAACAGTAAGAGTATACCTCTTACTGTTAACCGATGAAACTGTCAGATAATTAATAGTTTAATATGAATGTGAAGTCTACTGGTAGTAGGGGTGCATATACTAAATGTATAAAAGTGAGAATCTAGAGTTCTCTAAACCACCTGACGATGCCTTATTCACTAAGGATTAAACAAATAATGGTGAAACAAGCTATTCTCCGGGATATATGCCCCTCCGAGCGCTGGATTACATACCAAAATTTTCAGTATTTTGTTCTAACACAGTTAAATAACAAAATACTTATTCAGACTGCAAGAAATTACCAGTACCAGTACCAGTGCTGCCTTTTTCTTTTGGTAGGATGTCGTTACCTGCAGACCGGTTTCGAACTCTTTAGTTCTCGTCAGTACGGGATAAACGAACATACCTACCTTTCTAAAAAGTGAATCCGATTATCGAACTGCATAAGCAGTATGACATAGGCAGCGCCATCCATTAGCAGTTCCAAGCAGTCTGAGTGAAGTGCCGTAAGGTAAAATCGTCAGTATTTAAACTGGACAGCAGATGACTGGAAAAAAGGTCTATTTAGCGACGAGGCGCATTATAAAATCTTTAGTTCCGATGGAATGAGGTGCGTAAGGCGGCCAATTAACACCAGGTTGAATCCTAAGTACGTTACACCCACAATTAAACATGGCCAAGGAGGCGTTTTTATGGGGTTACTTCTCGTGGTATGGGCCCAGATAACCTTTATCTGGGGCATGGATTTATTAGGACTGGATACGGGATGAGTTCACATTCTTTGAAGCCAAAACAAGCCATTCTAAACGACACTGTAAACACAATTTGTAAACATTGGCCACATCTTATTTTACCTTGTATTTTTGTCCAAAAAATACGTTAGAAGCATCACAAGATTTACTAAAAGTAATAAAAGCCCTAAAATATTTTATTTTTCTGCCAAATAATAATAAATGTTAAAAAGGTTTTATTATTTATAGGTTATGTTATTTCTAAAGGTGTTTATTTAAAGTCGCTCCGAGTTATTTATAAATCTATATATATCTATACGTCGCACTTTTTCTTTTCTGGTTCATTAGACAAAGACGTACGTGTAACCGAGTGTTCAGACCGAGGTTCAGCCGTGTTCCTAAACAACCATAACAGACAGCAACACTTCTGGGCTGCGTTCGATATCATCGCCGGGTGACACACCGGTGTGATTTTTCAACCTCAGCTCCAAGATGATCTCTTTCTACTACCATTCTTGATTCAATTACGTATTTCCTGTGGTATTTCCTTAAAGTTTGTAACCTGCTCCCCCAAGAGAAAACAAACAACAAATATAAGGCTTCACGTTCGATAGGCTCATAGTATACGGATATCGAATCCTTATAATAAATCCATGATCTGGGGTATGGGACTGGTCCTTTACACTTTATTAATGGTACCATGGATCGATTCATATACAATGATATAATGCCAAATGTCATGCTTCCTTATGCAGAGTAGAAAATGCTGTTGCGGTTTACTTTTCAGCAGGATAATGTTCAGTTGTGTTTTAGGAGAATAATCTTTCAGTTTTGCAGTGGCCGGCGCAATCCCTTGGCCTAAATCCAATCGAAAATCTGTGGGAAGAAATAGAATGTCGTATTCGCATACAATTGTTTCCAAATAATCGTTGCTGGACAAAATTAATGAGGTTTGGAGAACTCTTCCAGAAACTGTAATTCAAAATTTGATCGTCTCAATGGCGCGACGTTGTCATCAGCAGATTATAAGTAATGAATGTTAATGTAATCGATAGTTTATTAATTATTACATGTTTCGGGCCGCTATAATTTTTTAATGTTTTATGTTTTGTTTGTTACATCCTTTAAAATAAAATACTGTTAAATGAAATTTGTTGCTTTACTTTTGTCGCATTTATTTTTGACTTCTTTAATTTTTATAATTATTTGTCCTGTAAATGGTGTTCAAAATTTTTAAGGAAAGTATTTAATTAAAATTAAATAACAGACAAGCTCATAAAAGAAATTCGTGGAATTTAAAGAAATAACCATTTTGTTGCTCCACTTTTGTTAAATAGTATACATACATATTAGTGTTGAAATCACTCGACTACTTGATTTTTATCATTGACATCACTCGATTACCGAATCTATTACTCGAGTTATAATTTCGAGTGAAAAGCGTCGTATATTTGGATCCGTGAGTAATAACCCCAAACTAATGATTACACATATATAACTGCTGAGTAGGAATAATAATTATATAAAAACTACTTGATTAGTAAAATCGGTAACGTTGATATTGTGTCAAAGCTAGTTGCTGTTCATATTGGTGTTCATAGTTAAGTTACTTTTAAGTTGTGCCCTTTTTGTCAAAATAAAAAGTTTTTAAAACGAAGTTTGTCGAACTGTGTTCTTAATTGGCGCTGCGAACAGGATAGTGTGATTCTGCCCTTTATCGGTATACCGTTGTGTGGAAGTGATTTTCAAATCTTCGTGCACTATCCGAACCTAGAACCCTTCAAACTCCGGTCCATCGGCCCTTCGTGAAGTGACGAAGTGTTCTATTCTTGGAAAAGCAAGAAAGTGGAGCTAACCGTCCTCTACCGTGTTGTCAGAGACGCTGCCAACCCAGTTCCTGCCTTTCCGACCCGACCAGTTCAGCAAACAGAAGAAGAGCCAATCAGACACGCCTATATAGGGACTCCTTTGGTTGTGAACCTCTGCAGTATAAGCTTTATGGATTCGTCCTTGATTGTATTGTAAGTTATTGCTGAATTGCCATTTTACATTTTTAATGTCAAACCCTTCTGAACGTTTAAGAAACATTTTGGTAAAAAATAGGGCTTCTTTAGGATTAAGCACTGACAATTTAAATCTTCCAAGTGAAGACGTAAATTCTCAAGACGAACTAGTAAATTTAATTAGTTCTTTAAACTTAAATTCTAGCCAAACCGATAACTTAGATAATAATAATTCCAAAATGGAAAACTTAAGATTTCACACTTCTCTTTTGCCAACTTTCTCTGGTATCCAAAATCATTTAGAAAGTTTTATTTTAGCAATAGATGAATTTCACGACCTATATAATAACACGAGTGAAGACCAGAAAAAGGTGGTTATTGCTGCCATAAAATCAAAATTATCTGAAAATGCCCGCGACTTTTTACTCTCTAGGCCAGACTTAACGTCTTGGATTACAATAAGAGAAGCGCTAAGACAAAAATTTGGCGATCCTATTACATATCAAATACTCATACAACAATTGCAATATTTTAAAATTAATAGAAATGAAAGTATTTTACAATTCGTAGATAGACTCAAAAGTTTTATGCAAAGAATATTTTCAAAAATTCAATGCGAAATCCAAGACGATGGAGCGAAGAGAATACTAATTAGTCAAGTTCAACAAACATCAGTATTGATTTTAACTGCCAATTCTCCGCTAACGTTAAAAACAATGCTAATGTTACAACGGCCTTATACACTTGATGACGCTTATAAACATGTTTTAAATTATGATATGATAGAATCACAAGTTAATTTTACAAATAATTCAACATTGCAATCTTATCATATGTATAACGTAAATAATCAAAGTACACACTCAACCACAGGTCATTCTCCCTTTTCTATGTTATATGGACCTTATCTCAACGAACCCAATTTAAATAATGACTTAACGATTTTTGAACAATATAACGAAAGACGCAAAAACGTGGTATTACCATTTCTTGAGAACATTTACAAAAATACCTATGAAAAACAAACCCAAAATACCCAGAAACAAAATAAAAATACTGAACAACCCCCTGAAATTAAACCAGACCAAACAGTATATCGAAAAAATACACTTAGAAATAAAATGAACCCCCAGTTTATACCTACAAAGGTAACAAGTATAAATAAAAATAAAATAACAGGCGTTTCTAAGCAAAAACCTATTACTATGCATATGAGAAAAATCAAGAGACTTAGGAAAAACCCTATTTCTTTTCAGCCTCCTGATACTGGCCCTGCGGACCCCGCTGAACCAGGCCCTTCTGGCACACAAGTTACCTAACAATGGCTATTATTCAGAAGAAATCTCTACTTCCTTAGTTATAAGTCATTATCATACAACATACATTCCCTTTAATATTTCTATAATTAGGTTAACATTATCCCAATTACTCGGCAATGTTAAAATTACAAATCATATGGTAAGAAAACAAAACAATACTTTAATTATGACTCAATTTGATCATGTTTCTATAGCCTTAAATAAAACATATGATACTTATACAAAATTAAATTTTTGCGAAATCAGTAGACTGAGTCGCAACAAACGAGGGTTATTAAACTTCCTCGGAAGTGGCATCAAGTTTATAACTGGCAACCTAGACAATAATGATTTAGAAGCAATTACTCAAAATTTACAAATTTTAAAAAAACAATGAAATAAATTCTATGCATAAAATTAATGATCTAAGCTCATTTGCAGGAAATATTATGAATAAATTTAAAACTACTTTAAATTACATAAATGAAAATTCACAAAACATTCGCACGGAACTATACGAGCTAAATAATGAAATAAATACAATGCTTACACTGCAAAACCAATATATGCAAATTATTAACTTAAATCAGTTCTTAGAGAAAATATTACGCATTCTTTCTTTCGCCCACCTAGCAGGCGCGGCCCGTCCATAAGGTCATTTGGTCAATGACCCACCTAAAATTTTCAGTGATCTACCTAATAATTTATTTTTTAATTTTTTAAAACCAAAAAATAATGTCTTGTTTGAAAGTTCCATGCGAAAAGTCCCCAAGAAAGAATCAAGCCAAGACATCGTCAAAGGATATCCAAGCTGGCTCCGGGCTAGGTCATATTTTAAATTGATCTTATAGGTTTATATGGACGATATAAATTCATTACAAGTAAGAGAGAAACAGACATACGCCCTTTAGGAAGTTAAAAAGAGACACAATTGGTCGACGGCCCACCCATAATATCTGGCCACTCCCACTATGGAAATACTCTCAAATCGCCCCCTAAAATATACTATTTCAAAACATTTGGTTCGGAAAAAGAAAATCTAATTAGGTACCTAACATGCGAATTGTATTTGCATCGTATTAATAATATTAATTATTAGTGGTTAAACATAAAATAAATACGATTTCTGCCAGGCCAGCGCTAGGCATCTCATTTAGCGATATCGGACCGATTTTCTTATATAACGAGCGTAGTGCAGTGTTATAACCGCAGGGAGGTAATCTCACGGTCGCGGTTTCGAATCCGTGTTGGGGCAAGAACTTTTTTTTAATTTTTTGATATTTAAAAAATTAGATCGGCTCTAAAAGGTGTATTGGCAACAAGTTGTTCCTCGATAAAATATTTTTAAAATTGTTAGATTGTTGGCAATCTCATATTTACTACCGCTTACAGCCTGCACGTGCGTAGACAAATATCGTATTACTATGTCTAGTCGCCAGCATTGTATTTATTAAAGAAAACGGAGTTTCGGCAGCGTTCCTAATTTTATTTCACAAATAATCATGCTTTTATCTCAGAATTTTGTTCTGTTTATATTCTGGCATTTTAGTACAAGGCGCGACATCTATTGAAGAGACGCTAAACTTATCACAACGGAACCCGCTAAAATCTACTATTTTAGAGTATTAAAACACATAGAAAAAAAGCCATAAACAAAAAAGTGATACTAAAAGTCATAAACATCAAGAGTAGTAATGTTCCATATTCTGCAGTACCTATTTTATGATTTTTGCAGTGTTTATTTGTAGGTAAATAATTTCTTGGCACCTTATTAAAAAACCTTTCTTAATTAAAAAAGTGTATTTTGCTTGTTGCGTTGATAAAATATCACTAGTTGGCCACAAAATTTTGACCCACCTGTAAAAAAACTCACGGGCCGCGCCTGCCACCTAGAAACATTAGATTTAGAAATTTTAAGTTTAAAATAAATAGAAGAAATTTGGCAATATTTGGAAGTGCATTATCCTAAAAACGCACTATGGTCTGTAAAACATTTATCTGAATTAACCTTAATATGCAAAACCGGTCTTTTAATTCTAAGAGAAATGGCAATTTTAGTAATAAAAATACCCATTTTTGAGCAAAATGTATGTAATTTAAAAATTGTATATCCTATACCAAACAACGAATCAAAAATATTAATAGGCCCTAGTAAGTTTTACTGCGACACATTATGGTACAACCAGTGCAAGGAAGTCAACTCAAAATGGATGTGTTCTGACCCGATTGCCAACAGCTGTCCCTTACCCAAAAACTGTCAGTATGCCATTGTTCAAAACAATTATCAAGTGCATACACTTACGTACAAAAACGCCTTACTCTTCTGCACCAAATCTCCTGAAACAATTTATGAAAATTGCTTTCAGTTTCAGAAGGCTACCCTTCAAGACTGTTACCTCATACAAAGCCAGTGTGACGTAATAATAAATCAACACAAATATTTCTTGGCTATAAACAATATTTCGATGGTCCTTCCCGAAATTAGAAAGGTACAGGACACCAATTTTTCCATAAACCTACAAATTCGACACTTAGAGGATCCGAAGAAGATTCAAGAAGATCTGATGGAGCCCTTAAACTTTCAGGACTTTACTTCCCAACAGTCATCTCACAGTATGAGTTTTATTATTTTATCAGTTATATTTATCTCTATTTTAGCCCTAGTGATATATTTTTGGCAAAAACATAGCCGTGTGGAAGCCGTCCCAGTGAAGCTTTTGGAAAAACTTGTCAACGAGGACGTTGAAGAATCTAAGGGTGGAGGAGTAATAACCCCAAACTAATGATTACACATATATAACTGCTGAGTAGGAATAATAATTATATAAAAACTACTTGATTAGTAAAATCGGTAACATTGATATTGTGTCAAAGCTAGTTGCTGTTCATATTGGTGTTCATAGTTAAGTTACTTTTAAGTTGTGCCCTTTTTGTCAAAATAAAAAGTTTTTAAAACGAAGTTTGTCGAACTGTGTTCTTAATTCGTGCACCTTAATATACCGAGTTATACATTGCATACCGAATATTAGTGTTGGGAGATATATCAATCACCATGATCCAATCACCGTGAAAGACAAATCACTATCGCTAGCGGCGATCGAAATCTCGCTAACCCAGTTATTCAGTATTCAGTGATTAACAAATCTGCATGCGCCACGGACGGATCACCGAAACAAAATAGATCACGGCGACCCGACCGCGTAATCGCCCCTTGTAAAATAAATATTTCTTGGGATATTGAGAAATAAAATCGCTGCTTGACCGGTTGCGCCAGATATCGCTTCTTGCGTTGTGTATATATCTGTTTCTTTAGATATTCACGTATTTTAAATTGTTCAGTGATTTGTCGTTTATCGGTCCGGTCGGTCGTAGTCGATATTGTTGGTGAATTAGCCATTTATTCTTCATTGCGCGTAGTAACGGTTATAGTGTAACCGATAAATTAGTTTTAATACTTTTAATTAGGTATAGTAAAATTCAACACCTGCAATATATTTAGATTCACAAAATGTCCAAAAAGCAGAAAACCAGTGAAATGTTGAATTTTTTTACACCAATTGAAGGTGAAAGCTTTTCTGAAAAGTGCAATATTTGCCAAAAAATACTCACATAAAGCATCCCACTAAAATTTAAAAGGACATACTATGTCAAGTTATCTTTCGGTCTCAGTGTCTCAATGTACCTGAAGTCTGAATTTTACCAAAAAGTATTTAAATATAAAGAGAATGTTTTTTTGTTTATGTTTTTTATATTAGCTAGATATAAACGAGAATGTTTTTTTTGATTATATTTTCTTATCCTATTGTTTCTAATTATTTTGTTATTTATGTTGTGGGTTATTAAGCATTTTATATTCTCCTTTAGACTCAGTGTGCCCCCATTTTTAAGCTATTAGTTAAATTGGATTTTTTCAGTTTTAGATGGTTAGTTTCAAATCTGAAAAGTATCTAAGAGATTATAATTTTATTAATTATTGTCGTATTTAGATTCAGCGTCACAAAAACATTTTCGGGTAAAGCTATACTCAAAGTTGCCTAAAACATTATAATTCTAATTTCGGAAAAAATGTAATATTTTTAACTTAATCTAGCGCAAAAATCAAGAATAAAGGTTATTTTCGATTAATATTCGCCACGTCTCTGGCTCTGGCCGTATCGAAAAAATACTATTTTTACCCTAATAACTTACTGACCAGTCAAGTTAGAATTTTACTTCCAATTGTAGCTGCATTACCGAATATCAGTCTTGTAAAAGCAACTATGCTGCTCCTTTTCGCCTTAAAAATAAAAATCGCTGTAATGAACAATCACCGTTAAAAATATCGGTTATTCTTAAATCACTATCACTGTTCTAACAGATATCGAAAAATCACTATATCTCCCAACTCTACCGAATATACATTGTTGCGACATTCCTCGAATACTGTGACTCGATCATCGCGTCGTAAGTAAGGACCCTCTAGGCTAGGCGAAGGCCGTGAGTTTTGCCATGCATCGCGATTTGTTCTGGTCCAAATCTGTTTGTCTTTAGGTTTGTTTTTTTGTGTTACACAAACTGCACTAATTTTTTTTCTAATAAATAAAAAAGTGATGACTAGTCAGTTTCGTGTAACACAAAAGAACAAACCTTTTTCTTCACTTATTATAAAATAATTGAAAGCTTCGATGTGGTTGATCCGTAACCTATGTAACAAAAGTTTTCGGAATTTTTTCCTCTGCAGTATAGAAAAAACAAATTATTGTTTTGAAATAATTTACTTTGGAACTTAAAACAATGTATTTGCTTAACAGAAAACACAAATCAAATTATACTTAAAAGTCCATTATTTTTAATAGCACGTAATTTTGTTTTAACCTGTCGCACCATGTTCTGGACAGTCATGTTTTCTATTTCGCGAATTTTTTTAAATATTCTGCGTCATAACACTTGTTCATTTTCGGCTTCCCAACTACTGTCGTAAACCTTTCTGCTCAATATTGCCCAAAAATCTTCAATAGGTCTTGCTTGAGGGACATTTGGGGGATTTACGAATGGGATAGTTATCCCATTCGTACCAAAAAATGACAATCCCCCAAATGTTCCTCAAGATAGACATATTGAAGATTTTTGGGCAATATTGAGCAGAAAGATTTACGACAGTAGTTGGGAAGCCGAAAATGAACAAGTGTTAAACACAGAATATTTCAAAAAATTCGCGAAATATGACCGTCCACAACATGATGTGATGCGACAGGTTAAAACAAAATTACGTGCTATTGAAGATAATGGACTTTTAAGTATAATTTGATTTGTGTTTTCTGTTAAACAAATATAATGTTTTAAGTTCCAAAATAAATTATTTCAAAACAATTTGTTTTTTCTATATTGCAGAAGAAAAAAATTCCGAAAACTTTTGTTACATACGTTATCTATGCCTGAGAATAGCAACCATAGAGAAGCGACAAAACGTGTCAGCGCCTTTGATATTTAGGGTACCAGTTTTGCTGACTTTAGGCAGACACGTATCCACAATATTGAACGGAGTAAAATATTTCGTCAAACTAATGATGCGGTATACGGAGAAAAATGTTTCGGTGTAGGTGCAAATGTACTTACCGATCAGGATCTTTCGGTAAAGAAAACAAAGCTACACCTCCACCTGTCTTCGAGCCACAGCCACGAAACGCACATATATATCCAGGCACATTTCAAAACTTGAAAATAAAACACAGACTTTAAACCAAGGGCGTCTTTACAAAACTGACCTAAACTTATTCAAAAAACATCCAAATATCCACTTTTTACACACACACACACACACACACACACACACACACACACACATATATATATATATATATATATATATATATATATATATATATATATATATATATATATATATATACGTATATATACAGTGACCGGCAAAAAGTTCGCAACATATGGGAAAAATTTTTACTAGGAGAGTATCGAAAAAACTTCCGAGGGATCGGTTCTGCATGTCAGATAACCTAAAAAATCGATTTTGACATACGTCACGTGACCACTGGTATAGCGGCAAATTAAAAACAAATTTGTGAATTTACCAAAAGTGAGGCTAGTTGACGAGATATCAAAAAAAATTATTTGAAAAAGTTGCTTAGAATTAAATTCTAGGTCCTCGGGCAGAATTTCAAGATTTTATTTAAGAAAATTGGAAAACGCAATTTTTTTAAAATATTTTTTATCCATTTACGAATTTCCAGTTTTTTTCTTTTAGATAGCTTGGCTAATGTAAAGCCCGTGTATTTGGATCAAAATAAATGAATGTAGTAGTTTTTTCTACAATTGACAGGACAAAATTAAAAACACAGGGTTTCGCCGGACGCCAGCTGTTGCAATGATTTGTATCCAGCAGCAGTGTCAAAATTTTAGAGACATTTCAATGAGATTACAATGAAAAGAGCTTAATCGTCTTATATACAGGGTGGTGCAACCAAGATGGGGTGGACGATTGTGAGTAAACGATGAGGAATTTGGAAAAAAATTTTTTTTGGATATTATAGATAGTCAAACCCGCTATGTTTTAAAATTATAGCCGTAATACAGGGTGGTCCGAAAAACTCGTGGCGAACCAAACTTGTGTTTTTTTAAATGGGACACCCTGTATATAATTGTTCCAATTGATTCTCCTGTTCGTTACGATCGTTTTGATATAGGGTTTATTGGGTCTAAAACTTATAGTAAGGGAATGGGACGCGGTGAAAGTTGAAAAAATGCTCACAGTTCGGCCATTTTTAAAAAAAAATTTGAAACAGGTATGGAAAAACCAAATATTCCATAAAACGTTACATATCCTTGAATACATTAATCGCTTGCAATTTGTTTAAAATTATTCACTGTTATACAGGGTGGTCAAGTTTTGCAAATACGCCCTGGACTCATTTTTTTTAAATGGAACACCCTGTATATTTTATTTTCATCTTAAAGATAACTTTGCTAGCTTTCAAAAAATACCATACATGATGCCTTTCTGACCAACAGTTTTTTAGTAAACTAGCCGTGAAACCAAAGTTTCTTCATTCTAATACGATTATACTGAATTTACGTTGTTTATTATTAAATATCTAATATTAGGAGGCCATGACACTATCATAAATGAAACAGAATTGACGAACTTGTCAAAGCTACTGCCTCACAATCCATTATTTACAAGTTAAGTGTAGGTGGCCCAATAATTATGAGGTAAGAAAACTGTGACCCGAAACTTTTACATGTTTATTAGAGATATTTCAAAAAACAGAAAATATTGTTTTTAGGAAATGTAAAGTAATTAATAAACCAGTTATAAACAAAGATAATCAGTTATCAGTATTATTAATAGTTTAAAAAAATTAATTAAGCAAAACAGAACATCTTTAAAAATTACTTCGGTATGTACTTACTTGTAAACCTAATTTAATATAAACAATTAAAAAAGCTCATCTAAGGTGTTCAACTAAACCACCATTTTGCTGAAGGCACATTTCGAGTCTATCCATAAATGAAAGTTTCACTTTTCTCAAAGTGTGTTCTGAAACGTTGCGAAAACTGATTCTTATTCTCGTCTTCATATCTTTCACTGTGGTTGGAACCTCTTTATAGACTTCTTCTTTAGCATGCCCCCATAGAAAAAATCTAGTGGTGTTAAGTCGGGTGGTCTGGCTGGCCACTTACCTGGTCTACCTCGCCCAATCCAACGATCTGTCTTCCAATTTATCGACAAAATATCTTACATTCCTATGGCAATGCGGGGGCGCTCCATCATGTTCAAACCATAAGGATCCCCTTACCATTAAACGTAAATCTTCAAGCAATACTGGCAACTCGTTTCTCAAAAAATTTGTTTATAACTGGTTTATTCATTACTTTACATTTCCTAAAAACAATATTTTCTGTTTTTTGAAATATCTCTAATAAACATGTAAAAGTTTCGGGTCTCAGTCTTCTTACCTCATAATTATTGGGCCACCTACACTTAACTTGTAAATAATGGATTGTGCGGCAGTAGCTTTAACAAGTTCGTCAATCCTGTTTCATTTATGATAGTGTCATGGCCTCCTAATTTTAGATATTTAATAATAAACAACGTAAATTCAGTATAATCGTATTAGAATGAAGAAACCTTGGTTTCACGGCTAGTTTACTAAAAAACTGTTGGTCAGAAAGGCATCATGTATGGTATTTTTTGAAAGCTAGCAATGTTATCTTTAAGATGAAAATAAAATATACAGGGTGTTCCATTTAAAAAAAATGAGTCCAGGGCGTATTTGCAAAACTTGACCACCCTGTATAACAGTGAATAATTTTAAACAAATTGCAAGCGATTAATGTATTCAAGGATATGTAACGTTTTATGGAATATTTGGTTTTTCCATACCTGTTTCAATTTTTTTTTTAAAATGGCCGAACTGTGAGCATTTTTTCAACTTTAACCGCGTCCCATTTCTTTACTATAAGTTTTAGACCCAATAAACCCTATATCAAAATGATCGTAACGAACAGGAGAATCAATTGGAACAATTATATACAGGGTGTCCCATTTAAAAAAACACAAGTTTGGTTCGCCACGAGTTTTTCGGACCACCCTGTATTATGGCTATAATTTTAAAACATAGCGGGTTTGACTATCTATAATATCCAAAAAAATTTTTTTCGAAATTCCTCACCGTTTACTCACAATCGTCCACCCCATCTTGGTTGCACCACCCTGTATATATCCGAAGTTCGACATTTTGTAAAGTTAAGGGGATTAAAATACTTAATAAACAAAAAATTACCTGTTTATATAATCGTAATTTTATAAACGAAAACCAATGTAAGAAAAACTTAAAAGTAGTCAAATTCTGTACCAACAACACAAAAAATCATTTTTTTCCTTGGGTGCACAAAATTTAAAACTCAGTATGACCACCATTTCTCTCCATACATACTATTGTTCTCGAGCGCAACTCTCGATTAACATTTCGGAGCATTTTACAATTTATTTGCAATACACAATTTCTAATGACATTCTCTAAATTTTGTATATTCCTAAAGGGTCGATGTTTGTACTACAGAGATTTTTAGGTATCCCCACATAACGAAATCTAACGGAGTTAGATCTGGTGATCTCGCAGGCCACGGATTTTCAGAAAACCGTTCTATAATCTACTGGTTTCCAAATTCTTGATCCATCTCTTCACCTCATTTGTGGAATGAATGCTAGCTCCGTCTTGTTGAAAGTATAAATTTCTTCTTTCGGCTAATGACAAATTATCTAAAAAGTCAGATAACTCAGTTTGTAGAAATTCTAAATATCGTTCTGAATTTAAATTGTCTCTAAAGAAAGAAGGTCCCACTATACTGAGGTTGAAAAATCCGCACCATACATTAACCTTCAAACTATATTGGCCTTTACTCTGAATTACAAAGTCTGGGTTTTCGGTGGCCCACCATCTACAGTTTTGTGAGCTGACGGTTCCGTTAGAGGTAAATGTAGCTTCATCCGAGAAAAGAACGTTCTTTGGGAAATTAAAATCTTCCTCAATCATTCCCTGGAACCAGGCACAAAAATCGGAGCGGGCGTCATAATCCTTATCTTTTAATACTTGAACAAATTTAGGTTTGTACGGATGAAACTTGTTTCTTTTTAATATCCTCCGCACAGATCTTTCGTGAATGTTAGTGATCTCCGAAATTTGACTAACTGCTAATTGGGGTGTTTCTGTGATCGTCAAACACACATCCAGAGAACCTTCGTCACCAGTTACGGGCTTTTCATGGTTTAAATTTATTGACTAGACGAGATACTGTGGAAGAATGGAGGGTTTTATAGGGGTGCCCCCGGTGTTTCTCTATGGCTTTTGTAATTATCTCCAGAAATTAAAATAATTTCTATCTTTTCCTGAAGATGTAGTGTGGGTGGCATTTTAAGGAATAAAAATATTAATAATCGTATGTAAAATATCAAACTTGGTATGATGCAAGACATAAACCAATGACAATAATAATAGGTTGGAATCAAACAAATTATAATTTGTTTGAAATTTTTCTCTTTTTTTCAACCTACTAGATTATTTGGTTGTTTTAATTTCAAAGCCTGCTGTAGTAGTTTAGAATGAGAATAATAATGTTCTTCTTCTGTCTTTCCTTTAACTTACAGAGTTTGCAAAAATAAATAGAAAGCATCTATTTTAAACAAATATTTTTGGAAATTTAGGTACGTGTCGAGGATGTTAAAGGTAACATTAAGAATATGTTTAGATGAAATTAAATCAAGTAAAACTAAATAGACTTAGTTGTTAAATTTATGTGCGAGTATACTTATTCGCGATTATCGATGAAAATTGATTCTTTAAAAAAATACTCCTTTTCTAAGTATTTTATGACAAAAATCTTAATAAAATCTTGATACTGTCATTTCATTAGATTCAAACCATTGCAACAGCGAGCGTCCGCCGAACACCTATTTTTTCGATTTTGTCCTGTCAGTTGTAGAAGAAACTACTACATTCGTTTATTTTCATCCAAATGCATGGGCTTTACATTAGCCAAGCTATCTTAAAGAAAAAAACTGGAAATTCGCAGATCGATAATAAAATATTTTAAAAAAATTGCGTTTTTCAATTTTTTAAAATAAAATCTTAAAATTTTGCATGAGGACCTAGAATTTAATTCTAAGCAACTTTTTCAAATAATTTTTTTTGATATCTCGTCAACTAACCTCACTTTTTGTAAATTCACAATTTTTTATTTAATTTGCCGCTATACCAGTGGTCACGTGACGTATGTCAAAATCGATTTTTAAGTTATTGGACATGCAGAACCGATCCCCTGGAAAAGTTTTTTCGGTACTCCTAATAAAAAATTTTCCCATATGTTGCGAACTTTTTGCCGGTCACTGTATATATATATATATATATATATATATATATATATATATATATATATATATATATATATATATATATATATATATATATATATATTATATATATATATATATATATATATATATACTTTTTACGTAAATTGAGAGTGAAAGCAATGTAATTCTCAAAATAAGAATTTGTCAATCTGTTTTCAAAAGATCCTGGGGGGTAATTACCCCCATTACCCCCCCCCCCCCCCCATAAATACGCCCTTGCTTTAAGCGCTGCGAAAAATCCAAATAACCAAGAGCACGACTTCGAGGGAACTAAACACACGTACTAATGACAATTACGTTCCACCCCACTCGTTTCCCAGAAGTCTACGTTATCGTCACACATGCGCTGTGAAATCTTGTCCCGGCTTTGTCCAATGACTTGGATTAAATTGGACTGCTGATATTTAAAGTTCCATTCATAAATACATAGGTCGCGCACAACTTTTTAACTCCACTGTATGCGAATAGTCTTTTTCCGAATTCATCAACGACAAACTGATTCCAGTCGGTCAGCGTGCTCTCCTTGTTTACATAACTTAGTTAAAAAAGGATAGTATTCTTAACCACGAGACGGGTTCGTCCGCCGGTGAATTCTAATCAACACAACTGTATGTATGCAACGCAAAATACTTGGATCAGGGGGGGAGCTGCAGCCGAAGTCCATTCTTGGTATGCTTCGTACGCGTAGCCAGTGCTGCTAGAAGTCACGACTTTTCGTGATATCTCACGATTTCGGTTAATTTCTCCCGATTTCACGAATCAAGTACACAATCTCGCGATTTTTACCTTTATAGAAATATCAATCAGCAAATCTCACGATTTTGATCTTCATTGAAACAAAATTACAATTTGATTGCAACTGAGGTTTGAAACTCAGTTCCTGATTTAACGTTGCACTTTCCCAATATAGTTAATCCAAATGAAATCCAAGATCTTAATAACGAATGGAGAATGTTAAAATCACATCATTTAAACAATTTAAATAACGATATCTTGTTGTTTTGGAAAAAAATTGCACTAGTAAAAATAGGAGATGACTCTCTAAAATTTCCGGGTCCTTAGATTTGTTTTCACATTCTTTGTTTACCACATTCGAGCGCAGTAGTAGAAAAAAAGTCATTTATTTCAAGAAAAAAGTCATTTATTTCTAGCTACAAAATTTCAAGTACAAACAATCTTGCGTAACACACAATTTTCTTAAAAGAATGTGCGTGTGTTACAGGGTATCATAAGAACATACAACAGCCAGAAGAATACTATGAACTAAAAGTAATGTGTATGTAAATGGCAATTTTACTCTATAAAACGTCCTTTAAGAATTTTTACTTGTGTTATTTTCCTTTATCTCTCCCTTCCCTTCCCCTGGCATAACAATAAACTACTATCCATTTCAAGGCACACAATCAAATGTTTACTAATAACTATTTATGTTACCATCGAGCAACCAGTCTGTTATTTTGCGCTTTACACATTTATACGATTTATTTCTCATTTCATCAGGTATAATATGAATCTTCGGAGCAGTAAAGTAAATAGTTCTCTGCACAGCAGTAAAAGATGCGGCCGGAACGTTTGCACGGCTTTTTGTTATTGATCTTGTTGTAATTTCATGTGAGACCACATTTATTCTATATTTGTTTTTTAGTAGTAATCGCATTACTGACTTCATATAGCATTGCCTCAGCGTTAGTACCCTGGCTTCTCTAAACAGTAGCTCTGTGCAGTATCTTAATGGTTTTACTAATATTATTTTTAGAACTCTTTTTTGAGCAGTTACCAGTTTTGTCACAATTGACTCACAAACCGAACCCCACACAACCAAGCCATAGCCCAGCACGGACTCCACCAATACCTTATATATGTTTAACAAACTTTTCTTAGGTAACCAATGTCTAATTTAGTAGAATTTATAGTACATTTTTCTAATTTTTGAAGTTAAATACTCAACGTGGAAATTCCACCTCATATGTGGATCAAAATACACTCCCAAGTATTTAATTCTCTCAGATCCTTTCCTGACAATTGCAGTCTATTTGATTTACGCAGTCTATTTTATGAATTTTTAGAATATTGTTTTGGGGATAGTTTCTAGTGTTAAGTGTGTAGCACCTGAATATAGACTTCTCCACATTAAGAGTCAATAAATTACAATCTAGCCAACAACGCTTTACCCTCTGTAATGCCATTTCCGCCTTTTTATATGTTAAAGTCCAAGTATCATCCTCAAACATTAAAACCGTGTCATCAGCTTAACAGACCACATTCCCAGCCGTCACCCTGTCAACAAGATCATTAATATAAACTGAAAAAAGAATTGGCCCCAGCACAGTGCCCTGTGACACACCATATCCCGCCTGACAAATATCACTTATGAACTGACCATTTTTTACTTGTTGCGACCTATTTGTTAAATATGATTTCAACAGGTCTTGTGCTATTCCTCTTAGTCCAATATTGTTTAGCTTGTCAAGTAGGATAGGGTGTGACACAGTGTCAAAGGCCTTAGCCAAATCCAATAATACCAGGAGAAACTTCTTCCCTTTTTCAAGGTTTATCGAAATGTGATCTGTCACCGCAACAAGTGCATCCTCAGTCCCCTGTTTAAATCCATATTGGTATTTAGATATAATATTATTTTTCTCCAGATGAGCAATCACTCTTAACTTGATACATTTTTCTATAATTTTACTAATATTACTGGTGATAGCAATAGGTCTATAATTACTCATGACCTTTCTTGACCCTCCTTTATGCAATGGTGTTATAAACTTCGTTTTTAAATCTTTCGGGAAATACTCCCTTTTCAAAAATTAGATTTATTAGATGCAGCAAAGGTCTAATTAAACTTTTATGGTTATTTTTGAGGAGTTTAGTTGTTATATTATCAGAGCCAGAGCTTGAGTTATTTTTCAACGAGCCTATTATTACAGTCATCTCATTTTCCGTAATAGGGGTTAGAAAAAGTGTATCAGCTGTTTGAGAGAAATTTTCAGGCCCAGCTGGGTCCATAGTTGCAACCACTCTGCCCGCCAATTCCTCCCCCACAGTACTGAAATATTTGTTCAATCTATTGGCAATGGTTTTTCCGTCCTGGAGCTCCCCATCACCCTCATCACATAAGACATTTATTTTTTGCTCAGCTCTCTCTCCCTTTGTGGTAGATTTTATCACATCCAGATTTTTTTAGAATCATTTGGTTCTGCCGACACAAGTGCTTGTAATAGTCAGTTGTAGATTTGTTAATAAGTAGAGTAGTAGAAAGAATATTTTCTGAAATTAATTTAATAAAAACTCAGCTGCGCAACAAACTTAAAGTGAAAACAATGGAAGGCTTTTCATATACCAAAAGTCTGTTAAGAGACAAAAAATTTTACGATTTTTGTATCACCAATAATACGATTAAAAAGTTAGGTTTTGGTCACGTATTGTATTCAGATAAACACAAGATAGAAACTCTAATGATACAGATGAATAACTTCTTTTTTTTTTTTTGTTTTGTGTTAGTTTTACACTTTTATTTATAAAAAATATATATAGTGTTTTTTGTAGTACAAAGTGATAGTAAGTAAATTTGTTTTAATAATATTTTAGTTTTTTAGCTTTGTCTATAAGGATGGCATGTCTTTTTAACCATAAAGCATATTTTGATTTGATTTGATTTGATTTATTGTTAAAATGTTTTAGTTTTATCAAAATAAATGATAGAATAAAATTATTTAATCCTATTACTTCCGATGCAGTCATTACAGTCCCGCGATTTCTCCCGAATTTCGGCGGTCAATTCTTACGTGTTTTTTTTTTCATGTCTACTGACAACACCTGCAGGTAGCGCCAGTCACGTCTCGCTAAGTATGCTATTTGTTATTTGTTCGTGACGTTCGAGTCACTATCATCCTGGAGTTAACGAAAGGTGAGTCGAATGCAAAATCTCATTTTGGCGTGGTGAAAAACCGTGTCGCCGTATTACCACTTAAAAATAATATTTACTTTGTCGAATCTAGACTGTAAAAGGGTTCTTAGCGGTATTTTGGCCTTTTTTCTGATGGAAATCTGCAAGCACCCTTTATTTCGCTTGCGATTGCAGGATCCATAGAGCTGATTTACCTACATACATAGTTTTAATTTACTTAGCTAATGTCCATGAACAATATTTTTTAGCTTTTAAGTTTTCAACCGATTAAAATAAGTACCTATTTCTACATGGACATCGGCGTATTAAACTAAAAATTTACTAAATCTTCCATAAACACGTGTTCTATGTAAATTGATATACCTACCAAAGAAAATAAAAGGGTTTGAGAAAAGACGGAACAGTGTATTTCCGTCAAAACACGAATATCAGCTGTTTTCAAGTGGGCTGAATTGCAACACTGTTTATTAACCAAAATGACAGATGGCAAAACAGCTAACCTCTTTACCGACTGAGATAACTTTGCGCGGGAAACCCATTCAAAAATTTTTAAAAATTTACTAAAGGTAACGCTTAAGCAACGCACAAAAAAATAGTGTTGATCTCAAAATTTGTATTGTGTTCTAAAGACCTACTTAAACATTTGACTTATTCATAGTAATCTATATCAGGGATAATTAGCAAGTAGTTTGACTTACCCGATAAAACAATTTCCCCAAGTTAAGAGAAAAATAGGTATATGTTTATTTTTGGCAATGTTTTTACTACTTATACCTGTTATTCTGTAACATACAATGAGTAATACATTTAAAAGGCCTTTAGAACTCATTACGAATTTCGAGAACCACACTAAATTTCAGTACGATGCTTAAAGCGTTACCTTACATTTAATTTAGAATCTTTTCAGCTTAACATTTTGAACGATGTTTCAACCCTAATTATTACATTTTAACGTTAATTAAACATATGACTTAATTAAAAATCTTGAGCTGTAACATGTTTCTCAAAATGTTTAATCCGGTACTAAATTTAATTGACGTTTAGCTGTCACATTAGTCTAATTACTTTGATTCTTGATCAAATTGTCTGTGCAACTGAACTAAGACTCTTTAAATGAAGAAAGGGTAAATAAAATCCAAAAGTTTTAAAAAAGTAAAATTTATTTAAAACAAGCTAAAATTGGAAATCGTAAACAAAAATCCAATTGAATAATAATAATAAATGCTTTTGTTTTTGGTAACAATTAACTACATATACATTTTGTTTTCGATAAGCCCCAAATATTAATATTATATCTATACGAGTATATATCTTGCGTAGCAGCATCTTTAAGTGGCCTAAATTAAATACCTGAAAAGCCACCCTCTACATACTACATCAACCATTATTATCCAAGTCTTATTTCTTCATAAAGCAAAACTTTTTAGGAAGAATGCCCTTATTTTGCTTAAAATCAAAAATAAAAATTTCCCATTGATTAAAAAATTTCCTGACAGTGCACTGCTTGTTCTTAGGAGAATTGGACTAAAAAAGTAGTTAATGGACCTTAGATACTTTATGCAATATGCATATGCTTTATGCATACTTTAATCTCATTTAATTTGAATCAGTTATTTGTAATAATGAACAAGTTACCTTAATACTATCTTTATCTTAATAACAAATTTATGTTTTTTCAATAACAGTCACAGGTAATTACAGTTTTTTTACAAATACTTAGATAATCATTTTTTAATAGTCATTTGTTGAACCTGAGATCTTATCATTTTGACTGAAGCCCTTACTGAACTGAACAATGCTTAATATTGTAAATATGTTTCCGAATTTGTAACAGCAAAAGTTTACTACAATATGCTACAGCAAACAAAAACATTGCCATTTTTAGGAAAACTGAGGACCAGCAACTGGCATGTATGCTACCAGAGACTGTAACGAATATAGACGAACACTGTGGCATGCACCGATATGGCACTGATAACGGGTTTCCCTTGAGACATTTAGGTGGGTTTATGGTTTACGAGTTTGTTTGCCCACCATTATTTATATATATATATATATATATATATATATATATATATATATATATATATATATATATATATATATATATATATATATATATATATATATATTTCTTAATTTCTTTATATTGTTATATCCCTTGGGGTAGAGGTTTCACGCAGGTGCTATTGCAGCCTCCGTGGTGATGTTGGGTGTTGCCCGGAAATCCCTGGGTCTCCTGACAAAAAACAACCGCAAATGTGCTAGCAGGTCCCTGGTCTGTGAACTCTTTGTGTTTTTTCAACTTCCAAGTTTCCCATCTAATAACTTGGTTATGTGCGACTGATGAGTGCTAATAAGCACGAAACACGTGTCGAGCACTACCATACAGACAGTTTCCCCAATATTTTCTTCACCTTTTTTTATAAATAGTCCTGTCGATATTTCTTTATTTCTTTATATTGTTATATCCCTTGGGGTAGAGGTTTCACGCAGGTGCTATTGCAGCCTCCGTGGTGATGTTGGGTGTTGCCCGGAAATCCCTGGGTCTCCTGACAAAAAACAACCGCAAATGTGCTAGCAGGTCCCTGGTCTGTGAACTATTTGTGTTTTTTTCAACTTCCAAGTTTCCCATCTAATAACTTGGTTATGTGCGACTGATGAGTGCTAATAAGCACGAAACACGTGTCGAGCACTACCATACAGACAGTTTCCCCAATATTTTCTTCACCTTTTTATATATATATATATATATATATATATATATATATATATATATATATATATATATATAATTATTCTATATGATCTTGGCCAAAATATCAAACTTGGTAGAAACTCTTGGGGAGTTGGCCATATACTAAAGGGCTAGGAGAAAAAACTCTCTTTTTTCACTACTGCCGAGCTTTCGGTTATTTTTTATTACCTTTTTCAAGGCTAAAAAAGTATAGAGCTTTATAATGTGATACTATAGAAGTTAAAACTAACTTACGTGCAAAGTGAGAGTTAATATAAAACCATCATCACATAAAAAATGGTAAACATTTAAGAACAATACATATGAACTGGAAGATAATCTCGTTTGATATCATGGTATTTTAGTAAAAACGGTTTAATTAAGGGTCCCATGATTCGAGTATTAATACCATTCTGGGTTCTACTATTGTTTCTGAGGATTTAGTTAAATAATATTCTTGTCGCTCCATTGTAGTATTCATGTTATTTGTTGGTTTTTGTAAGAGTTGAGAGTAAATTATGTTGAGATCTTGAATGTCTCTGTTTCTGTTCATGCATGAAGGCTCTTGGTAAATCTCGACCATTTCTAAGAAAGTTCGTTTGTTAGTGTTTTGTTGGGAGGACAGTACTTTGGTATTACTAAAGTCAAAATCGTGCCCATCTTTGATGTAGTGTTCAGATAAAGCACATGATTGTTTCCCTAGCCGGCAATCACTTTTGTGTTTAGTGAGCCTATCTTTGAGGAGTGTGGATGTTTGTCCTATATACACTTTTTCACAGTTGTCACACGGTACCTATGCGATAGACTACTGATGACTGTTTCACTGTTTCGTCTTTATCCTTAACTTTTGTGTATAAGTTATCTATTTTTTTAATTTGTTTGTTCGCTATTCTAATTTGTGGATGTTTTAAGATGTTTGTGATTTTGAATGTTAGTTCTTTAATATATTATATTAAAGAACTAACATTCAAAATCACAAACATCTTAAAACATCCACAAATTAGAATAGCGAACAAACAAATTAAAAAAATAGGTAACTTATACACAAAAGTTAAGGATAAAGACGAAACAGTGAAACAGTTATCTGTTTTTTAAATTGTTTGTTCGCTATTCTAATTTATGGATGTTTTAAGATGTTTGTGATTTTGAATGTTAGTTCTTTAATATATTATATTAAAGAACTAACATTCAAAATCACAAACATCTTAAAACATCCACAAATTAGAATAGCGAACAAACAAATTAAAAAAATAGGTAACTTATACACAAAAGTTAAGGATAAAGACGAAACAGTGAAACAGTCATCAGTAGTCTATCGCATACCGTGTGACAACTGTGAAAAAGTGTATATAGGACAAACATCCACAATCCTCAAAGATAGGCTCACTAGACACAAAAGTGATTGCCGGCTAGGGAAACAATCATGTGCTTTATCTGAACACTACATCAAAGATGGGCACGATTTTGACTTTAGTAATACCAAAGTACTGTCCTCCCAACAAAACACTAACAAACGAACTTTCTTAGAAATGGTCGAGATTTACCAAGAACCTTCATGCATGAACAAAAACAGAGACATTCAAGATCTCAACATAATTTACTCTCAACTCTTACAAAAACCAACAAATAACATGAATGTAACCTACAATGGAGCGACAAGAATATTATTTAACTAAATCCTCAGAAACAATAGTAGAACCCAGAATGGTATTAATACTCGAATCATGGGACCCTTAATTAAACCGTTTTTACTAAAATACCATGATATCAAACGAGATTATCTTCCATTTCATTCAGTACAAAAATGCATTTCTAACAAAAATAAACCTCAATAATAAATTAAATATGTATTTTTCTTAAATGTTTACCATTTTTTATGTGATGATGGTTTTATATTAACTCTCACTTTGCACGTAAGTTAGTTTTAACTTCTATAGTATCACATTATAAAGCTCTATACTTTTTTAGCCTTGAAAAAGGTAATAAAAAATTATATATATATATATATATATATATATATATATATATATATATATATATATATATATATATATATATATATATATATATATATATATATATATACAGTGACCGGCAAAAAGTTCGCAACATATGGGAAAAATTTTTATTAGGAGAGTATCGGAAAAACTTTCCCAGGGGATCGGTTCTGCATGTCCGATAACCTAAAAATCGATTTTGACATACGTCACGTGACCACTGGTATAGCGTCAAATTAAAAAAAAAATTGTTAATTTACAAAAAGTGAGGTTAGTTGACGAGATATCAAAAAAAGTTATTTGAAAAAATTGCTTAGAATTACATTCTAGGTCCTTGTGCAAGATTTTATTTAAAAAAATTGGAAAACTCAATTTTTTTTAAATATTTTTTTATCGATTTACAAATTTCCGGTTTTTTTCGTTTAGATAGCTTGGCTAATGTAAAGCCCATGTATCTGGATGAAAATAAACGAATGTAGTAGTTTTTTCTACAATTGACAGGACAAAATTAAAAAAAACAGGGTTTCGCCGGACGCTAGCTGTTGCAATGATTTGTATCTAGCAGCAGTGTCAAAATTTTAGAGACATTTCAATTAGATTACATTGAGAAAACCTTAATCGTCTTAAATATATCTGAAGTTCGACTTTTTGTAAAGTTAAGGGGATTAAAATAGATAATAAACAAAAAATTACCTGTTTATTTAATCGAAATTTTATAAACGAAAACCAATGTAAGAAAAACTTAAAAGTAGTCAAATTCTGTACTAACAACACAAAAAATCATTGTTTTTCCTTGGGTGCACAAAATTTAAAACTCAGTATGACCACCATTTCTCTCCATACATACTGTTGTTCTCGAGCGCAACTCTCGATTAACATTTCGGAGCATTTTACGATTTATTTGCAATACACAATTTATAATGACATTCTCTAAATTTTGTATATTCCTAAAGGGTCGATGTTTGTACACAGGGTTCTTTAGGTATCCCCACATAAAAAAATCTAACGGAGTCAGATCTACAATTCTACAATTGACAGGACAAAATCGAAAAAATAGGTGTTCGCCGGACGCTCGCTGTTGCAATGGTTTGAATCTAATGAAATGACTGTATCAAGATTTTATTAAGATTTTTCGCACATAAATTTAACAACCAGGTCTATTTAGTTGTACTTAAAACTACCAAAGCAGGCTCTGAAATTAAAACAACCAAATAATCTAGTAGGTTAAAAACAACAGAAAAATGTCAAACAAATTATAATTTGTTTGATTTCAACCTATGTCATTGGTTTATGTCTCGCATCTTACTAAGTTTGATATTTTACATAAGTTTATTAATATTTTATTCCTTAAAATGGCACCCACACTACTTCTTCAGGAAAAGATAGAAATTATTTTAATTTCTGGAGATAATTACAAAAGCCATAGAGAAACAGCAGCAATTTTTAATGAGAGGCACCCCGATAAATCCCTCCATTATTCCACAGTATCTCGTCTAGTCAATAAATTTAAAGAAACGGGATCGGTAGAAAATCAGTATAAAGTTTCCCATGAAAAACCGGTAACAGGTGACGAAGGTTCTCTGGATGTGTGTTTGTCGATCACAGAAACACCCCAATTAGCAGTTAGTCAAATATCGGAGATCACTAACATTCACGAAAGATCTGTGCGGAGGATATTAAAAAGAAACAAATTTCATCCGTACAAACCTAAATTTGTACAAGTATTAAAAGATAGGGATTATGACGCCCGCTTCGATTTTTGTGCCTGGTTCCAGGGTATGATTGAGGAAGATTTTAATTTCCCAAAGAACGTTCTTTTCTCGGATGAAGCTACATTTACCTCTAACGGAACCGTCAGTTCACAAAACTGTAGATGGTGGGCCACCGAAAACCCAGACTTTGTAATTCAGAGTAAAGACCAATATAGTTTTAAGGTTAATGTGTGGTGCGGAATTTTCAACCTCAGAATAGTGGGACCTTTTTTCTTTAGAGACAATTTAAATTCAGAACGATATTTAGAATTTCTACAAACTGAGATATCTGACTTTTTAGACAATTTGTCATTAGCCGAAAGAAGAAATTTATACTTTCAACAAGACGGAGCTAGCATTCATTCCACAAATGAGGTGAAGAGATGGCTGGATCAAGAATTTGGAAACCAGTGGATAGGACGGTTTTCTGAAAATCCGTGGCCTGCGAGATCACCAGATCTGACTCCGTTAGATTTCTTTATGTGGGGATACCTAAAGAACTCTGTGTACAAACATCGACCCTTTAGGAATATACAAAATTTAGAGAATGTCATTAGAAATTGTGTATTGCAAATAAATCGTAAAATGCTCCGAAATGTTAATCGAGAGTTGCGCTCGAGAATAGTATGTATGGAGAGAAATGGTGGTCATACTGAGTTTTAAATTTTGTGCACCCAAGGAAAAACAATGATTTTTTATGTTGTTAGTACAGAATTTGACTACTTTTAAGTTTTTCTTACATTGGTTTTCGTTTATGAAATTTCGATTAAATAAACAGGTAATTTTTTGTTTATTATCTATTTTACTCCCCTTAACTTTACAAAAAGTCGAACTTCAGATATATTTAAGACGATTAAGGTTTTCTCAATGTAATCTCATTGAAATGTCTCTAAAATTTTGACACTGCTGCTAGATACAAATCATTGCAACAGCTAGCGTCCGGCGAAACCCTGTTTTTTTTAATTTTGTCCTGTCAATTGTAGAAAAAACTACTACATTCGTTTATTTTCATCCAGATACATGGGCTTTACATTAGCCAAGCTATCTAAACGAAAAAAACTGGAAATTTGTAAATCGATAAAAAAATATTTAAAAAAAATTGAGTTTTCCAATTTTTTTAAATAAAATCTTAAAATTTTGCACAAGGACCTAGAATTTAATTCTAAGCAATTTTTTCAAATAACTTTTTTTGATATCTCGTCAACTAACCTCACTTTTTGTAAATTAGCAATTTTTTTTTTAATTTGACGCTATACCAGTGGTCACGTGACGTATGTCAAAATCGATTTTTAGGTTATCGGACATGCAGAACCGATCCCCCGGAAAAGTTTTTCCAATACTCACCTAATAAAAATTTTTCCCATATGTTGCGAACTTTTTGCCGGTCACTGTATATATATATATATATATATATATATATATATATATATATATATATATATATATATATAATGGTGGACAAACTCTTAAACCAGTAAATCCACCGAAATGTCTCAAGGGAGACCCACTATAGGTGCCATATCGGTGCACGCCAGAGTTCGTCTATATTCTTTTTAGTCTCTGATACTAGAGATGAAGCTCATGGCAATAAATTAATATTTTTTTTCATCTTTCGTAGTTCTTCAAATTTTTGGTTACGTGGTACAAAATTATAAAAAATTGGAACAATACAGTGCTAAATAATAAAATATTGCTTTCAAATTTAAAAACTAGTTTCCTTCATCCCGATAGCAATTTAAATGCAACAAATAATGCTAACCTCAAACTCCACATAATATGAAATAATAAGTTTGGTACCTAATTTTATGCCAAAAATTAGTTTTCTACAAAAATTTCTTACCTTAAGGCACAAATTATGAATATGAGGTTTTTAGGTTATTTCTATTAGACCCTTAAAACACTACAGCTTGCTAACGCACAACAAATGCAAATTTTAAAATGTCAATAATTCACATGTGCAGAAAAACCACCTCGTGTGGGTAAAACAAAAGTTTTTTCTTTTATTACTTACATAAAACATAAACATTTTTTTCTACTTCTAAAACAGTGAAACAGTCATCAGTAGTCTATCGCATACCGTGTGACAACTGTGAAAAAGTGTATATAGGACAAACATCCACAATCCTCAAAGATAGGCTCACTAGACACAAAAGTGATTGCCGGCTGTGCTTTATCTGAACACTACATCAAAGATGGGCACGATTTTGACTTTAGTAATACCAAAGTACTGTCCTCCCAACAAAACACTAACAAACGAACTTTCTTAGAAATGGTCGAGATTTACCAAGAACCTTCATGCATGAACAAAAACAGAGACATTCAAGATCTCAACATAATTTACTCTCAACTCTTACAAAAACCAACAAATAACATGAATGTAACCTACAATGGAGCGACAAGAATATTATTTAACTAAATCCTCAGAAACAATAGTAGAACCCAGAATGGTATTAATACTCGAATCATGGGACCCTTAATTAAACCGTTTTTACTAAAATAACATGATATCAAACGAGATTATCTTCCAGTTCATTCAGTACAAAAATGCATTTCTAACAAAAATAAACCTCAATAATAAATTAAATTTGTATTTTTCTTAAATGTTTATCATTTTTTATGTGATGATGGTTTTATATTAACTCTCACTTTGCACGTAAGTTAGTTTTAACTTCTATAGTATCACATTATAAAGCTCTATACTTTTTTAGCCTTGAAAAAGGTAATAAAAAATTATATATATATGTATATATATATATATATATATATATATATATATATATATATATATATATATATATATATATATATATATATATATATATATATACATATATATATATATATATATATATATATATATATATATATATATATATATATATATATATATATATATATATATATATATATATATATATACAGGGTGTCTAAAATAGGTGATACCACTATTGCTATCTCCGAAATGGTAAAAGATACGAGGTCGGTTAAATTAGAGAAAATGTGCCATTTCTAGTCCCTATTCATATTCCGTTTACGGAGTTGCCAAATTCTCTATAGATTCTTATTTACAAGGGATTTTTAAAAAATAGTCAAAAATTTATTTCTTAAATATCTCGAAAACTATTATAGTTAGAAAAAAGTTGTTTTTACAAAAATCACACGATTTTTTACCTTCTCTAAAGTAGCGTTATTGTTTTGTTTATACCATTTGTTTTTAGTGAGTTACTGATAATAACTTGTTTTTTTCAAATACGGACCTGGATTTTTTGCTGCATTTTTTGAAAGAATACTTCATACCCTTTACAATTGTGTATCACTTGATTATGTTTTTCGACGTTTTGGTGAAGAATAGTATCATCAGGATATTCTACCAGTACGGACCTGGCATTTTTCAAGTTAATGGGCCATTTCACGACCTATTATGGAGACAATTAGGTCAGAATCAGTAACTATGTATTAAATTGTTTTAACTGGTAAATTTTAATTATAATCATGATTAATAACCAGGACCCTCAAGTTTGTAAAATTGGTCCACAACGCCTGAAAAAAGCATAAGCTTAGTTTTAATTATAACAAATCCTAATAATTAATTCTTAGAGGCGTGATTGGCTTCGTGTGGTCAGTCCAATCGCGTCCATCAACCTGTTCGTCCGCCCGTCCATATGTTATAATTCAACGCAACGTCAAAAAATAAAGCAAAAAACGGATTTTAGATTCGAATTCCTTATAATCCGAACCCAGAAAATATGACAATGGTTTTGTGCTAGAATATAGTCGAAGGTCTTTAATTTGAGATAATATGGTTTATTTTCAAAGCCAGTAAATAGTAATTCAACTGTACCAGCAGAATGAGTTGCAGTAGAAATGAAACCATTAGGTAAAATAGGATTATTTATTATTATCTTTTGAACAGAAAGGTGATTTTTGGATACGAAAATATTAAAAACGTAAATAATGAAGACGTACCATCAAGGGTGCCATTTACAATATGTAGTAAACTTAACCACTAGTTAGGTGCTGTTGATAAAGGCCGCTAATTATATCTGATCTGAGTGTGCTAAAATTTTGCTTTCAATAACTCATTGGCTTAAGTGCAATTTGACAAACTTTAATCACCAAAGGGTTCTGGTTAGTAATCATGAACATAGTTTAAAATTAATCAGTTGAATAATTTAAACCACAGCCATAGGTTGTGAAATTGTGCCTTAATATGGCAAATTCCAGGTCCGTATCGATAGAAAATCCTGATGATGTTGTTATTCCTGATCAAAACTTCGAAAACTATAATCAAGTGATACACAGTTGTAAAGGGTATGAAGTATTCTTTCAAAAAATGCAGCAAAAAATCCAGGTCCGTATTTGAAAAAATCAAGTTAGTATCAGTAACTCAGTAAAAACAAATCATATAAACAAAACAATAACGTTACTTTAGAGAAGGTAAAAAATCGTGTGATTTTTGTAAAAACAACTTTTTTCTAACTATAATAGTTTTCGAGATATTTAAGAATTAAATTTTTGACTATTTTTAAAAAAAACCTGTAGATAAGAAACTATAGAGAATTTGGCAACTCCGTAAACGGAATATGAATAGAGACTAGAAATTGCACATTTTCTCTAATTTAACCGACCTCATATCTTTTACCATTTCGGAGATAGCAATAGTGGTATCACCTATTTTAGACACCCTGTATATATATATATATATATATATATATATATATATATATATATATATATATATATATATATATATATATATATATATACAGGGTGTTATGAAATTCACTGCATATATTGAAACCCGTAAATGCTGGTATGAATTCAGACTGAATAAAAATATTCATAAATGGCGCTTCATGATAAAAAATGGTAGATATCGCCCCGCAAAAAAAAATTTTTTTGTAACTACGCACCACTGGCAATAAATACATGGCCATATAAAAAACATCGACAAATGTCAGTTACAGAAAAAACTCTTTTGTTTTGACGTCAGAAGTCACTGTGACGTTGCCAATTCTTCCTAGAATATTCCTATGTAACAGGTTTGAAAAATAATAGATTTGTTATCTTTAAAGTAAGAAATCATACTAAATCTTTTAAAACATTCAAAAATTCAAAAAGTTAAAATACTTACTACAACACAAAAAAGCCAGAGAACAGCTGTTCAAAACAAGAGTAAAATTTTGTTCCACTAGGCCAACCAGAAATTTTTGGAAGAAAAAGAGTACCTGTACAAAAATTTTGGTTCCAAATTAGCTTAAACAAAAAACTCCTAACACTTAAGCATGTCCTTTTTTTTATTTGCCTATTTTAAATCATATTTAATAGAAAATTTGACTTTTATTAACAGGTTTATTTATATCGTCCTTAATTTTTAAGCGAAATTCCTCACAACTAAATTAATAATAAACTTTACCTTCAAAAAAAAATTACGACAAACAACATTCAATAACTCTACAAAATAACTATAAAAACGAACGCGCTTCCAAACGACGCATTACGAGCCTCTTGACTGGAAGTAAAGTCCAAAATGAAACTTCTCTGACGGACTCGCACGCTGTTCTTCAAACAATAATAAAGGTTATTATTACTACACAATACAACCCATCCGTTTGGTTAAAACATGAAAGTCTGACAAACACTACGAAATGTTTTGTTTTCTTATAAATAATCAACACTATAAACACATACGAATCATACGATAGCACCTTTAATAAATTGAAAACTTTTTTTTTCACTTGGATGACAGAATTTTACAAGCCGGCCGATAAAAGTGCGCGGTCGGAGCTGGCGGAACCACTGCACGCACTCGTGATGTTGCGCAGTCACCTAACGCGTCGCTATGCCACATATTTAACCAATCACAGCGTGAGCTTTCGTCGCGGACGCGTCCGGCGAAAATTGAAGCGTGAAAGTGGTAGCCGTTAGCTCCTCTTGGCGCAACAAATAGATGGAGAGAGTAGAGCGAGAACGAGAAAAGAGAGAGAGCACGACGTCCGAACGTATGATCAAAGCGTGTCGCCTTGTAAAATTTTATGTCGATTAATCGAGAACAAAAAAATAGATTTGTAAAAAAAGCGAGCATTAAAGAAGATATGGGGAATATTGTTGAAATATCTTTTTTTTAAATACTTTATTATGTACTAGCTAATATGCTTTACTGTATAAGCAACCACACATGCCTGCGTGTATTATGGGTTGCGTATAGTTATACATTTTTTTAGCAAAAAAGAAGAGAAGTCAGGTCTTAGCCATAACCTTAATTGTTTATTTATTATTTTTGTGTGAATTGTCAAATTTTTTTATTTTTATTAATACTGAATTTGGATTATAGTAAAATGTTCCCTGCACAAAGGTTTTTAATTAATAATTTAGAAAACAATGTACGTATGTATGAAAATCGGGTTCAAAAGCGTGTGATGAGAGACGAAAGTGATCCCTTTTCGCTACACGACACAAGGTTTATAGAATTATTTCGTCTCAACAAGGACTTAGTGGCATATCTGTTTAATAATTTGGTGGACCATTTAGAGGCAGAAAATAAGGTCAACCAGAATACCCACACAGACAAAAATTCTAATTATTGCTTCAAGAAGGTTCTTTGCCACAGGCAATTATCAATGGGGCATTGCTGAAGAATTCTTGTTATCTACAAGTCGGTAAGTAGTGAGGAGTAGATGCACCTATGAAGTGGCCAATGCAATAGTGACTATTTTAGGTCATTTGTGGATTAGGTTTCCCAGAACCCCACAAGAAATTAACGAAGCTCAAAGGGGTTTTATGGAAAAGCTGGATTTCCTGGAATCATCGGGTGCATTGACTGCACTCATAGCACCTGCAGAGGATGAACATCTTTATGTTAATCAAAAAGGATTTAATTCAAAAAATTGCCAAATTATTTGTAACTATGATCTACAAATCATTAATTTGAATGCCAAATATTGTGGTTCGACCAAATTTTATATGGAGGGCATCTGCAGTGAAAAATTTATTGGAGCTTACATACAACAGGGGTTAGTATTTACAGATTAATAATATGTTTTACCTAAAAATATTTATTTTTCTGAAGTTAAAAAATCTGTTTTTGTATGTTATAAATGTATGTAAGGAAATCCTACCTAATCTTTTGATTAACTTTGCCTTGCATTTATATATTTAAGATCTTGGTCTATATTCATAAAAATAAACATAGCTTCTTGGCTAATGGAAATCTTCATAGCCATAACACTAGAGGTAGACATTTTTTTCGATTGGATCGTCCAAATCACAGTTTCTATAAGAAATCACCAGTTTACTCCGGTTGTAGTCTCTATAATGGATTTAATCATTCGCTGAGACAAAAAACGTCTATTGTATTATTTCGGAAAAAATTGAAGGACATTTTAGTGAGCAATTGTTTTTATTCCATTGAAGAATTTACTGTATACTATGACAGTGTTGTTAATGCTAATGTTTAATTTTTTTGTCCTTAATCGTGTATTTGTTTCCGTCTTGGATTGTGATTGTTAACTTAATATATTTTTTAGTGACGTGTCTTATCTATATTATGTATATAGCCGAAGGATGAATAAATATTTGAACTTGAATTTGAATGAAAAAAAATTATATTTTTAGGTTTAAGAGCAGCCAAGGATAAATTTATTATTATTGATAGATGCACACTATCCCATTGCCGACAAAAAAAAAGTATGTTGAATATAGAAAACAAAAAACAGCCTGTGATTTTGCCAGTAGAGGTGACAACCACTTGCAATGAAACAAGAAGGTTACAAAGTATCGAAAACAAATTAGAACAGACCCCCACCAAAACAGGTAATCAACTAAACAAAACATTTTACGAAATTTTTGTGAAGTCTGCTGCTTATAAGTGTTTTTATATTAAATGAAAATATGATTGGCTTAATCTATACCCCTGGTCAATTGATTTTTATTTTTGTCAATAAATTAGGACATCCCGTAAAGAGCTGATGGTAAAGTAGTGAAAGCACATATGTATAAGCTCTGTCCATAGAGAAATCATAAACCGATCAGCGCCAATCAAGTTTCAGCTATTTGGTCACATGGCAGTTTGCGGACTGGTTTCCAGTAATTTGATTGGCTCTGACTAGTTTGTGATTCTTCTGCGAACAGAGCTAATTACAATGTCAGATGATCCTTTTTCCCTTTTCGCCAGGGGCATCCATTTAGGGCTTTTGTAGGGATTTTTAGTACATCTTTTCTTTAAACATCTAATATAGTCAAGAGTCAGCTTAGTGTATTTATACTTTACAGATAGTTTTGTTTATACTTTTTTTTTTAAACACTAATTATTTTTAGGGCAATGACTTTCAAAGGAGATGACAATAAAAGAAGAAGAACATAAATTACACATGGAACAATCAAAAGAAGAACATGCAATAAAACTGAGAAAACATAAAATAGAACTAGACCTTTTAGAATTAGAACTATAAAAAAAGGTCTTAGCCTAACTCATCTTGATAAGTTTTAAAAGTATTAGAACAAATTATTTCATTTTTAAAAATCAGTGTTCTGCCAACTGATTTATCACCTAATTAGGTGATTATTTTAGGATGTAGCTTTTGTATGACCGGCTGTCAATTTTAAATGAGAATATAGAAGTAACTGTAAACAACTTTTATTCTGTTATAATTGTTGTGATATGTTTGTACCTCTGAAACGGTCTCACCTTGGCAATAAATTTCCAATCTGGTTCTCACAAGAACTGAAAAATCTTATATTTCAGAAGAAAATCGCACACAAGAGATACAAACAGTTGAACAATCAAGAACATTACAATACTTTTCATCAGCTATGAATGCAATGTAGAAACCTAACAGAAGAATGTTATCAGCGGTATATCAGCAGCGCCGAAAACGCCATTACAGAAAATCCTAATTTTTTCTGGAGCTTTATTCGCTCTAAATCCAATCAGGGTGCAATTCCAAAGGAAATGCACCTTGATACACACAAAGCTGATAGTGGTTCTGACATTGCAAATCTCTTTGCCCAATATTTTTCATCGGTCTTCAACCCCAAACACTCTTTTAATCCCCAGCAAGCTTTTCCTGATGCATTTGACACTATCA
The DNA here is from genome assembly GCA_963971165.1 of Philopedon plagiatum. Taxonomy (NCBI): domain Eukaryota; kingdom Metazoa; phylum Arthropoda; class Insecta; order Coleoptera; family Curculionidae; genus Philopedon; species Philopedon plagiatum. Next base: position 53,092,769 of record OZ020194.1, read on the forward strand.
CTAATATTATCGTAAGTGCTACTGATATTCAGAGAACTTTGCTCAAGCTTGATGTCATTAAAGGTGAAGGTCCTGACGGTATTCCCAACAGAGTGTTAAAATCATGTGCACATTCTCTTTATCTCCCTCTATATTATATCTTCTCCCAATCTCTTACTTCTGGTAACTTTCCAAGCGTTTGGAAACTTTCATATGTTTGCCCTATCCATAAGTCCGGCAACAAGAATGACATTAAGAATTACCGACCAATCAGTATTCTTTCAGCAATACCTAAACTATTCGAACACTGCATTGAAACTGTATTAACTAATCACTTTCAACAAATAATAATTAGTCAACAGCATGGATTTATGTCGGGTCGATCTGTTGATACAAACCTTTTCCTCTATGTCAACTTCATTAACACATCCTTGGCATAGAATTCTGAGACTCATGCAATATACACCGATTTCAGCAAAGCTTTTGACAAGGTAAACCATGCCATCCTGCTTTCAAGGATATCAAGGTACGGGATGGCTGGCACTCTGCTCTCCTGGTTTGAGTCCTACTTGTCCGAAAGAGAACAACAGGTTGAAATAGATGGCTACCTGTCTAAGCCCTTCCAGACGACGTCCGTAGTTCCTCAGGGCTCCCATCTTGGACCTCTTTTATTTAGCTTGTTTTTCAACGACTTGGGTAGTTTGTTATCTTCGAATCATTTACTGTTTGCTGATGATGTACACATGTGTGACATCCTCTTGTGACATGGTTTCCCTGCAGAGGGATATAAACACTGTTTTTTCCTGGTGTCAGCTTAATGACATGTCGCTCAATGTCGACAAATGCTGCCTTATGAGGTTCAGCAGATCAAGGTGCCCATTTCCTTATCAATATTGTATAAATAGCATTCCTCTGAAGGAGGTGTTGGTGGTTAAGGATTTGGGCGTTTACTTGGACACTCAGTTAACCTTTACTGAGCATTTTGATGCTATAACTTCTAAAGCGAATTGAATGCTTGGTTTTATTAAGAGATCATGCAGGGACTTTAGAAGTGCATACGCTGTAAGAACTTTATTTATTTCTTTGTGAGATCCGTTTTAGAGTGTTCAAACATAGTCTGGTCACAACACTATCAAGTTCATATAAATAGACTGGAAAGTGTCCAGCACAAATTTGTCAGATTTCTACTCTTCAAAAATTAATCTAACAGATTTTTATTTATTTATTAACGTACCACTTTACAAGTTGACAATACAAAATACATACTACAAGCAACATATTATTGTAAAATTGTCCTTTTGGCCAGATTCTTGAAATTACAATATGATACATCATTAAAGAAGTCCAATTTATCACAGTACTTATTCACACTTGATGATATTCTATTGACAGGATTATACAATAAAAACCAAGTACAACAAAGGGGCAGGTGCAGAAGAGTTACACTACGAGTTTGACGAAGAGGAACATGAATTTGAAAGTGCTGTAAACATTCAGGACTATTTATGTGATTATTAAACGTCTTATACGCAAAACAAATGTCATAGTATTCTCTTCTGCGCTCCAGGGGAGCAAGTCCCAAGTAAACCATCGTGTGATCGTCATTCAGATAAATTCCATTGACAGAGAGTTTAAAACGCGCGTATTTAATAAATTTTCGCTGTACGTTCTCTAGTCTGGCTATATGAACAGAGTAATATGGTGACTATGTTAGAAAATTCCAAAATATATCTCGCAAATGAAGTAAACAATACCTTAAGGGCATCTAAAGATGTAAAGTCTTTACTTATCCTTTTTATAAAACCTAACATTTTGTTCGCCCTGGCTATAATTATCCCAAAATGGTCACAGAAATTTAACTTAGTGTCTAGATATACACCTAGGTCTTTAACAACATTCACTTCTTTGACACGTACATTACTTATAAAGTATCGGACAGGACCAATTTCACTTCTACGTCTACTAAATCGCATGAAGTTACATATTCAAGGATATCTCATTAGTTAGACACCAGTCATAGACTGAATTGAGGTCATTCTGAAGGTCAGCCATATCCTGCATAGAATCAACCTGGGTAAACACCTTCATGTCGTCAGCAAAAAGCAGGGAATGAGAGGACAGCTGTGAACACAGGTCATTAATGAACAAAGTAAGTAGAAGGGGCCCTAGATGGGATCCCTGTGGAACTCCAGAAGTTGTAAGAAATGGGGTTGATAGATGTCCATCAAGTTCATCCAAGACAAAAGTGGACCTGAGAAACCATATCGAGCAAGTTTGAAAAGCAGAATAGAGTGATTTACTTTATCGAAAGCTTTACTAAAATCAGTATAAATCACATGGGTCTCTTTTCCAATTTTAAAACTTACAACCTTTTTATGGTTTGCCAGTAATGAAGCATCTAGTTATAGAGATGTAGCAGACTGATTTAATATAGCAAAGAGTTCACTACATAAAATTATAAAAAAGGACTCCTACTTTCTCAGTAATTTATCTCCAGAGATTATTACCTGGCCAACTACTGAGGAAAAAGTAGAGATCGAAAGATTTTTTAGAGAAAAATAATTTTCTGGAGTGATTGGTGTCATTGACGGTACTCATATTAGAATCGATAAACCTCAAGAAGATCCAGATTCTTACCTTAACCGGAAGCAGTTTTACTCTCTTCAGGCTCAAGTTGTGTGCGAACACAAAAAGAGGATCAGGGACATTTTTGTAGGGTTTCCAGGATCGGTGCATGACAGTAGAGTTCTCAGAGCATCAACATTGGGTGAAACGTTGCAAGACAAATGTGGGGACCTTTTTATTATTGGTGATAGTGGGTAGGTACCCTTGTCTAAAACATCTTCTGATACCTTTTAAAGACAGAGGTGATCTAACAAGGCGCCAAAGAAATTACAATTATTTATTGTCCAAAAATAGATACATTGTTGAACATTGTTTTGGTTTGCTCAAACAGAAGTTTCGTCAGCTTTACCATTTAAAATTACAAAAAATCCCACTTATTTTGCATTTTATTAGGGCATGTGCTGTTTTACATAATGTGTCAATAGACAATAATTTTGCCCTCGAAGATGATGCTCGAGATTATGTAGTGGAACAGCCCAATGTAGAAATAGGTGCAGGTGAAGGAGCTGAAAACCGGGATGATAGAGATGGCGTAGCAAAACGAAATGAAATAATGAATGCACTACCCTTTCGCTTATAGTAATTATAATTAACGTGTTTCTGATATTTCGTGACTGTTTAAATTTTTTTTTTTTGGAGATTTTTGGGTTTTTTCCTTCAACAGGGGTAAAATACCAATGTGTGGCTGAAGTTATAGTTTAGTTGGGTTTTTAAAGTGGACTTTAACAGAAGTGTCTATAATTTTGTATGTCATTTTTACATTAATATGTTTTTGGTATATTAAAACACTTTTAACTCCTTTTAGTTCTGAAGGTGGTTTCCAGAATAAACTGAAACATCAAGTACATAGTGGAATTTTGTTTGCTTTGATCGAGGAACCCCAAAAATCTCAAAAAAAAATTCCAAATTAACTATTGTTTTGTGATTCTCTAAATTAAGTAGCTTTAGGTTTTTAACGATAGGTATACATAGTTATCATAAATAAACAAAAAGGGGTATTTGATTTTGTCACTTTTATTTATAGATAGATCTCCACCAGAAATTTATGTTGTAGTGAAAGTAGGAATGCAGTGGACGTTGCATTTCCTAGTGAGTGCTAGCGATTGCGCGGGAACGGACTAGCAGGTATCATACTTCAAGGAAAATTCTTTTTTTCCTAGTAAATGTGGGAAACAGCGGGTGCTGTTTGCTTTTGCCAAGTGGTATTAGTGGGGGTTGTTTTAGTGGGCCTATGCAAAAATTTCAAGAGAATATTCTTATACCTTCTTAGTATTTTTGCACAGGTTTGCTAAAATAATGCTGATGCTGCTTGGTAGGAGTGGGTGGTGCTGACTGTTCCTTGTGTTTACTAATAAAAGTAAATAACTTTCTTTGAAAAATGACATTTACTACTCCCTTGCATGATTGTTGTCATTCGCTGAGAAGTGCTACTATTTGCTGAATTTCCGGCTGTCACTGTGACATCTCTAAAAAAATAGTTCTTAGCTTAGTCATCAGATTTATAAATACTGCTGGTATATTACTGTTTTTAGGTAGGTTAATCCAATAAAGGTAAATTTACACCTTGAACAATGTTAGTTTTATTTCATTAATAGTAAAAAACACAGTTTTTAAATGCTCCTAAACTCGTAACATAAATTCAAGTAGAAAAGCTAAAGTAACTCCTAAATTATTCTCATAAGTAATAATTAATGATACACAAATCAAGTAAAAAACTAACTATGTGAAAATGATATCATTTTAACAACAATCACAGGTATAATCTCAAGATCAGTTATATAAATAAGGAACATCACAACACGAAAACTAATAAACAGTCCACCATACTCTAAATATCATAATGTATTACAGTTATCACTAGAGCCTAATCACTTTACAAAAGGCTTCGAGAGTGAGATGACTATAACGAAGAAGTTCTTTTTTTCATTGAAATAAATGCTTCCAAGGAAAGTTCGCCCAGTGCTGTGGGATGGTGGTGACAAAATGTTTTACAATACTGGTCAACTTCGTCTGTAAGCTTCTATTTCAGAGGAAAGAAAGAAAATTAGCAGTATCCCTGTATAGATATGTCAGTTTTATGTATCAATAACTTAACCATTTTTGAGAGCCTAAAAATTAACATTATTATAACACTAGAACAAAAAAATCTAAAAACCAATAGCGCCAACTTTTCATACAACGTTCCAAGCATGCTACTCTTCAAACATGGAATAAAATCCCCCTGTAAGAAATTCTTCAAAATAATGAAAAATAAACTAAACATTTTTTGCTGGAAAGGGCTTTTTCTTCCCTAAATGAATTTTTAAACGGGGGAGACTGGGAGATTTAAGCACCCTGCCTTTTACCACTCACAAGAGCAGTTCTGGTTTTTTATCTTGTGTGTCCTTTTTACTGCAAGTGTGCACTGTATGTGCGTTTTTGTAAATTACAAATTTTAATTAAGTATTTTTATGTATTCATCATTTTAAGTCATTTAATGGTATTTAGTTTATTTTATTTTGTATGACACAACATATGCCTCATGGGCAACACTGTAGTGTGGATTTTATATATTAAGTAAATAAACTAGCTAACTAAAGCCATCTCACTTTTGAGACCTTTTGTGAAATGATTTCTACTCTACCTAAATATCTAAAGACACAAAAAGGGAACTTTTTGTTTCAAACTTAACAGTAGTTAGGACATTACTATGGTTAAGTTTCAAACATCATTATAATAGTAAAGAAAACAGTTTTTTTAAAATAACTCTTAATTTCCCAAAAATGTACTAACTGTAATAACTAAACTGAAATAAGCACAATATTTAAAGATCCTCAGGGCCTGCAAAAGGTAAAACTAACTGATTTTTAATATACTCTCTTAGTAATATATTTCTCTCTCTTCTAGGATACTGTTCTTTCTTCTTTTTTCTTCCAACTTTATTTCTTCTATTTCTAAATGTTTTTTGTAGAATTCTTGTCTGTCATTTCTTATTATCTTTAAGTATATCACCCCGCAACTTCTTATTTCTGTACACATTTTTCAATACACGTTTAGGTGTTGTTCGTGCTGTTGCTACTACTGACAAAGTTTTATCAACATGTTCTTTATGAGGCGTAGTTGAATCTTCTGTCTCTGATTCAGTCTCGGGTGACAGTGTTTGGTAATGTGAATTTTCATTTTCAGCAAGACCTTCTACATTAATTGTTTCTGATGACAGGAGCAAAACTGGGTTAATGTTTCTTTTATTACCTAAAATTTCTTTCATTACTTCTGCATATTGAAAGTCTTTTCTTCCTCGGCCAGTTTTCTTATTGTTGTCTATATACTTCTTGTAGGTTCTCTTCAGGTGCTTCCAGCGATTTTCACAGTTTGCAGATGAAATTATTTGTTTTGTTTTATATCTTGATTCCTTGGCAATTTCTTCAAACAGCTTTTTCAGATTTTTAATTCTGATTCTGAGTGATCCTAGTTATTTTCTATACTGTTTGTAAAGGTCTAAAAACATAAGTGTTGTATTGTGGTTCCATTTGTAGTTTTCTGTGTCATCTGAAACTTGTGAAGTGGACGGAAGTTGCAGAAATTCGGATAAGTCTGAAAAACATTTCTAGTATTAGGTTGGGTTCACTAAAAAGCTCATCTATTTGACTATTTTTTCAATAAAAAGACAAGTAATAAAGGTATATTATATGATATAAAAATAAAACAATTAATGCACCACCAAATTTGACTAACGGAAATTTTCACCTAATTACCTAAAACTAAACTAATCTTCACTACACTGTACTGTATTTACATCAAATGTGTTATCTACTTTGTGATTGTAACTAATAATATAAGTTAATGAAAACTTACCTTCTTCAGTCATACTAATCAATCAAATACTTTATATTATTTACCAAAAAAATCAACAAATATTTCATTAAAAAATGCAAACAAACCGGCTGAGAATTGGTGGTTAGGTCCTGTCGACGTCGACTGTCAACAAAGGTGTTTATAGACGTTTTTTGGCGATTCCAAACCATCCAAACCAAACCCGAGGGTTTACTAGTGTTGTCTTTATTTATTTACATTTGACTGCATTGTACAAATAAGGATAACAATATGGTTTTGATTTTTGTGGCACTATCTTTGTTTGTTTACGTTTAATTACGTTGGATAAACAAGGAGAGCACATGGTTTTGGTTTTGATGGGTTTGAAGCGCCAAAAAACGCCTTAAGAATCCGAAGCCGATCCGAAGGGCATTCGCGGATATCAGAAATTACGAACTCATTCGGAATGTGACTTGCGCATTTTATTTATTCTGAATAGATTCGGATGATGTTCGGAACTTGCTCAGGATGGTTTCCGCGAATATTTTCCTTTTCAAAGGCAATTAATACAAACACGCGTTCTATTTTAAATTTTCGCGCCAAATCAGCGCCAGCTACCGCATCAACACGCTAACAGAGGAAGTGACAAAGAGACACGACACATGTACCATGATGAAGAAAGATGGACAGAGAATCATTTCTTGATGTCGGGATCCGTGCGCCATATTAAAGTTTTTCAACAGCACACAAGCCACACAATGAATGTTTTAATTTTTTTTTCGTTTAAAGTTTTAAATAATGTAATTTGTTTTCACTACCTAGAAAATGATCTTCGTCGATCCGTTGTTAACCAATATTTTGATCAGTTTTATCTAGTTTCTTTGAGTGAGTAGCGTAATAGGGTTGAAAACTAAATTTAAAACACTAATATTTACGTATTGTGGTAACGTTTGCCGGTGCAAAACTAATTTAGCGGATCTAGTTATACTTTTGAAGTAAGTACTATGTAGTTGTGCTCAATTAGTATTTTTGTTTTGATTTTTAACTTTTCCTTGGCAGAAAGTTTAAGCTAGTAAGAATAACGCTTATATCATTAATAACGAAATATAGGGTGTCTTAAATATTACTTAAAACTAAGGCTACTGACAAAAATGATTGATTTCGCAGTGCCTTTTTACTATTTTTTTTAGTTTCTTCGTAGGAAGAGGTTAAAAAAAATTTTTAAATGTCTTAAATTACGCTTAAAAACAGAAAATAAATTCTCCTTAAAGATTTATAGTCTGGCAACGTTTCAACAATTCAATTGTTTAAAGTTTTTCGCGCGCAAATTTCCGTCAAGCGCCTTGTGTACGATGAGCCAGGTGCGGCGAATATAGACTGGTTTTATAGGGTATTTTTGAAAATTTTTAAAATGTTCGATTTAAGAAAAAAAAAGTATTGGATATGTCTGTAGACCACCCCAGGAGTCACCCATTCCAATATATGCAGTGAATTTCATAACACCCTGTATATATATATATATATATATATATATATATATATATATATATATATATATATATATATATATATATATATATATATATATATATATATATACAGTGACCGGCAAAAAGTTCGCAACATATGGGAAAATTTTTTATTAGGTGAGTATTGGAAAAACTTTTCCGGGGGATCGGTTCTGCATGTCCGATAACCTAAAAATCGATTTTGACATACGTCACGTGACCACTGGTATAGCGTCAAATTAAAAAAAAAATTGTTAAGTTACAAAAGTGAGGTTAGTTGACGAGATATCAAAAAAAGTTATTTGAAAAAATTGCTTAGAATTAAATTCTAGGTCCTTGTGCAAAATTTTAAGATTTTATTTAAAAAAATTGGAAAACTCAATTTTTTTTAAATATTTTTTTATCGATTTACAAATTTCCAGTTTTTTTCGTTTAGATAGCTTGGCTAATGTAAAGCCCATTGTATCTGGATGAAAATAAACGAATGTAGTAGTTTTTTCTACAATTGACAGGACAAAATTAAAAAAAACAGGGTTTCGCCGGACGCTAGCTGTTGCAATGATTTGTATCTAGCAGCAGTGTCAAAATTTTAGAGACATTTCAATGAGATTACATTGAGAAAACCTTAATCGTCTTAAATATATCTGAAGTTCGACTTTTTGTAAAGTTAAGGGGAGTAAAATAGATAATAAACAAAAAATTACCTGTTTATTTAATCGAAATTTCATAAACGAAAACCAATGTAAGAAAAACTTAAAAGTAGTCAAATTCTGTACTAACAACATAAAAAATCATTGTTTTTCCTTGGGTGCACAAAATTTAAAACTCAGTATGACCACCATTTCTCTCCATACATACTATTGTTCTCGAGCGCAACTCTCGATTAACATTTCGGAGCATTTTACGATTTATTTGCAATACACAATTTCTAATGACATTCTCTAAATTTTGTATATTCCTAAAGGGTCGATGTTTGTACACAGAGTTCTTTAGGTATCCCCACATAAAGAAATCTAACGGAGTCAGATCTGGTGATCTCGCAGGCCACGGATTTTCAGAAAACCGTCCTATCCACTGGTTTCCAAATTCTTGATCCAGCCATCTCTTCACCTCATTTGTGGAATGAATGCTAGCTCCGTCTTGTTGAAAGTATAAATTTCTCTTCTTTCGGCTAATGACAAATTGTCTAAAAAGTCAGATATCTCAGTTTGTAGAAATTCTAAATATCGTTCTGAATTTAAATTGTCTCTAAAGAAAAAAGGTCCCACTATTCTGAGGTTGAAAATTCCGCACCACACATTAACCTTAAAACTATATTGGTCTTTACTCTGAATTACAAAGTCTGGGTTTTCGGTGGCCCACCATCTACAGTTTTGTGAACTGACGGTTCCGTTAGAGGTAAATGTAGCTTCATCCGAGAAAAGAACGTTCTTTGGGAAATTAAAATCTTCCTCAATCATACCCTGGAACCAGGCACAAAAATCGAAGCGGGCGTCATAATCCCTATCTTTTAATACTTGTACAAATTTAGGTTTGTACGGATGAAATTTGTTTCTTTTTAATATCCTCCGCACAGATCTTTCGTGAATGTTAGTGATCTCCGATATTTGACTAACTGCTAATTGGGGTGTTTCTGTGATCGACAAACACACATCCAGAGAACCTTCGTCACCTGTTACCGGTTTTTCATGGGAAACTTTATACTGATTTTCTACCGATCCCGTTTCTTTAAATTTATTGACTAGACGAGATACTGTGGAATAATGGAGGGATTTATCGGGGTGCCTCTCATTAAAAATTGCTGCTGTTTCTCTATGGCTTTTGTAATTATCTCCAGAAATTAAAATAATTTCTATCTTTTCCTGAAGAAGTAGTGTGGGTGCCATTTTAAGGAATAAAATATTAATAAACTTATGTAAAATATCAAACTTAGTAAGATGCGAGACATAAACCAATGACATAGGTTGAAATCAAACAAATTATAATTTGTTTGACATTTTTCTGTTGCTTTTAACCTACTAGATTATTTGGTTGTTTTAATTTCAGAGCCTGCTTTGGTAGTTTTAAGTACAACTAAATAGACCTGGTTGTTAAATTTATGTGCGAAAAATCTTAATAAAATCTTGATACAGTCATTTCATTAGATTCAAACCATTGCAACAGCGAGCGTCCGGCGAACACCTATTTTTTCGATTTTGTCCTGTCAATTGTAGAATTGTAGATCTGACTCCGTTAGATTTTTTTATGTGGGGATACCTAAAGAACCCTGTGTACAAACATCGACCCTTTAGGAATAGACAAAATTTAGAGAATGTCATTATAAATTGTGTATTGCAAATAAATCGTAAAATGCTCCGAAATGTAAATCGAGAGTTGCGCTCGAGAACAACAGTATGTATGGAGAGAAATGGTGGTCATACTGAGTTTTAAATTTTGTGCACCCAAGGAAAAACAATGATTTTTTGTGTTGTTAGTACAGAATTTGACTACTTTTAAGTTTTTCTTACATTGGTTTTCGTTTATAAAATTTCGATTAAATAAACAGGTAATTTTTTGTTTATTATCTATTTTAATCCCCTTAACTTTACAAAAAGTCGAACTTCAGATATATTTAAGACGATTAAGGTTTTCTCAATGTAATCTCATTGAAATGTCTCTAAAATTTTGACACTGCTGCTAGATACAAATCATTGCAACAGCTAGCGTCCGGCGAAACCCTGTTTTTTTTAATTTTGTCCTGTCAATTGTAGAAAAAACTACTAGATTCGTTTATTTTCATCCAGATACATGGGCTTTACATTAGCCAAGCTATCTAAACGAAAAAAACCGGAAATTTGTAAATCGATAAAAAAATATTTAAAAAAAATTGAGTTTCCCAATTTTTTTAAATAAAATCTTGCACAAGGACCTAGAATTTAATTCTAAGCAATTTTTTCAAATAACTTTTTTTGATATCTCGTCAACCAACCTCACTTTTTGTAAATTAACAAATTTTTTTTTAATTTGACGCTATACCAGTGGTCACGTGACGTATGTCAAAATCGATTTTTAGGTTATCGGACATGCAGAACCGATCCCCTGGGAAAGTTTTTCCGATACTCTCCTAATAAAAATTTTTCCCATATGTTGCGAACTTTTTGCCGGTCACTGTATATATATATATATATATATATATATATATATATATATATATATATATATATATATATATATATATATATATATATATATATATATACATATATATATAACGACTGTTGATTTTCTTGGGGTAGCGGTCTCGGGACGAAGTAAAACTCTTTTTTCACAAACGCCAAGCTTTCGGAAATTTATTTTTTCCTTTTTCAAGGCTACAATAATGGAAATTATTATATATATAATAGAAAATGGAAAATAGAAATAATGGAAATTATATATATATATATATATATATATATATATATATATATATATATATATATATATATATATATATATACTGGGAAGGGTAGTCTTGACCGACAGTTGAATAACGACTGTTGATTTTCTTGGGGTAGCGGTCTCGGGACGAAGTAAAACTCTTTTTTCACAAACGCCAAGCTTTCGGAAATTTATTTTTTCCTTTTTCAAGGCTACAATAATGGAAATTATTACATGATAGCTTATATGTATGGTTTTCTTTTTATTAAAAAAACATAAAAAGAAAAACGGAATATGTTACATATAAAAAGGATCAGGAAGTTATGGTCAATTTCAATTTACTTACCTGCAAATTGAGTAATACTAAAAATGTAACCAATGATGCCTTACTTATTAAACAAACATATCACCAGAGTATTACTCAATTTGCACGTAAGTAAATTGAAATTGACCATAACTTCCTGATCCTTTTTATATGTAACATATTCCGTTTTTCTTTTTATGTTTTTTTAATAAAAAGAAAACCATACATATAAGCTATCATGTAATAATTTCCATTATTGTAGCCTTGAAAAAGGAAAAAATAAATTTCCGAAAGCTTGGCGTTTGTGAAAAAAGAGTTTTACTTCGTCCCGAGACCGCTACCCCAAGAAAATCAACAGTAAAAACAAAAAAAGAAAAACGGAATATGTTACATATAAAAAGGATCAGGAAGTTATGGTCAATTTCAATTTACTTACGTGCAAATTGAGTAATACTCTGGTGATATGTTTGTTTAATAAGTAAGGCATCATTGGTTACATTTTTAGTATTACTCAATTTGCAGGTAAGTAAATTGAAATTGACCATAACTTCCTGATCCTTTTTATATGTAACATATTCCGTTTTTCTTTTTATGTTTTTTTAATAAAAAGAAAACCATACATATAAGCTATCATGTAATAATTTCCATTATTGTAGCCTTGAAAAAGGAAAAAATAAATTTATATATATATATATATATATATATATATATATATATATATATATATATATATATATATATATATATATATATATATATATAGATATATATACAGTGAGGGCATAAAGTCTGGAAACACCTAGTTTTTTACGAAACTATACATTTTCGGAAGAAACGCCGAAACACGTCGATTTTGTTCTCATTTTCTACACATTCTGAAAATATTTGATTATATACAGGGTGTGCCATAAAAGTTGGGCATTTGTCAAATTTGATTTTTTAAATAGAACACCCTGTATATTGTTCCATTTTTGAATTGTGCCTTAGAAAATCAACATCTTTTGTATAAACCACCCTTCCTCTAAAATCAATTGTTTGCGAGATATTGCAACTTGAAAATTGTTAGCCCGCAAAATTAAATAAAGTCAAATAATAATTTAACACAGTTTTATTTTAACAACAACAATCCAATTGAGACAATTTTAACGCAGCAAATGCTGAAATTGTTGACCATTAACTTCCCGGCAATATCCTAGCCTATCCATAAACTCCTCTTGTACGTTACGGATGAAAGGTGGTGAAATTTGCCGAATTTCATCCCTTATACGATTTTTTAAAGCTTCTATGTTAGGAGGTCTGTTAAAGTAAACTTTACTTTTTAAATAACCCCACAGGAAATAATCAAGGGGGGTCAAATCCGGTGACCTCGCAGGCCATTCTATGGGGCCACGACGTCCTATCCACCTGTTAGGAAATATCTCGTTGAGATATTGCCTAACAGCTAGCGCATAGTGAGAAAAGGATACCTAAAGATATTGAAGAGAAACAAAACAAAAATATTTACGGCATTGTATTTGTTTCGCTAAAGTTATCGAAAGTCCAGTGGAACCCACAATTCAGGATGATGAATATGTCAAATGGTTTGAGGTTACTGATAAAGGTTACCTGAGATAAAGGCCTGTAGGTTAGAGACTGAATACTGTACCGTGTTGAAACCACATTGTTAAGGCTGGTGTATCAGGCTCATCACCTGGATACCGCTGAGCTAAGGCAGGAATTAACTCTACTTGCAAAAAGTCTAGATACATTTGGCCGGTCAAATTTTCGTCAAAAAAATAGGGACCAACAGTCTGGTCTTGAAATATTCCTGCCCAAACCTTGACTTTTTTGGGATGTTGCGTATGAGCCACTTGAGCCCAATGGGGATTCTCTTTAGACCAATACCTACAGTTTTGCCGGTTGACAGTACCATTGAGAAAAAAGGTAGCTTCATCCGAAAATAAAACATTTGCACAAAACAAGGGATCCATGTTGCACCGTTCTTGCATATTTTCACAAAACTGGAGTCGGCGGTCATAGTCACCTTCGTTTAATTCATGTATTAGTCTTATTTTGTATGGATGATATTTCTCTTTATGCAGAATATTTTTCACAGATGACTGACACACGTTTAAATCTAATGCCACTTGATGGGTTGACAAATGTGGATTCTCGTTGTAACTGAGTAAAACATCTAATTTACTATTATCATCTAATTTGGGCCTACCTGTCCTGGGCAGATCTTTTACAGTCCCATGTTCATGAAATTTTTTGATAATTTTGCTGACCGTCGATTTTGTACTGGCTTGTCGCTCTGGATGTGTGTTATTAAAAAGTTCGCAAACTTCGTCAAGATGCCTACGACGATCTCCCCAGCCAAACATCATAAGGATTTCAATGCTTTGGGTCTCGGAAGGCATATTTTAAGATACAAATTACTATCTGATTTAAATGTGTTTGATTTTTGACACAACTATCATAATGGGACATGCTGGTTTCCAGGGTAGTGCAATAATTCAAGGTGTAAGAATTACCAATTTTCAAGTTGCAATATCTCGCAAACAATTGACTTTAGAGGAAGGGTGGTTTATACAAAAGATGTTAATTTTCTAACGCACAATTCAAAAATGGAATAATATACAGGGTGTTCTATTTAAAAAATCAAATTTGACAAATGCCCAACTTTTATGGCACACCCTGTATATAATCAAATATTTTTAGAATATGTAGAAAATGAGAGCAAAGTCGACGTGTTCCGGCGTTTCTTCCGAAAATGTATAGTTTCATCAAAAACTAGGTGTTTCCAGACTTTATGCCCTCACTGTATATATATATATATATATATATATATATATATATATATATATATATATATATATATATATATATATATGTATATATATGTATATATACAGTGACCGGCAAAAAGTTCGCAACATATGGGAAAAATTTTTATTAGGTGAGTATTGGAAAAACTTTTCCGGGGGATCGGTTCTGCATGTCCGATAACCTAAAAATCGATTTTGACATACGTCACGTGACCACTGGTATAGCGTCAAATTAAAAAAAAAATTGTTAATTTACAAAAAGTGAGGTTAGTTGACGAGATATCAAAAAAAGTTATTTGAAAAAATTGCTTAGAATTAAATTCTAGGTCCTTGTGCGAAATTTTAAGATTTTATTTAAAAAAATTGGAAAACTCAATTTTTTTTAAATATTTTTTTATCGATTTACAAATTTCCAGTTTTTTCGTTTAGATAGCTTGGCTAATGTAAAGCCCATGTATCTGGATGAAAATAAACGAATGTAGTAGTTTTTTCTGCAATTGACAGGACAAAATTAAAAAAAACAGGGTTTCGCCGGACGCTAGCTGTTGCAATGATTTGTATCTAGCAGCAGTGTCAAAATTTTAGAGACATTTCAATGAGATTGCATTGAGAAAACCTTGATCGTCTTAAATATATCTGAAGTTCGACTTTTTGTAAAGTTAAGGGGATTAAAATAGATAATAAACAAAAAATTACCTGTTTATTTAATCGAAATTTTATAAACGAAAACCAATGTAAGAAAAACTTAAAAGTAGTCAAATTCTGTACTAACAACACAAAAAATCATTGTTTTTCCTTGGGTGCACAAAATTTAAAACTCAGTATGACCACCATTTCTCTCCATACATACTGTTGTTCTCGAGCGCAACTCTCGATTAACATTTCGGAGCATTTTACGATTTATTTGCAATACACAATTTATAATGACATTCTCTAAATTTTGTATATTCCTAAAGGGTCGATGTTTGTACACAGGGTTCTTTAGGTATCCCCACATAAAAAAATCTAACGGAGTCAGATCTACAATTCTACAATTGACAGGACAAAATCGAAAAAATAGGTGTTCGCCGGACGCTCGCTGTTGCAATGGTTTGAATCTAATGAAATGACTGTATCAAGATTTTATTAAGATTTTTCGCACATAAATTTAACAACCAGGTCTATTTAGTTGTACTTAAAACTACCAAAGCAGGCTCTGAAATTAAAACAACCAAATAATCTAGCAGGTTAAAAACAACAGAAAAATGTCAAACAAATTATTATTTGTTTGATTTCAACCTATGTCATTGGTTTATGTCTCGCATCTTACTAAGTTTGATATTTTACATAAGTTTATTAATATTTTATTCCTTAAAATGGCACCCACACTACTTCTTCAGGAAAAGATAGAAATTATTTTAATTTCTGGAGATAATTACAAAAGCCATAGAGAAACAGCAGCAATTTTTAATGAGAGGCACCCCGATAAATCCCTCCATTATTCCACAGTATCTCGTCTAGTCAATAAATTTAAAGAAACGGGATCGGTAGAAAATCAGTATAAAGTTTCCCATGAAAAACCGGTAACAGGTGACGAAGGTTCTCTGGATGTGTGTTTGTCGATCACAGAAACACCCCAATTAGCAGTTAGTCAAATATCGGAGATCACTAACATTCACGAAAGATCTGTGCGGAGGATATTAAAAAGAAACAAATTTCATCCGTACAAACCTAAATTTGTACAAGTATTAAAAGATAGGGATTATGACGCCCGCTTCGATTTTTGTGCCTGGTTCCAGGCTATGATTGAGGAAGATTTTAATTTCCCAAAGAACGTTCTTTTCTCGGATGAAGCTACATTTACATCTAACGGAACCGTCAGTTCACAAAACTGTAGATGGTGGGCCACCGAAAACCCAGACTTTGTAATTCAGAGTAAAGACCAATATAGTTTTAAGGTTAATGTGTGGTGCGGAATTTTCAACCTCAGAATAGTGGGACCTTTTTTCTTTAGAGACAATTTAAATTCAGAACGATATTTAGAATTTCTACAAACTGAGATATCTGACTTTTTAGACAATTTGTCATTAGCCGAAAGAAGAAATTTATACTTTCAACAAGACGGAGCTAGCATTCATTCCACAAATGAGGTGAAAAGATGGCTGGATCAAGAATTTGGAAACCAGTGGATAGGACGGTTTTCTGAAAATCCGTGGCCTGCGAGATCACCAGATCTGACTCCGTTAGATTTTTTTATGTGGGGATACCTAAAGAACCCTGTGTACAAACATCGACCCTTTAGGAATATACAAAATTTAGAGAATGTCATTATAAATTGTGTATTGCAAATAAATCGTAAAATGCTCCGAAATGTTAATCGAGAGTTGCGCTCGAGAACAACAGTATGTATGGAGAGAAATGGTGGTCATACTGAGTTTTAAATTTTGTGCACCCAAGGAAAAACAATGATTTTTTGTGTTGTTAGTACAGAATTTGACTACTTTTAAGTTTTTCTTACATTGGTTTTCGTTTATAAAATTTCGATTAAATAAACGTAATTTTTTGTTTATTATCTATTTTAATCCCCTTAACTTTACAAAAAGTCGAACTTCAGATATATTTAAGACGATTAAGGTTTTCTCAATGTAATCTCATTGAAATGTCTCTAAAATTTTGACACTGCTGCTAGATACAAATCATTGCAACAGCTAGCGTCCGGCGAAACCCTGTTTTTTTTAATTTTGTCCTGTCAATTGTAGAAAAAACTACTACATTCGTTTATTTTCATCCAGATACATGGGCTTTACATTAGCCAAGCTATCTAAACGAAAAAAACTGGAAATTTGTAAATCGATAAAAAAATATTTAAAAAAAATTGAGTTTTCCAATTTTTTTAAATAAAATCTTAAAATTTTTCACAAGGACCTAGAATTTAATTCTAAGCAATTTTTTCAAATAACTTTTTTTGATATCTCGTCAACTAACCTCACTTTTTGTAAATTAACAATTTTTTTTTTAATTTGACGCTATACCAGTGGTCACGTGACGTATGTCAAAATCGATTTTTAGGTTATCGGACATGCAGAACCGATCCCCCGGAAAAGTTTTTCCAATACTCACCTAATAAAAATTTTTCCCATATGTTGCGAACTTTTTGCCGGTCACTGTATATATCTTATAATAAACTTGCAAAATAACGGGATATCGGTCAATAAAATAGTATATTAGCTACTCTTTTACATATACCAAGCTTTCGTAACTATTTGGTTACTTCGTCAGGGCTAAAATTATAAATTATTAGGAACGATAAACATATTTTATATATATATATATATATTATATATATATATATATATATATATATATATATATATATATATATACTGGAAGGGTAGTCTTGACCGACAGTTGAATAGAACGACTGTTGATTTTCTTGGGGTAGCGGTCTCGGGACGAAGTAAAACTCTTTTTTCACAAACGCCAAGCTTTCGGAAATTTATTTTTTCCTTTTTCAAGGCTACAATAATGGAAATTATTACATGATAGCTTATATGTATGGTTTTCTTTTTATTAAAAAAACATAAAAAGAAAAACGGAATATGTTACATATAAAAAGGATCAGGAAGTTATGGTCAATTTCAATTTACTTACCTGCAAATTGAGCAATACTAAAAATGTAACCAATGATGCCTTACTTATTAAACAAACATATCACCAGAGTATTACTCAATTTGCACATAAGTAAATTGAAATTGACCATAACTTCCTGATCCTTTTTATATGTAACATATTCCGTTTTTCTTTTTATGTTTTTTTTAATAAAAAGAAAACCATACATATAAGCTATCATGTGATAATTTCCATATTGTAGCCTTGAAAAAGGAAAAAATAAATTTCCGAAAGCTTGGCGTTTGTGAAAAAAGAGTTTTACTTCGTCCCGAGACGCTACCCCAAGAAAATCAACAGTCGTTATATATATATATATATATATATATATATATATATATATATATATATATATATATATATATATATATATATATATATATATATATATAATGGTGGACACACTCTTAAACCAGTAAATCCACCGAAATGTCTCAAGGAAGACCCACTATAGGTGCCATATCGGTGCACGCCAGAGTTCGTCTATATTCTTTTTAGTCTCTGATACTAGAGATGAAGCTCATGGCAATAAATTAATATTTTTTTTCATCTTTCGTAGTTCTTCAAATTTTGGTTACGTTTTACAAATTATAAAAAATTGGAACAATACAGTGCTAAATAATAAAATATTGCTTTCAAATTTAAAAACTAGTTTCCTTCATCCCGATAGCAATTTAAATACAACAAATAATGCTAACCTCAAACTCCACATAATATGAAATAATAAGTTTGGTACCTAATTTTATGCCAAAAATTAGTTTTCTACAAAAATTTCTTACCTTAAGGCACAAATTATGAATATGAGGTTTTTAGGTTATTTCTATTAGACCCTTAAAACACTACAGCCTGCTAACGCACAACAAATGCAAATTTTAAGATGTCAATAATTCACATGTGCAGAAAAACCACCTCGTGTGGGTAAAACAAAAGTTTTTTCTTTTATACTTACATAAAACATAAACATTTTTTTCTACTTCTAAAACAGTGAAACAGTCATCAGTAGTCTATCGCATACCGTGTGACAACTGTGAAAAAGTGTATATAGGACAAACATCCACAATCCTCAAAGATAGGCTCACTAGACACAAAAGTGATTGCCGGCTAGGGAAACAATCATGTGCTTTATCTGAACACTACATCAAAGATGGGCACGATTTTGACTTAGTAATACCAAGGTACTGCCCTCCCAACAAAACACTAACAAACGAACTTTCTTAGAAATGGTCGAGATTTACCAAGAACCTTCATGCATGAACAAAAACAGAGACATTCAAGATCTCAACATAATTTACTCTCAACTCTTACAAAAACCAACAAATAACATGAATGTAATCTACAATGGAGCGACAAGAATATTATTTAACTAAATCCTCAGAAACAATAGTAGAACCCAGAATGGTATTAATACTCGAATCATGGGACCCTTAATTAAACCGTTTTTACTAAAATACCATGATATCAAACGAGATTATCTACCAGTTCATTCAGTACAAAAATGCATTTCTAACAAAAATAAACCTCAATAATAAATTAAATATGTATTTTTCTTAAATGTTTACCATTTTTTATGTGATGATGGTTTTATATTAACTCTCAATTTGCACGTAAGTTAGTTTAACTTCTATAGTATCACATTATAAAGCTCTATACTTTTTTAGCCTTGAAAAAGGTAATAAAAAATTACCGAAAGCTCGGCAGTAGTGAAAAAAGAGAGTTTTTTCTCCTAGCCCTTTAGTATATGGCCAACTCCCCAAGAGTTTCTACCAAGTATATATATATATATATATATATATATATATATATATATATATATATATATATATATATATATATATATATATATATATATATATATATATATATATATATATATATACAGTGTGTCTACTTAAGTTGGAATCATATGGAAAACTTTTTTATTATTCGTTTTACGGAAAAAAATTATTCTTCATAAAAAGTTCTGCATGGTCTAAAACCTAAAATGAAGTAATCATACATCATTTTTTTGCAGTCATATACGAGGTTTGTCAAAAATGTGAATTGTGCTCAGAGTAAAGTGCCTTTGTACCTTTATTTTTGACAATATGGAAAATTGTTTTAAAAAATGTTGATCAATTAAAAACTACATTCGAATATGCAATCATATCCATCTTCCATGAAAAATCAGGATTTGTTATTTTTTACAAATTTTTCTACATTATAAATTACTTTAAATTTTGTTAATTTCAATAATGAACATTTTTCTCTTTTGTTTATTAAAAACATGATAGGTAACCTTTCCGTTTCTTAATATGTTTTTTAAAAATTTCGCAATTTAATGCATAACAATCATTTATTTTAAAAATAGAAAAATACATACAAATTATAAGTTGTGTAACTAACATAACATTAATAGAAATAAATATAATATTAATTTTAAGTCATTCCACTAATGCCTCGACATAGCCACCCTCTTTTTCAAAACATTTAATCGTTCTATTGCCAAATTACATTACTTTACGTTATTACATGTAACTAAAGTTACATTTTCATTGTAATTGCAGAGATAAGTTTCGAAAAAGTAAAAAAAAATCCTGTTTTAACAGAAATGGATATGATTGCATATTAGAATGTTGTTTTCGATTCTGATCAACTTTTTTTTATAATAATTTTCGATATTGTCAAAAATAAAGGTACTTTACTCTTGAGCAAAATTCCCATTTTTTGACAATCCTCGTATACGACTGCAAAAAATTGATGTCTGATTATTTTATTTTAGGTTTTAGACCATGCAGAACTTTTTATGAAGAATAACTTTTTTTCGTAAAATGAATAATAAAAAAGTTTTCCATATGATTCCAACTTAAGTAGACACACTATATATATATATATATATATATATATATATATATATATATATATATATATATATATATATATATATATATATATATATATATAATGGTGGACAAACTCTTAAACCAGTAAATCCACCCAAATGTCTCAAGGGAGACCCACTATAGGTGCCATATCGGTGCACGCCAGAGTTCGTCTATATTCTTTTTAGTCTCTGATGCTAGAGATGAAGCTCATGGCAATAAATTAATATTTTTTTTCATCTTTCGTAGTTCTTCAAATTTTTGGTTACGTGGTACAAAATTATAAAAAATGGAACAATACAGTGCTAAATAATAAAATATTGCTTTCAAATTTAAAAACTAGTTTCCTTCATCCCGATAGCCATTTAAATACAACAAATAATGCTAACCTCAAACTCCACATAATATGAAATAATAAGTTTGGTACCTAATTTTATGCCAAAAATTAGTTTTCTACAAAAATTTCTTACCTTAAGGCACAAATTATGAATATGAGGTTTTTAGGTTATTTCTATTAGACTTAAAACACTACAGCTTGCTAACACACAATAAATGCAAATTTTAAAATGTCAATAATAATTCACATAAACCAAAATGTCCGATGCTAAGAGAAAACCCTCTGGGAGCGAATTTAAAAAGCGGAGATTGAACAAGCAAACACAGCTTCAAAAACAGTCAGATGCGCCGCAGAACTTCTTCAAAGAAGGTAGTTTCAACGCTCCCACAATCGACCAACATTTGAACAACGCCCAGCACCTAGATAATGACTTTCCGGATATGGATCCCCCTTTGGACGCAACCGTCAGCATTACTGAGCTGGGTAAGTCATCTCAAACGAGTTTGGCGAGTAGTGATGCAGTTCCGTGCAGTTCCAAGAATAAAAATTCGCAAGTTGTGCAGACCTCAGAGAAACATTTAGAAAAGGCTACCGTCCAAAGTATCTCTTCTGACCCAGGATTATGGCCCGAAATCATGCGTGCAGTAGATAGAGTTTTTTTGGTTAAACGTGGTCCAGCTGCACCTTTGTATAATTTTGATTTTCCTTTTGATTATCAGCATAGAAGATTCTCACCAAAACATTACAAGAAAAGGCATAGAAATGGAGAAGAGGTTTTAAGAGAATGGATGGTATATTCCGTATTTCAAAACGCTTTGTACTGTTTTCCATGTCGACTTTTTGCTGCACCATCTAGCTTGAGCGCTCTTGGCAATCGGGGATTTGAAGACTGGAAGCATTTAGGAGACTCTTTAGCCCATCATGAAAATGCAAAAACTCATATAGATGGTTTGAAATCATGGCTTGAATTGAAGCAAAGATTGAAAATAGGTGAAACAATAGATGCAGTTTCTCAGAGACTCATTGATTCTGAGATAAATCACTGGTCTGAAGTTCTTTTACGCATTATATCAGTCGTTAAAATGCTAGGTGAGAGCTCTGTAGCTTTTCGAGGAACAAGCGATAAACTGCATGAACACAATAATGGAAACTTTTTGAAGTTAATTCAGTTATTGGCTGAGTTTGATCCAAAAATGGAGGAACACGTTCGCAGAGTCCTCAATAAAGAAGAAATCAAAGCTACATATCTAGGGAAAACTATACAAAATGAAATAATTGAATTATTGCATGACATTATAAAGCACCACATCATTGAGCAAGTTCAAAAGGCCAAGTATTATTCCGTGATTCTTGACTGTACTCCCGATGCAAGTAAAGTAGAACAGATGACATTTGTGGTAAGATTTGTCTCCATACAGGAATCAGAGTCTGAAGTTCAAGTTAATATCAACGAACATTTTTTGGGTTTTCTACCCATTGAGAGATCAACAGCTAAGGAATTGTCGGAGGTTTTACTAGAAGAGCTAGAGAAAAATAGGCTTAAAGTAGAAAACATGCGCGGTCTAGGGTATGACAATGGTTCCAATATGAGAGGAGAAAAATCGGGAGTACAAACAAGAATCAGAAATATAAACCCCAGAGCATTTTATGTTCCATGCAGCAGCCATTCGCTAAATTTGGTTGTGAACGATATGGCAAAATCCTCGTTTGAGGCAGCCAACTTCTTCAATATTGTTCAAAAGTTATATACATTTTTTTCTTCCTCTTCTTTTCGTTGGGCAATATTACTGAAATATATTGATACTTACACCCTAAAACCATTGAGTGATACGCGATGGGAAAGTCGAGTCGACTCATTAAAAGCTCTGCGGTTTCAAATTGGTCCAATTCACGATGCTTTGTACAGCATATATGAAGATTCAGAAATCGATAATATGATCAGAGACGAGGCTAGCGGATTATTAAATAATTTGAAGCAGTTCAAATTTATATGCTCTGTTGTGATCTGGTACAAAATTTTAAGTCATATTAACCCCATCAGCAAACTTTTGCAAACTGTAAATTTTAATATGTCACAAGCTATTGATATGCTTAGCAACAACTCTTCTTTGAAAACCTGAGATCAGATGAAGCTTTTGAAAGCATCATTTTAGAAGCAACCGAGCTTGCTTCAGAGATTGACGTGGAAGCTAATTTCGAAACCACCACACCACGTCATCGTGTCAGAAGCAAAACAAGAACGTTTTTGTATGAGGGCCCGGATGAACCCGTTGAAGACCTCAAACAAAAATATAAAATAGATTTTTTTTCACACTATAGACGAAGCAATAAATGCCTTGGAAACCAGATATAATTTGCTAAATACTCACAGTAATTATTTCAGCTTTTTGTATAATATTTTTGGTCTAAAAGACATGCCCGGAAATGAGCTACTGGCTCATTGCAAAGATTTGGAAGTAGTTTTAACTGATGGAAATTCAAGCGATGGAACTAGCCGATGAAATAAGCATTGTTTCGTCATTATTAACAAAAAAGGAAACCCCTGTAGTTCTCAAGTTTATCGCTACACTTAAATTCGCACCAAACCTCAGCATAGCATTAAGAATCCTACTTACATTGCCAGTCACTGTGGCTTCAGCGGAAAGAAGCTTTTCAAAACTAAAAATAATCAAAAATTATCTCGGAACGATGCAGACGCAAAATCGTCTCAATGGATTGGCAATGATAGCTATAGAACACCAAATTAGTGACAAATTAGACTTGAAATCACTGGTTCGTGAGTTTGCCGAAAGAAAAGTTAGAAAAAGGGCATTTTAATTACTTTGGTTAGTTAGAATTTATTTATAATATGGGACATTAGTTTAGTTAGCATAACTACATTTTAATTTTTGTTATTTTGCCTTAAGTGCTAAATTGCTTATCTTGTTATCTGATGATTGAGTTTTTAATAAAACGTTTTTTTTTCAATGTTTTCTTGACTTTCTAATATGGTCGCATGAGATTTACTTAAAAAAAAACGGGGGGGGGGGGCGCAAAATTAAGGTTTTTCCCGGAGCGCCAAAATGTCTAGGGCCGGCCCTGCCTCCCCTCCCCAAGACAAAATCCTGGGTGCGCTACTGATTGGCTAATAGGCCAAATAGGACCTACCGGAAGTTTATCGTTTTACATAAAATGATTATGTTACATTATTACAATTGTTAAATGAAAACAATGCGAAATTCATTCGAACACGTTCGTATGCGAACTAATTCGTGTGATCTCAAAAATATGGGCCCAGCAGAGTTCCGAGTAAAAAACAATTACTCGAGTAATCACTGGATTATTGAAATCACTCGAGCACCGAGAACTCGTTATTTAAATTCATCGATTTTCCCAACACTACTACATATAGGCACAGATTCAAGTAAAAATTAGTTTGCCTATATTTTTATGTTTTACTAGGTATCAAGGCATGCAATGACCTAAGGATATCGAATTTACTGTGTCATTAAACAAATTTAAACTTTATTTTTAAAAAGTAAAAATATATTTTTTTAGGAAGGTGGTAGAGAATTTTGTCCTCGTCCGAGGAGGCACCACCCCACACATCTGCTTAAAGGGCTGGTGAAATCCATACGGATGTTCCCAGCTCTGCTTCGGCTCTGCATGTGTGAGTCGGACACTTCTAGTACACCCACGGTACTTAGAGTACTTAGGTTTAGACCTACGTGGGCTGTCCAAAGATAAAAAAGAATATATTTCAGATATATTTTGAGACAGATACATAAAAATATATTAAATAGGTTTGCTTAGATTGAACGTTGCAGGGTCGAAATTACTACTGAAAAATCAACACATCGTTATGTTCTTATTAATTATTTTACATTGAAACCACAAACAACAAGTTAAAGATTCCACCTAAAATGTCCTAAAAGCAGCTTTTTCAGCCTCCTACCGTTTTTCTTGTTTATATTTATTATTGATATGCAGCAGAAATTGGAAGAAGTGTTTTTCCATTATTAGCTATATAGGTATTAGCAGAGACTATAAAGAATATAGACAAATTCTCGAATACTCCGAAATGGAACCGAAAGAGGGTCTCCCTTGAAACACTTGGGTGGGTTTACTGTTTTTGTCAATAATTCACATGTGCAGAAAAACCACCTCGTGTGGGTAAAACAAAAGTTTTTTCTTTTATTACTTACATAAAACATAATAGCTATTTACCTAACAAGTGCGGAAAATGAATTTTTCCGCACGAGTCTGCCGTTCACCGAACGACGCGTAGCGGAGTTCGGTGAAGCAGCCGAGTGCGGAAAAACATTTTCCGCAAGTGTTAGGTACAATAGTTTTTCTACGAGCGTGAGGAAAGTCAACAGAATTAATCAAAAGTTGAGATATTTTTATCTGATTATAAGTGCTTATAGTTTATTTAGAAACATATTTTATTAGATTATTGATAAAGTAAACATAAAGTAAAGTATTATTAACAATAATAGTTACATGTCAAAATCTAATAACTAATTATTTATATCTTCTCTTTGATTTTTCTGGTAACAGGTCCGTTTTCACATTTTCTGCTATCAGAAGAATCTCATCGGGAACTCCCTCGCTGGTATTTTCATCGATTCCCTCGAGACAAATATTCATTTTTAATGAGGATTCACTTATTCACGAGCAAAATATTTTAGAAATGCACTGACAGTTTTCTGACAATAAACAAACAAAAATGAAAGTAAATAACTGGTTAGTTACACATGGTAACTAAAGCATTTCGCAACCACCATAATATACCGGCTTATTATTAATTTGATATATTGAGGAAAATTATTTCCACACGGTGCGGAAAATTATTTCCACACGGTGCGGGAAAATTAATTTTCCACACTAAAATGTGTGTGGAAAATTCAATTTTCCGCCCGCTCGTAGAAAAACATTTTTTTCTACTTCTAAAATAATGTCGTACAGGGTCTCAACTAAAAATATTTGAATATTAAAATCTTACTTGTACCGTTAAAATATCAATTAGGTACATTTTATCACTTTTTAAATAATTCTATGTTAAGAAATTTTTCAAATAATGTGGTGCCCCACTTGTCTACCAGTTTATTTACCAGTACTAACATTCCACTTGTATGTTTAAGGTACAAAACGTTAAAAATGGCAGCACCTCAGTGTGAAAAAAACAAATATTAGCCCCATTATCACAATCCTCATTGATTGAAAAGTCTCTAACCCGAACAATTTTAAATAATATGTCCATAAAACAATGGAATTATACTGAAAAAAATTCACATCCATAACCTGCATCTGAAAGTAAGGATTTCATTTAAAAAATCATTGTTTGATGTAGGTATTCCAAAAATGTTTACCAATCTTTTTGTTTAGGAAAGCTCGATATATACAAGATTTAATAATATACAACGTTCAACGTAAAAACTTGAAATGATGGAACTCTATCTCTGAAAATTCTCAATAATTGATGATCAAACCCAAGTAATAAATTCACAATTTACACTTACATTACCTGCCTGCAGTCCTCCCTCACGAAATCCTTAACCAAAACGAAGGCCCGCGTGAAGGTGGACTAAATTTTCAACTTCTAGGATAAAATGAAATTCCAGTCAAACAAATGTGTTATGAATTATTATCTAACTTACCTGATGGATAGGAAGACTCCCTACTAACTTAAAAAATGCCAAAGAGATTTTAAAGATTCACGAAAAGCACTTCTTTACACACGAACAGATGAAAAATGGCGGCTTCACACATTGACTGCGCTTGAGATGGAGTGGGTCAAGTGGGTGCAGTGCTACCAAGATTAAAACTTCTTTGAAAATATCGACGTAATTTTGATATTTCAAACAGTTTCTTAATTAATAAAATTAGTATGCTGACGTTAAAATTTGTACAAGTGTTTTTAAGAATTGAATAAATCCAATTAAACTTAGTCCGAAAAGAATAACCCCAAAAATCTAGTGTCATTTTCAAGTGGGCGACGTTGAGACGTGATATTTTTCCGGGTTTTCGTGTTGCCTTTTTCCCCATTTAACTTACGTGGCCCTGATACCTACCACTATACACAAATGTTAAGACCCGTCCTGTTTAATACTACAAAATGCTTTAACCTTTTAACTGCGCATGCATTCCTGTGCAGGCACTGCGCGCGATCGCAGAAGGAGACATTCTTGGTTCAAGCAATATTAGTCCAATTTAATCCAAGTCATTGGCTTTTTCGCTTTTCTATGGTTGCTATTCTCGCTCTGTATCTTATTATTAGGTATCGCCATGTTTGTGTAAATAATTATTTGTGACGATACACGTTTTTCAACTAGGTTGCATAGTACCTACGCCGCTGATTCGCTTTAAAATTATTAGTAGCTTCTTTACCAACCAAGCTTATTTGACTGACCACAACAAAATAAAGGGTTTGCCCAGGTATATGTCTACTAATTGCTTAATCGAGTAAGTGAGTAACCATCATCGATACCATCGTTTTCCCCACAATGAATAAACCGAGTGATTCCGATATCGTCGATGATCAGTACTTAAATTGAAACTTCAAGTGAAAAATCGCTCGAATGACATTGCTATCTTACATCAGGACCCGTATTTTCGAGCGTGATCGAAGTCGATCGTGTACGAAAAATGACAATTTTCGCACGAAAACTGAATAACTCTATTTTTGAACGTGCAAGTTAAATTCGTATTCGAATTTATTCGTATGCTGTGGTTCGAGTGGGTATGTATCATTTGAATTGTGGATTTCTTGTGCGGATGGTGTGACAAAACTGTTAAAAAATTAGTTGCCAAAATGCCAAGTTGAAATGATTTAATTCAGTTAAGTAGTTAAAGCGATAAAAGACGCTGAAAGATTGGTCGTAATGGCGCACAGAGGTGGGCTGGGGGAGGGGCGGCTAAAGTCCCCCCCCATCCAACATCCAGGACACACAGAAATTTAAAAAGTGCACTACTAATTGAAAAATCCACCGAACAGCACTATTCAGACCCCCGCCCCCTCCCCTCCGCAAGACAAAATCCTGGGTGCGCTACTGATTGGCTAATAGGCCAAATAGGACCCACCGGAAGTTTATCGTTTTACATAAAATGATTATGTTACATTATTACAATTGTTAAATGAAAACAATGCGAAATTCATTCGAACACGTTCGTATGCGAACTAATTCGTGTGATCTCAAAAATATGGGCCCAGCAGAGTTCCGAGTAAAAAACAATTACTCGAGTAATCACTGGATTATTGAAATCACTCGAGCACCGAGAACTCGTTATTTAAATTCATCGATTTTCCCAACACTACTACATATAGGCACAGATTCAAGTAAAAATTAGCTTGCCTATATTTTTATGTTTTACTTGGTATCAAGGCAATGACATAAGGATATCGAATTTACTGTGTCATTAAACAAATTTAAACTTTATTTTTAAAAAGTAAAAATATATTTTTTTAGGAAGGTGGTAGAGAATTTTGTCCTCGTCCCAGAAGGCACCACCCCACACATCTGCTTAAAGGGCTGGTGAAATCCATACGGATGTTCCCAGCTCTGCATGTGTGAGTCGGACACTTCTAGTACACCCACGGTACTTAGAGTACTTAGGTTTAGACCTTCGTGGGTTGTCCAAAGATAAAAAAAATATATATTTCAGATATATTTTGAGACAGATACATAAAAATATATTAAATAGGTTTGCTTAGATTGAACGTTGCAGGGTCGAAATTACTACTGAAAAATCAACACATCGTTATGTTCTTATTAATTATTTTACATTGAAACCACAAACAACAAGTTAAAGATTCCACCTAAAAGCAGCTTTTTCTTGTTTAGATTTATTGATATGCAGCAGAAATTGGAAGAAGTCTTTTTCCATTATTAGCTATATAGGTATTAGCAGAGACTATAAAGAATATAGACAAATTCTCGAATACTCCGAAATGGAACCGACAGAGGGTCTCCCTTGAAACATTTGGGTGGGTTTACTGTTTTTTGGTTCAGGAATTTGTTCACCATTATATATCTTTATAGTGCATGTATATACATATGTATGTAATGGTGGACAAACAAATTCATAAGCCATAAACCAGTAAACCCCCAACATGTCTCCAGGGAGACCCGCTTTTTGGTCCATTTTTGTTACATGCCAGTGTTCGTCTATTTATTATTTAATCTATGGTATTAGGTATATTGCGAATCTTAAATTTTGCTGTTTCTGGTAAATCCATACATTTTCTTTCTTTTAACTCTGCTTATACCACTGGTTTATTTCTTGTAAGTTTCGGTACACTCCACTTTATAATATAATATACTATAATTTCACTTAATTTGGCAACCTTAAATAGACGCTGGCAAACTTTCAGCGACGCCCGCTATGTTTTTTGATGAAATAATTAAAATATGTAAAATAAGTTCATCAATATCTCAACGATACGGTCTTCCAGCATATTTCGTAATATAAGATTAAAAAAAAGGTAGGGATATGGTATGAAACAGCGACATAAGAGCAAAATTACCCAGCATGCAAGGGGGAGGACGTGGTCAGATGGGGAAGGAAGAGAAGGAGATATTGGCGAGACCATGTGGATAGGATGAACCGAAACAGACTGACTACATCACTAAAGACGGAAAACCAGCAGGCCGACGACCATTAGGAAGACCACCCAAAAGATGGAAAGATAGCTCGCTGGAGTTCTGTATCACAGGAAAATCAACAAAACTAAGTCGGCCTTCGCAACTAACAGACCTTTAAGGTCGTCTCTAAGATGAAGAAGAAGAAGAAGATTAAAAAAAACAAATAAAGTCATAAGTAAATAAGTTAATCCAAAAAAAAGTTGCACACAACTTGATCGAAGTAACCAGTTTATGAGAACAGTTGGTAATTAGCCACCTTCAATAGTAGACGCGCAAGTAGTGTCTTAGACTCTAATGGCCTAGAGGCGTAATAACTGTATTAATATTCGGGGTTATCCCAATTTGATGTTTTAATTTCCGCTCTTTCTTTTCCAGCCCTTCTGGCCAACGGGATCTGGTTGCGCTAGAGGTTTTCTTTCTTCCCTGGATGCAGCGTGGGCCATCCGTAGTTGGAGTTTTGGTCAAATGACACCATTGGATGTCCTAGCAGAAAGGGAATCAATCTATAGATTACTTGCACAAACTACTCCAGATAACCTAAATAAGGACTGGAAATCTTATACCCTGGATCCGTCAACTAGGTTTGTAACTTGCACAAACTATTTATTAAGACTGAAGTTCAAAAACATTTTTGCTTTATACACATTTGCCTTTAAAAGCATTTTTTTATTAAATAATAAATTTTTTAGGTATCCAAATCTTAATAAAACAGTTGTTACACCTCATCAAACAGTATGCTTGTATGATACAGATAACCCTGATAGTATAGAGAGGATGAAAAGAGCATCCTTGGAAGCTGCCGCTAGGCAGGAACATGTTCCAAAGAAGAGACGCAGAGGTAAAATATGCTGTGACTTTTTTTTCAATTTTTGCAAAACATATTTAGAACCTTTAATTTTCTAGAAATTTTAAATCTATGCTGCAATTAAAAAAATCATAGGATTAACAGGATTTTTTACTTCATTTTTTTCTTAAATGTTCTTGAAATGTCCTATTAAATAATTTTTTAAAATAATTTTGCTGGCAAACCCAGCAAAAAGAAACTAGTCTGTTAGTACTAGCAAAGACGCACTACCCTATGCTGTACACTATCCATTCATATTTATAAATGTCCATATATTTGAACATACGTGCATTAAGTTGCTTTAAATTAATTGCCATAGAAGACCGTATTTGGTTACTTAATTATTTATGTCAAATATTTTAAAGCGTCACGTTAAAGAAAAATACACAGCAAAGAGTTCCACTTTGGAGTTAAAGTATTTTACAAAAGAACAGGGACCTTTTTTTTCATTTTCCAGAATTTCAATTTTTGAAAAATATAGGTATTGATTGTCAGCCAGGCAAAAATTTTGAAATGAATTTTTACACACATTTTCTACCAAGCAGCATCAAAATTTGTGTGGTAAATTTTTAGCAATAAACAGGATATTAACAAAAACAAAGACTTCATCTCTAAGTGCACTTAGGCGTTTTTTGTAATAAATATTAGTCTTATTTGGTTTGCTGAGTTTTGTGATTATTTTATTTATTTTATTTATTAAATTCACGAGGAAGCCCCATTTTACAATATAACAAATCTACAATTAATTAATAATAGGTGGCTAACATAAAGATTAACATTAATTAGGCAACAAAAGTAAATGTGTAAAAACATCTCAACGATCAACAAAACATACTAAGCTTTCACTAAAAGTTACATGATTTAATCAATCTTCTGAAACCTAACAGCGTGCATCTGAATATATCTACATTCGTCTTATTCAATAAATTCAGAGTCCTGTCAATAGGAGCATTTCGACCATAATTGGTAGAATGAAACGGTACATGAAACAGAAAAGTTACGCAGTTCTCTACAAGGGACATTAAGTTGAACTTTCGAAAGCAGGCGAGGGCAGTTTATCAAGCCATGAATCAGTTGATAAACAAAACATAAGTCAAAGCTAATGCGTCTATTTTCCAGAGAATCCAAATTCATTCTAGTTTAGTGGATTGAAACACCTAAATTTGTTAGTAACTTATGAAAATCATTACGTTTCATTTTCAGGTATTGTTGACAAGGAATCTCTTCTTAATTGGCTCGGAGAACAACTGTGCAATCATGAAGACATCACAATTACAGATATTGCTTCAGTTTTTCGAGATGGTAAAACTTTATGTGCAATAATACATCACTACAGACCTGATCTTTTAGACTATGGTGCAATAAAGGACAGCGAGCCGGCAGAGTCTAATCAGTTGGCAATGGATATTTTAGAAAAAGATTTAGGTTAGTACAACGTACTTTTGAGCGGTTAATTTCCTTATGTTCTTAAAACATTTTTACTTTCTTAAAAGAACTTTTAATTTTTTTGTGTTTGGGCCTGTTTTATAATTGATTCTACCTTAATAAAAAGGACAGTCAAAATAAAATAATTTTTGATTCGAATTTTTTTCTGCTAGAAATGCCCTAAAAATCGATTTAAAGTTTAATTTTTGAGCACTCTTATTTCACACGACAACTGCTACATTAGCACTTTCATCGGTTGCGATTTTACAGATTTGCCGGTGTATTTTTTTATTTGCGTTTTAACGGCAGGATTAACATCTTTAGAAATTTTCATTTAAATATAGAATATCTCATTTATTTACTTGTTCTCAGTTAGGCCTGTGTAAAAACATTGCTTTTAAGGAATAAATCGCATTGTAATTCAATTCCACAAAATTTAAATCGCCTTTTTTTTATCTAAGACATCCCATGTAGACTTCAAGCCTAAGTACTAAGGTACCGTGGGCGTCTGAAGATATGGGAAATGTCTATTGACACGGGATTTAAAGGATTAGAGGTTGGGACGGGAAGGAAAAACACATACAGGCAATTTGTTCCATAATCTGGAGACCCTAGGTATGAATGAGCGAGAGAAGTGGTCTGTTCTGGGCTTTTTCAGCTGGACAGTAAAGGGATGCATATGTAACGCGCCTCTTGTTGTTCTGTTAGGAACAGTCAAGGGGGTAATATTACCGGCTAGTTCTTCAGAGCAAAATCTTTGGAAGTGCCGGTAGAAAAGGGATAAATCCCCAACAGGGCGACGATGAGCGAGAGAAGAGCGTTTTCTTGTGAGGACCGGGTGATTGATGAGTCGAATGGCTCTCTTTTGGGTAGAATTAAGGATGTTTGGTGCCAAAGGTGATGCTGCTCCCCATATGTGGGAGCAGTGCTCTAGGTTAGGTCTTATTTGGGAAGCATAGAGAGTGTATAAGTTGGATGGGGAGAAGTATTTTCTGGCTCGAAAGAGAAAACCAAACTTTTTAGCTGCCTTTGTGGCTACTGAAGTAACGTGTTTGTGCCGGCTGAGATGATGTTCGAAAGCGACGCCAACAAGGTCGAACGTTTCATTGTTCTGTAGGGCTTGGCCATTCATGTGGATGGGGTAAGCCTTTCCAGATTTTTTGCGTGACAGGGAGCAAGGCTGGGTTTTAAACTGAACTTAATAAAGGGGCACATATTGATTTTAGAGCTACGGTACAGATTTTGTTTTGTTAAATTTGATACCTTACCCAGGCGCGGCCCGTGAGTTTTTTTACAGGTGGGTCAAAATTTTGTGGGCAACTAGTGATATCAACGCAACAAGCAAAATACACTTTTTTAATTAAGAAAGGTTTTTTAATAATGTGCCAAGAAATTATTTACCTACAAATAAACACTGCAAAAATCATAAAATAGGTACTGCAGAATATTGAACATTACTACTCTTGATGTTTATTACTTTTAGTATCACTTTTCTGTTTATGGCTTTTTTCTATGTGTTTTAATACTCTAAATTAGTAGATTTTAGCGGCTTTCGTTGTGATAAGTTTAGCTTCTCCTCAATAGGTGTCGCGCCTTGTACTAAAAGCCCAGAATATAAACAGAAAATTCTGAGCTAAAAGTATGATTATTCGTAAAATAAAATTAGGAACGCTGCCGAAACTCCGCTTTAATAAATACAATGCTGGCGACTAGACATAGGGTCTGTTCCAACAAGCAGTCAGAACGGTTTTCTGACGGTCCGAAACAATCAGTCATTTACATGCACTAAACGCGTCTGTCGCTTGGCAACATGTAATATTTATCTGGGCAACTCTATTTCTGATCGAAAACCGTTCTCGGACTCGGTGTTGGAACAAACCTATTGTAATACGATATTTGTCTGTGCACCTGCAGGCTGTAAGCTGTAGTAAATATGAGATTGCCAACAATTTTAAAAATATTTTATCGAGGAAGAACTTGTTGCCAATACACCTTTTAGAGCCGATCTATTTTTTTAAATAACAAAAAATTTAAAAAAAGTTCTTGCCCCAACACAGATTCGAACCCGCGACCGTCGGATTATCTCGCTGCGATTGTACCCCTTGGACTACGCTGGTTATGTAAGAAAATTGGTCCAATACCGTTAAATTTGATGCCTAGCGCTGGCCTGTCAGAAATCGTATTTATAATTTTTTATGTTTAACCACTAATTAATATTATTAATACGATGCAAATACAATGCGCATATTAGGTACCTAATTAGTTTTTCTTTTTCCGAACCAAATATTTTGAAATAATATATTTTAGGGGGCGGTTTGAGAGTATTTCCATAGTGGGAGTGGCCAGGTATTATTGGCGGGCCGTCGACCAATTGTGTCTCTTTTTAACTTCCTAAAGCGCGTATGTCTGTTTCTCTCTTGCTTTTAATGAATTTATATCGTCCATATAAACCTATAAGATCAATTTACAATATGACCCAGCCCGGAACAAGCTTGGATATCCTTTGACGATGGCTTGACTTGATTCTTTCTTGGGGAGTTTTCGCATGGAACTTTGAAACAAAAGATTCTTTTTTGGTTTTAAAAAATTAAAAAAATAAATTATTAGGTAGATCACTGAAAATTTTAGGTGGGTCATTGACCAAATGACCTTATGGACGGGCCGCGCCTGACCTTACCGGTCTCTTTAACGGTGGTGTTCTCTTCGACATTACATGAATCTTTACAGCATTTTTTCTTGTCTTGTATTTATACATCATTTATATTTAGGTTTTTAATATTATCTGTCTGAAATTTACTGACATCCAAACTAATAATTCTGATTTTTTTGTCTCATATTGCAGCATTGGTCACATTTTAATTTTTTGCGTTGAACTGAACAGGGTTCTTGGCACCCTAGTCTAAGATCAATTGAAGATCTTAGGAAAGGGATAGGTCCATAGATCTGCGTCTATTATCCTAATCTTGATTCGAGATTTATCTGGAAAAATGAATATTGGGGTGAAGAATACTATCGTCTCCTTACCCCATACCCATTAAGATCCGTTTCGTATTTCGTCTTACAGTATTATAACATTCCATAAGATTTAAGCGGGCTTAATAGAAGTAAACAAAAATATGTTTGGGTGTTTTGGCTCTAAATATGATTTTAATTAAAGCTTATTAAATATAAAAAAAAAAGTAAGAAGTTTTAGCACTAAATAGAAATAGT
Source organism: Philopedon plagiatum (assembly GCA_963971165.1). Lineage (NCBI taxonomy): Eukaryota > Metazoa > Arthropoda > Insecta > Coleoptera > Curculionidae > Philopedon > Philopedon plagiatum. The sequence continues at coordinate 53,128,126 of OZ020194.1, forward strand.
CATGTAATTAAAAGAAGTTAGTGGCGAAAAAAGTTAGCGAGCGTAAAAAGGGACTTAAAGAACGACCTCAAAAGAAAGATCACCCTGTATATTGTTTGGACAAATTCTAATACTTTTTATGATGTGTAAAAATTTTGATCTGTACAGAATTTAAGCCAATTATCTAAAAACCTTTTAAAATAAATTAGAGATACAACAACAAAAATTGAACACCATATTTTTTTTGTTAATTTTGACTCTAGAAACCCCTTTTTTAACAACTTTCTGAAACGTCCTGTATAATTGGATAGTACCACAGATTTTAAAGCTATTTAAATCTGAAAATGCGTACCAAAATTTCTATATAAAATTTTAAATTTGTTTCGTGCAATGTCAAACATATACCAACGTAGTGATTAAATGTTGCTTTGTGTATGAATAAAAATATAGTAAAATTGTCAAATATTTACTTTAAGTACATGTATATGCTAAAAAATCATCTCTTGCTAAATTACCTAACCTTAAACGTGTAACCTTGATGACGCCACTTTTACAGAAAGTGGATTAGTTTTGAGATGGCGGTGTATGAATGCTAGTAAAAATTCAGACGTACGTCATTTTTAATTACATTTTTCCCATTGCCTTACATTCGCATCTATCTCAGGAAATTGATTAATAAAAAGTGATGCAATACAGTTAGTGTATAAGTGTGGTAGCACTATTAGATCTAATTGTATACCTTTTATTAAAAATAAAAAATGACATTTATTATAAATTTTGTATGTAATAAGACGCTCAAGTTGAACCTAAGTTTTAAAGAAACTGCCACAAAACTTTACCACGTCGATTCATTCTTAAATCATTTCAAAAAGACTTTAGATTAACATAAACAAATTATTCTTGTGTTAATTTATTCAGAATCCTCATTTTAAAAACGAGTTTTTCCGGCGATGTAAAAAATCAGTAATCACAATCACTATTCACTAAATTTGTTTCATTACAGACTACTAGCAAAAAAATGTATGCACGTTGTGTACACATAATCAAACAACACTTTTTGTATTTTTATTGTTTATTATTTGTTTAATTTTTATTAGGAATACCGCCATTTATGACTGGTGAGGAAATTACCAACACAGAAGACAACTTCGCCATGGCCACTTACTTAACACAAGTATACGATACCTTCAGAGGTGAAATACCACATATAAAACATCCAAAATTGGTAAGTTATTATCGTACAATTTAAATTAAATTCTAAACAAAACATAAATGTAGTGGTGGGCTTATGACGGATAGCGATTATTAGGAACTGATGAAAAAGGGCACCTTGAAATACGGAATGTCTTTTCTTTAAAATGTCATTGCAAAACGCTACTACAAATTCCTAATTTCAGAATATAACGATTTAACTAAACTTACTTCTCTTCAAAACCAAAAATTTTATTATGACGCTATCGAACATCAAAGGCCTTTAAAAAAAAGTCCTTATAATTTTAGGATAGGGAATTTTTGCTTGTGTGTGATATATAAGTGGTCAAATTTCGTTATCCACATAAAAATAATTTTAATGGTTTGGCCAATATCATCAAAACTTTCTACGCATATTTTTATTTGAAAGTATTTTGTATATTGTTCGATATTGCTATCGGTAGTAGTCTGGAGGCAGAAAAGAATTAATTCCTGCACAGAATGCTTAAAAATTTTAATTTTTTTATTAATTAATCCCAGGGCTCACTAAAAATGTTTAAGACCTAGTACTGATTTCGGTTTAGATCTTCTAGTTGAACAATTGGGTTTTGACAAATTTTTGTCAGGGCATTAATACGTCGTCATTAAAAACTTACTACTTATTCTATTATTTCTGCGTTTTGTTTGCTTTTTAATTAACTTTTACCGTTGAACTTGTTGCTAAAATAAATTTAATTCTGTTATTGTGGAAAATACCTACATAATTAAATTGCTCTTTTCTTTATAAATTCGCGATAAATAAATTTATAGCACAAAACTTAGTTGTGTTACTCTTTCCTTGTCAATGTAAACCCTCGTCAAATTAGACCGGTCTTAACAATAGTGGTTCTGACGGTAAATCTCCATCCAGGAGCCCTGTGTTTAGCCGTTATCAAACACCAACATTCTTTAAAAATAAACAATTTAAATTATTGAACATACTTTACATTATGTAATCCATCGGGTGCAACAGAATTTTTTTTCTGGCTAAAGCAGATTGTCAAAATGAATTCGAGAGAAAACAGTGTTTCAAGTATACAGGTCTGTCTGCAGAAAAAAATTGAAGGTATTGATGAAGCAAGGATCAAGCCATTAAAAAAATTATTTTCGCATGTGGATCAATTTTTTGCTAAAACATAGGAACAAAAGAAATGAGGTTTGAAAAAATTATTTTTAGCATAATTTTCATGTGTCCAATAATTCCTATTTCTTGACTAACAGAAATTGAAATTTTGGAAGGTTTTAGATGCTCGATAGCGCTTTAACGAAGCTGTTATGTAACATAGTATTATTTTTTATGAATCTTTGGGGAAACTGTATATTCTAAAAACTAAATGTTACCTACTTCCACTTTATGAAGGAAGGTATTTGGTCAATTTTCTGATTTTACGGGAAATTACTAATAACGGGAAATTTGGTCGTGACAGTACCTTTAGTGACCCAATCCAATAATTTTAAATGTTTTAGAGAGTAAAATCGCCCTCAAAAATTCCCAAAATAATTCCGAAAGACCTTCCAAAATCTCAAACAAATCCCTTGAAAGCGGACTTCCTTACAAAATTAAATATAATTGAACAGAAATTTAGTCAAAATACAACTCTTGTTCCAAATAGCCCGAAAAGTAAATTTTCACATATTAGAAAAAATCTGGAAACGAAGGGTGGAGATGATGCTGCAACCAAAGAAAGCAATAAATGCCACCTTATCAAAATATCAAAAAACGAGGGGATCGCTATTGAAGAAAGCAGACAGAAGAAGGTTAGCAGCGATGACTTGGAAATGATTAAGAAAGACACAAAATTTAAAAAATCTATTAAGACCATTAAGAGAAAACCCACTGAATCGAGACCTGTCAAAACACTCAGTGAAAGAACTTTTCTGAGCAGTAGTGTAAGTAGTCTAAAAAAGATCAAAAGGAAAAAGAACAGTATTGACCCCAATAGACTGGAAGTTTTGGATTTTACCTATGTAGAAGATACTACCACTAAAAAGAAAATCAGGTCACCAACACCATCATTAGAAAATAGTGTAGCTGAAAAAAATCAAGGTAATGGGAACATGAATGGCGTTAAAAAAATTAAGAGAAAAAGCTATCGGAAGTAAAAAACATAATAAAGGAGCGAAATAAAGCTTTTATCTTACGCTAACCATGCAAATATTGTTGACTGTTGAGTATAAATAGAAAAAAAGTAAGAACAGTATTAAATAATGTGTTAATAATGACATAGTTTAAAAAATTACCTGATCACAAAAGGTAATCGATGTAAGATTTTCTTGCAAAGAATCCAGAACTTAATAAATTACCGGGTTTTTACAGGATAACTGAATCATTTCGTTATTGTATAATTTACGTAAATACCTGACTCGTTATATCAGTTAAAATTTTCGCAATGTCTCTAAAGAAAAATTATAATTCTAAAATATAGGTGGTCATAATACTTGCATATACAGGGTGTCCGAAAAGTCTTAGTATGGGTAAATATCTTTGCTATTAGTAAAGATAGAGACACCAAATTTTAGGTGTATCTTAATCTACTTTTTTATGTAATTTAACTTTTTCAACCTCCTTGAGGGGTGACGCTAGGGGGTTGAGGTCAAAAATTTTAAATGCAACACTATGCCGTGTGGTACCTCATTTTAAAGGTCTTGAAGGATTTTGGAACTCTGCCAAGAAGTAACACCTGCCATTCCCGAAAATGTGAGTTCCAAAATTGACTTCATTACTGCCAAGAAGCTCATGGTGATCAGTTTGAACAACTTTTAAAGTAATAAGAGAAATCAAGGTATTTAAATTTTTAATTTTTTTTCGCGATTTTGAATATATAAAGGCTTGCCATTTAAAAACGAATTAAGATGCGGACCTCGAGTTTGCGGTAAAATGTTTCTTTTTTGAAGACCTTTAAAATGAGGTACCACACGGTATAGGGTTGCGTTTAAAATTTTTGACCTGAACTCCCTAGCGTCACCGCTCAAAGGGGTTGAAAAAGTTAAATTGCATAAAAAATTAGATTTATTAACCAATAAGATAGACTTAATGGTGTCTCTATCTTTACTAATAGCAAAGATATTTGTCCATACTAAGACTTTTCGGGCACCCTGTATAAAACTCTGTTTTAAAATAGTCTAAAACCGTCTGAAATGTAACAGTTTGCATAGAAAGGTCCTTCCAGGTCAAATTCTTTAGATAACTTAAAAACTCAGCCCAATGATGCTGTCGAATGAGCAAGCCACGCAAGGCGCGGATACTTAAGCGCTTGGCGCGACCGTGAAAAGGCATTCAGATTCTGATTTTCCTCCTTTTAAAAGTCGTTACGCTGCCAGTCAAACGTGTTAATTTTATTTACCAAGGAAAGAAAGTAAATTCACAGTGGATTTTCCCAATCATTGAGAGATACCCTGTACAATCGATGGGGATGCTTTCCATAACAGAATTAAATCCTTGCTACTAAAAGTGGTGTGGTTTGTTTCGCTTGTTACAGATATCCTGCACTCCGATTTAACCCGACCGCCCATAACTGGGAGGGACGTTATCTAATGTCGAGGGAGATGCTTTATACAACGAAACTTAACTCTCAACTTGGTGAAAATTGTTTGTAATTTGACGGATAAAACAAAATCCGATGGTTATGGACAATTTTCGATCAAGCAATAACACTTTGTAAAAATAGTACGTACCTTTTTTTCTCTGAACCTTAAATTAATAATAAAGACGAGCAAAACTTCTCAAAGCTTTCAAAACTGAAATTATTGAAAATATCAACAGCTCTCCATTTCAAAATATTAAAACTAAAATAAGGGAAAGGGGTAAAGTAACTGGGAGAGAACTTCCTATAAAGTGACGGTATAAAAATAAGAGACTACAATAATCAAAGTGTCATAATGATTTTAAATAAAAGGTACCTATTTTCTAACGAGATGTGGGTAGCAACAAACTTTTACCGATAGGGTATTACTATACAGGGTGTTATGAAATTCACTGCATATAGTGAAACCGGTAAATCCTGATATGAATTCAGACTGAATCAAAATATTCATAAATGGCGCTTCACGATAAAAGAAAGGTAGATATCGGCACTCAAAAAATTTTTTGGTCGCTGCGCACCACTGGGAATAACTACATGGCCATATAAAAAACATTGAACATCGTCATTCACAGAAAAAACACTTTTGTTTTGACGTCAGTACTCCCTGTGGCGTTGTCAAGTCTTTCTAACATATTCATTAACTAGAAAAAATAATATTTTTGTTATCTTTAAAGAAAGAAATCCTACTAAAGATGGATTTATGCCGACCACTTTAAATTTATTTTTACCTTAATTTAACTTTAAGAAATTTTTAGGGCCTTGAAAGTTAAAACTAAATTAAAAATCAGCATTTGAACTTAGAAATTTATTGTATATTTTTTCGGAAAACTTAGCGGCTTTAGGTTTGTTTAAATTAGATATGTGGAATTTTACAAAATTCAATTTGTTGTTTCAAAAAATGGATTATTCTTTAAAACAATGTTTGAGCTTGAATATAGTCACAAGACATTTCCTGAAGATGAAGACCTGTATGGGTTTTTAGAAAAGCATTGTAAAGCTTTAGAAAATGGTCAGTTAATTCCAAAATCTGATACATTCAGCCCCGTTAACAGGGCAAATAACCGTGACATGTCAAATAAGGGTGGTCATAATAGGTTTAGTGGGCCAAATATTCGTGGTGGACCGGGTGGTCATGGTGGACCGGGTAGTTATAGTGGACCGGGTGGTCATGGTGGACCGGTCGGTCAGGGTGGACCAAGTGGCCATGGTAGGTCATATGGTCGCGGTGGACCAATTGATCATTGTGGACCAAGTGGTCACGGAAATATGTACATATAGTTTTATATCCAATATAAATACTGAAAAATATGTTTTCTGCAGAGTGCCCATTCACTGATAAGGTGTGATGCCTTCCTATGTGCTGAAGTGAATGAACGGCATTCCTTAGTCAAAAATAAACGCATGTCTTTTAATTACTTATCATTTGGCCATTCTGTCATGAAATGTGACAGTTCGTCAACGTGTAGAGTATACAGGTTCCTGCAATAGTGCGTCAGGCTTCCATAGCTCCTACACGAATTAAGTTAGGAATTTCATTCATATGGTGACTTATACTGTATTACAGGCTGCATTTTAGGAACATATTTTCGCATATACAGGGCGGACCAAGAAAGTGTGATAACATAAAGTTGTATATTTTTTAATGGGACACCCCGTGTTTTTTTGCATATTTAGGTTTGTATTAGTGTCCTTCATAATTGCCTAAAATTTTATTTAATTTGCTTCGGCACTTTAAGAGCAATAAATTAAAAACTAAAAAAAAAGTTTTGCAGCCCTGGAAAAAAAGATAAAAAAAAACAATCTAAAAGCATTTTTTTACCACGGCATTGTGTGAGATTTATAACAAGGGGGCTAGAAACACCATAACTTAAATAGTTTTTACCTATTTCATACAGGGTGTTCACAATAAGATTTTAAAAATGACACATTTTAAACTAATTTTTCTCAAGTTTTTTAAATGGAACACCCTGTATATTATTTTACCATTTGATGAAGAATTTCAAAACAAATATTTTTTGTAATTGCAATTTATTTCAAATTCCAAATCGTTTTCAAAAAATTTATCAAAAATCATAAATGTCGCTATTCGTAATAAAGTTTTATGAACAAAATAGCTAGGCGGCCATGGAAAAACAAGCACTTTATTTTAAAAGATGTTCGAAATGTCTTCCATCTTGTTCAAGGCATTTACCAATTCTCGCTTGAAAAGCCCTTTCCACATTTCTGAGCATTGCAGGTGTAATTGTGGCAAACGCGTCAATAATTCTATGTCGCATGATTTGTTCGGTTGTTGGAGGTTCCCTATAAACGAGGTCTTTTACATGCCCCCATAGAAAAAAATCAAGTTTTGTTAGGTCGGGCAACCTTGCAGGCCATCCAACTGGTCCTCCTCTTCCAATCCAGCGATTTTCGTACTCATTATTTAACAGGGCTCTGACTTGTTGCGAAAAATGGGCTGGAGCTCCATCCTGTTGTAACCACATATTTTGTGCCTGGATGTTTGGAGGTAAATTCTGAAGCAATCCTGGTAAGTCGTTTTCCAAAAATTCCAAATACATTTGACCGTTAAGGTGACCATTAAAAAAATGTGGGCCCACCACATATTCTCCAACAATACCTCCCCAAACGTTTATTGACCAACGTTGTTGGCGATCTATTTGCCGAAATATTCTTGGATTTTCGACAGAATAATAATGAAAATTATGTCTGTTGACACATCCAGTGTTGTGGAAAGTTGCTTCGTCGGAAAAAAGGACGTTCATAAAGAAAAAAAGATTTTCTTGGAGGCGCAATTGTGCCCAGGCACAAAACTCTGCCCTTCGCTGAAAATCATTTTCACCCACAGCCTGATGCAATTGAATGTGATATGCATGAAAATGATGTTTTTTCAAAATTCTTTGGACTGACCTCTCACTTATTCCAACTTCTTGTCCCACACATTCTTGATTAATATTTGGCTTTTCAATAACTGTCAATAAAACTGCTAACTGATTTTCCTCATTTAGTGCCGTCTTTGTTCTTTGTTCGTTCCACCTTTTTGTAGTTTACGCTTCCCGTTTCAATAAAGCGCTCAAGAAGTCTGCTTAAACTTAACGCTTCTGGGTGTCGCCTTTCCGAAAACCGAGCTGCATAATTTCTACTAGCGAGGAAACAGTTTTTCTTACTCTCACCCAATACAAAAACCATATCAATGAGCTTTTTCCGTGAAAAATTCATTTTTTGAACAAAATATTATTCGTTTAAGTACACCTACTCATTTCTGACAAATAATGTCAAAAAGTATTTAATTGCTAAACATGCTTGTTTTTCCATGGCCGCCTAGCTATTTTGTTCATAAAACTTTATTACGAATAGCGACATTTATGATTTTTGATAAATATTTTGAAAACGGTTTGGAATTTGAAATAAATTGCAATTACAAAAAATATTTGTTTTGAAATTCTTCATCAAATGGTAAAATAATATACAGGGTGTTCCATTTAAAAAACTTGAGAAAAATTAGTTTAAAATGTGTCATTTTTAAAATCTTATTGTGAACACCCTGTATGAAATAGGTAAAAACTATTTAATTCATGGTGTTTCTAGCCCCCTTGTTATAAATCTCACACAATGCCGTGGTAAAAAAATGCTTTTAGATTGTTTTTTTTTATCTTTTTCCAGGGCTGCAAAACTTTTTTTTTAGTTTTTAATTTATGGCTCTTAAAGCACCGAAGCAAATTAAATAAAATTTTAGGCAATTATGAAGGACACTAATACAAACCTAAATATGCAAAAAAACACGGGGTGTCCCATTAAAAAAAATACAACTTTATGTTATCACACTTTCTTGGTCCTCCCTGTATATGCGAAAATATTTTCCTAAAATGCAGCCTGTAATACAGTATAAGTCACCATATGAATGAAATTCCTAACTTAATTCGTGTAGGAGCTATGGAAGCCTGACGCACTATTGCAGGACCCTGTATAAAAGGAGATCATACTCTCCTACATTTTCCTTCTAAACCATCAGAATTCATTCAGGCGATAACACAGTACCTGCTGGTTCTGATGAAGAGAATAAACTTAAAGTTCTTTCTAATCATACTCCTTGTCAAAAGAGTATGTTGTTTGATACTGCTTTGGTGTCGGTGCCAGATTATTGTTGCCAGCCGGTGCGATGTAGAGCACTGCTGGATTCCGCTAGTCACGCCTGCTCGAGAAGAAAAGCGACACATGCGGAGAGAAGGTGGACTCCTAACTTTTATTGCATTTTTATATGTTATACGTTGAGACGTCCAATATTTTCTTTTTGGGATTTAATGCCGATTGTAATCAGCTTCTTACATTTAGTTATTTAACAGTGGGGCCCACTGCTCAGTTTTCGGCTTCTCACGGATTATCCGACAGTGGAGTTCTGCTGATTGGCTTTCCACACTACTTGGTAGCATTATACCAAGCGTGTACGTAATTTGGATGATACAGAGAGTTATAAGATATTTAAAGGTTAAATAAGAATTCTGCATACACTTCACAAGGGGCGATACCAATATTAAAATGCAGATTATCAGCGTTATAAAAAAACAAGGTTGCCTATATAAAAAAGAATAATGTGGTGACATGCAAACAACCGCTACGCTGCAGACGCACATTAACAGGTATAGGGAACAGGTAAAGAAATATGTGAAGAAAAACTTCACGAGGGTCACCATCAGTGTCGCAGACATTAGATGAGTGAGCTATGGGAAAAGTGTAGTCAAGAAATCACCTGTAGTGTCGCAAACATGGACGAGGTGATTTTCTGATGATATTACAACGCGGAAAGTCGCCATTATTGTCGCAGACATAAAAAGGGTACAAATTACGGGCAACAAAGGCCTAAATTTTATACCTTTGAATTTATAAATATTTTTATTTATATTTTAAACTTGAATGGATGGAAACTGGTGAATAAAATAAATTATTAAAACGGGTTATTTTTTTGATTTCTTATTCCTAAAATACGACAAATTAAAAAGGGGAAGTATGTAATAAGAACTATCAAAATCTGATATAAAATTTACCAATGCAACAAACTTTAAAAGAACCTGCAGTAAACAAAACGTAAAAAAAGCGATGTAACACAGCCAGACGATGACAGTCAAAGTGATTGACTTTGCCACGTGATTATAGACCGGGGGTCGATCAGTTTCACCACATTGTTTTAATTTCACTTGAGCTCTAGCAATAAAATTGATTGTTAGGAAGAAACAGCCATTGCACAGCTTACCATAACACACAGCTGTGGCACTCTCTCTAGCGGCAATGGTTAGCGCCGATCCTCGCGCACTTCACCTAGCCCCGCCTTCTATGAGGACAAGAAGGCACTGGCGTCGGTTGGAAGGTTATTGTTCGTGTGACTGTCGTCAGGACCCATCGGCGTAGTTACGATTAGTTGTGGATTTATTTTATACCGCGTTTGGTGTTATTATGAGTGAACGAAAACCAGGACAATATGTTTGCGCTGTTAGCAGCTGCTATAATAAAAGATATAACTGCAATATGTTTCCTAGGCAACCTAATTTATATTGTTTTCTAAAAGCATATGAAAATGCTAATAAAACCACTTTTGGCAATTTCAAAATGCCGAATGATGAGTTTGTGGAATTTATTTCTAAAATAGAGCGTATATTTCAGGAGAATTTTGAAAACTTTATCACAAGCAAAAATATTTGCGGTAAATTTGTGGAGTTATGTAATGTTTTACCTTTTACTCACCCATGCAAATATTTTCCAAAAAATTTTATTGTAAGATTATATTTAAGGGTAAGAATTTATTTTACCCTTAAAAGAATTAATAGTAATTTTAAGAGTATTAAGAAAAACAAGTTAATTATATGGATAAACCAATAGATATTATACGTACATATATATATATATATATATATATATATATATATATATATATATATATATATATATATATATATATACATATTTATAGATAAGATAATACCTATTTAAAAGAAAGCCTTATTACAAATATAATTATTTTATTAGAAAGTTGTATTTTTAAAACCTTTCCTACACTTCCTTGTTAATTGGGACTATTTTTCGATTTGTCTTTATTCTTCATCATCACAAAACCTCAAATCGTTTAAAATCTCAAATGTGCGTAAACAACATCCCCTAGTTAAATTTATTTTAGTTCCTGGTTTTATGAACGTAAATTCCCAAACTGTATACCTATTAAGGCCTATTAAAATACAATTATTATAATTACAATATAAAATCCAAATATTCAAAAGAAAATTTATTGATCGTAATGGCCCTTTACGTCAATAAACCAGGTTTTCTAAAATTACTGGAAATTAAAAAAGAATATTGTTTCAAAAGTATTCGTACCTGTGGCGGTCTGGCAACCGGGCCATTATTGGTTATTCCTTTTTGACCATCACTGAGTATAGTGTTTGAGAACAATAACGTACCTAAATAATGTCGAAAGTACCTCTCATATATTATTATTTAAAAGTAATCCTCAGAAAATACCTGCCTGTTACGCATGAATTTCACCAAATATATTATTAACAATAGGTCTTAAATCGTTTCTAAAATATGATAGTCGGGGGCCCTCAGGTTAAATCGCCACCCAACTGAAAACGTGCCAGTCCGCCACTGCTCCGTACGATGTGTCTTTTATTTAAAAAAATAAAATTATATTAAATCCTACCCTGACTTTTCCTTGCCGTGCAAGAGAGATAGCACTCGTCGAGCGAAGTCTGCCAGATCAAAGGTGCCGCCGCGGAGTGCCCGAGCTGTGTGTTATGGTAAGCTGTGGCCATTGTCTAGTAAAAAAGATATGATAAATTCAAAATATATGCTCATTTCTTTTGTGCTGTACCGGAATAAATGTCTATTTTGTTCTACTGTTATAATAATATACGACATAACATACAAGTTTTGTATGTTACCGTTGGAACAAGGCGCACTAGGTAGACGGTTGGTTTTCTCAGTGCTGTGTTAAAACATACTTTGCGTTATTAAATTATGATTCTAACAGACGAATTTACGCTGGTTAGCGCCTATTTGTCGAGTTAGTTTTTATGTATCTGTATTATTGCCAATCCCATATTGTGTAGTTTAGTAAGTTAGTGGTTAGGACCAAGAACTGTTGGTTATAACTGAGTCTTAATGTATAATACGCGTAATAATAGGATAGTTGCCGAAAATTCTTAAAATACATTCATTTTACCATTTTCCAGCGACTTTGGTTGATATGCTTATAAGCTGGCTAATACAGAGACACTTTCGCCTGTTAGTCATAACATATAATAATAATAATAATGAATAATAATAATAATAATAATATTAATAATAATAAAGATGTTTATTTATGCCAATAAAACAATTAAAAATATAAATATAAAATTGATAAAAGTAAAAAAGAAATCCAAAAAATGTCAGTAGTATACTAGTTGGCATAAATAGGTAGGATTTTGATTTATAAAAAATCATTCTTCCAATCCTACCCCTACTAAATAATAATTTTTGATATTATTTTTGAAAGTTATATAGCTTAAGCCCCTTAGACTAGAAGGAATATTATTATAAATTACAGAAGAGGTATATTTAAACGAAGACTTTTTATATGTACAAAATTTTTTTAACCTTTTTTGTAGGTGAATTGAAAAATATTCAACATTATTTGCATTGCGAACAGGATCTGTGATGCACTATTAAAAACTTAGTATATTTAATATTTTATTAAGGTATTAACCAAGGGATTGAAAAAAAAATTGCCGGGCAGTACTTGCCTTAAATTTATATCACTCTTGTCTTCTACGCTTAGCATAGATTTAAGTGATGTAGATTACAACCCCTTAATTTTACTAGACGCAGTTGTATAGTCTATTACTCTGACATGAAATACTCACTGCTTTATTTGGTGTTCTTTGTTTTAATAACGTTTGGTAAATCTAATTTTAACCCTCCAATTTGATTGCTCTAATTATACTTGTGAGTTTAAAAAATATAGCTTTTAAAGAAAAAAGTATAAAGAAATCCAAGGCCTAGAACCTAACATCTAACATTTACAAAGGTGGAAAGTATTTTAAATCACACTCTTTCCAAAGATTGTTTGTAATGGACTGTTAAAATCGATAAAGTTCTTATTAGATATACACTGCGCCAATAAATTAACGGAACACTAAGAGAAATCGTTCTAATTGTTTTGCAGTATTGAAAAAACAAGAAACATGGTAGAACGGTTACTTTATTGCTTATTTGTACAAATATAAGGAAATTTCAACATTTCGACCTTATCACCCAAAACAACAATCAAACATACCAAAATCATACAAAATTAGGTTTCATAATATTCCCTTTAGTGTTCCGCTAATTTATTGGCGTAGTTTCTTTGTATAACAATATGGTCAGGTCGGAATTCTACACGTGGTAAACTGAATTTTTTTTCGCTCAAATGAATTAGGGATTTTATTTTTTTAAAATTCCTGGGAATGTGCTGTACATTTTTGGCAGAAAGTTCTGCCTTTTAAGAATAAGTCTATAACTGATATATTTTAAAGTTTTGGGTAAATTAATTTTTAGATAAAACAATAAGGAAAGTTAAATCCAGAAACGTATCTATCTCAGTTAATATGAGCGAACGCAAGTTTTTAAAAAACAAAAAGCTCAAACCTAAGAAAAGTAAGCTTTCTGTGATACCAGAAAACAAAGAAGATACATTAAGTGACAAGACTAAAATGCAAATATATGGAGAAAATGTAACGCTAGTAAATCTTAAAAAAATAAAAAGTAGTCAAAAGGGACTTAACAACGTAGAGAATAACAGGAAACCTTCTGCCGAAAAAATTAAAACCAGTGAGCCGGTTCACACCTCTGAAAACTTTTATAAAAACATGGTTAAAAAACAAAATGATATCCTAAACAATATAAAGACATCAGTAAATATTCTTCAGTGTCAGACTTCTGGACAAAACTCGTGTCATATATTAGATTTACCTAAAATACCTCCCCATAGAATAACAGAAACTACAAATGAAATGGCAAAAGCTGATCAAAAAGGACCTATAGAAATTCATATCGACCAATGTTTTGCTAATAAAGATAAGAATAAGTGCGAGGTTAAATCAAAGACGGCTATAGAAAAATCAAGGACAGCGCTAGAAAAGAATAAACATAAACCAAGAAATGTTAAGAATATATTAGGTTTGAAGTATTTTAGCCCGTTGCAAATTATAACAAATCATTTGTTATTAAAGAAAACACAATTAAAGTCGGTTTTGACGCAGTCCAAAAAACTCGTTCCTTTTATCTCTGAGAATTCTCTGAGAAACCAGAAAGATAGTAACGTAGTAAAAGCTATAACCAAGGAAATAGAGTTAGAAAATATGAATAGTGAAAAAGCTATAACAACTGAAAGAGGCAAAAACGCTGCTAGCAACTCCCATAATAGCAGTACTCAATCAATTCGAATACAATTGATTCATAAATCTAGTAGTGACAAGGTCACTTATCAGGGAGTCGAGTACAAATCATCTCTAAATATTGTAAAAATATCATCTAAAAGTTGCTTACCTACTAACTTTGGTAGAAGATCAAGAAATCTCTCATATAATAATACCAATAAGCCGTCCTCTTTTCAAGATAGTAGGAATAATAGAGAGACATATAAAACATTTAATTTAGTTAGATGTGATAGCCAAAATATAAATAAAAGTTCTGAAAATGATAGAAATACGACCAAAAAAGATGTCAATGGTATTGACCAATATCTCAAATATGCAAGTAACAAGAACGGAACAAAAAATATGGAGCAAATTTTTGAAAACAAAGATAGGTTTTTAAAGAATAATTTGAGTTCTCATTATGGCAGAATTAAGGTCCCGTGCAGTCCTCGACTGGAAAAAAGAAGATTTCCTAATTATGCTAATCCTAAAGCAGCTTGGAAAAGTATGTATACAACACATTTGTTTATTAATTATCAGATTTTAAAAAAATCATACCCCTACACGAAGCCATCTTTTTATTGGCTCATCAGAACTAACCGTTGCCCGCTTGCATAAACATTGCTAATATATAATTTCAAAAATGTTAATGGGCTCTTCTTTTTCATTCAATTTTATTTTGGTGGCATTCTTGGTGGCATCGTATATAGAGCAAAGGAAAATATATTTTTTTACGTTTTCATTTGCTGATATTTTCAAGTTTTTTTTAAGAAATTAAAGAAGGAAAGGATTTTTCAGAAACTGTGACTGATCGATTCTACCAGAAATAAAAGTTTACTGACGAGTAGAATATCTTAATGACGCGTTTCGTCTTTTTTGGTACTCATCAGAAAGAGTAACTCAACTCTTTTATTATCTCAACTTGCTAACTAACTATTTCTACTGAAGTTAATGTACTTCGATAAGTATTTTTTTTTAGATATGTCAATTTTAATTAATTTTTAAACAATATATTGCTCTGGACTACTGCATATTTACAAGAACAGATTTAGTTATATCGATGTGAAATATTTTTTTATCCAATTGTGGCAATGGCCAAATTTTTCGCCCCTTCATTTTCATCGGAAAACTAGTCTTTTAATAGATTAAGGACTAATAGGGTGTTATTTATTTTGTAAAAGTAGTCACGAATTCAAAAAAAATCCCAAAATAATATTAGGTTAGAGTAATAAATTCAGTTAATTCCTAGTATTTGAAAATATCCATCTTGATATAATAGTGATCTACGATCAGCTAACAGTAATCTGGGGTAATCTTATTTATACCAGGTAAGGTTGTCATTTTCGAAAACCCTGAAAATTGCCCAAATTTTGCATAAGTTGTCCTCGGAAATAACAACCGGACAGGACAGTGTTATCACAGCAAATTCTTAAGCGATTTATTCTATATCCGTGTTCTGTCCCTTTCTAACTTACTCATTATGGCAATGGCAGAAAACATATGTATTATGCCATCTAGGAAAGGAATGAATTAATTTAAGGACTGGCCTGTTATCCGCCTTAATGATGGAATTTTTAATAAAATTTAATCGTAAAAGTTGATAGGGCTTGCATTTTTCTTAACTGTAATGCTATGAATGTAACGTATGAATGAAATGTAAGTACTGAACTTTTTTACTTTACACAACACTGCAGTTCATTTCAGCCGCCTCTTTCCCAAGTGCTGTAAGTCCAATTTTTGCATTTGCATCGTGTCTCCACCTACATGCTAAGACTTTCATTTTGATGTTATTTAAACAAAAATAATTACTTTTTTATGTAAATTTCGTGGATTAATTCTAAACAAAATAACTCCTTACATGTTTTTCCTTCTTTTTGAATTATTGTATTATATTAATATATTCAGATAAACATAACAAAATATAAACACAACAAAGTTCAAAAAATGCTTTTTTTCTGTGACTGGAAAAAAACGTTTGACATTTTATCTCTGTTGACAGGTAACAAAATGTCACTTTTTATGAAATTACTTTTTTCCCTGGGAAAAAAGTGAGTACTTTTTTCCCGGATATATACAGGGTGGTGCAACCAAGATGGGGTGGACGATTGTGAGTAAACGGTGAGGAATTTCGAAAATTATTTTTTTGGATATTATAGATAGTCAAACCCGCTATGTTTTAAAATTATAGCCATAATACAGGGTGGTCCAAAAAACTCGTTGCGAACCAAACTTGTGTTTTTTTAAATGGGACACCCTGTATATAATTGTTCCAATTGATTCTCCTGTTCGTTACGATCATTTTGATATAGGGTTTATTGGGTCTAAAACTTATAGTAAGGGAATGGGACGCGGTTAAAGTTGAAAAAATGCTCAAAGTTCGGCCATTTTTAAAAAAAATTTGAAACAGGTATGGAAAAACCAAATATTCCATAAAACGTTACATATCCTTGAATACATTAATCGCTTGCAATTTGTTTAAAATTATTCACTGTTATACAGGGTGGTCAACTTTTGCAAATACGCCCTGGACTCATTTTTTTTAAATGGAACACCCTGTATATTTTATTTTCATCTTAAAGATAACATTGCTAGCTTTCAAAAAATACCATACATGATGCCTTTCTGACCAACAGTTTTTTAGTAAACCAGCCGTGAAACCAAGGTTTCTTCATTCTAATACGATTATACTGAATTTACGTTGTTTATTATTAAATATCTAATATTAGGGGGCCATGACACTATCATAAATGAAACAGGATTGACGAACTTGTCAAAGCTACTGCCGCACAATCAATTATTTACAAGTTAAGTGTAGGTGGCCCAATAATTATGAGGTAAGAAGACTGAGACCCGAAACTTTTACATGTTTATTAGAGATATTTCAAAAAACAGAAAATATTGTTTTTAGGAAATGTAAAGTAATTAATAAACCAGTTATAAACAAAGATAATCAGTTATCAGTATTATTAATAGTTTAAAAAAATTAATTAAGCAAAAACAGAACATCTTTTAAAATTACTTCGGTATGTACTTACTTGTAAACCTAATTTAATATAAACAATTAACAATGCTCATATAAGGGGTTCAACTAAACCACCATCTTGCTGAAGGCACATTTCGAGTCTATCCATAAATGAAAGTTTCACTTTTCTCAAAGTCTGTTCTGAAACGTTGCGAAAACTGTTTCTTATTCTCGTCTTCATATCTTCCACAGTGGTTGGAACCTCTTTATAGACTTCTTCTTTAACATGCCCCCATAGAAAACATCTAGTGGTGTTAAGTCGGGTGGTCTGGCTGACCACTTACCTGGTCCACCTCGCCCAATCCAACGATCTGTCTTCCAATTATCGACAAAATATCTTACATTCCTATGGCAATGCGGAGGCGCTCCATTATGTTCAAACCATAAGGATCCCCTTACCATTAAACGTAAATCTTCAACCAATACTGGTAACTCGTTTCTCAAAAAATTTGTTTATAACTGGTTTATTAATTACTTTACATTTCCTAAAAACAATATTTTCTGTTTTTTGAAATATCTCTAATAAACATGTAAAAGTTTCGGGTCTCAGTCTTCTTACCTCATAATTATTGGGCCACCTACACTTAACTTGTAAATAATGGATTGTACGGCAGTAGCTTTGGCAAGTTCGTCAATCCTGTTTCATTTATGATAGTGTCATGGCCTCCTACTATTGGATATTTAATAATAAACAACGTAAATTCAGTATAATCGTATTAGAATGAAGAAACCTTGGTTTCACGGCTAGTTTACTAAAAAACTGTTGGTCAGAAAGGCATCATGTATGGTATTTTTTGAAAGCTAGCAATGTTATCTTTAAGATGAAAATAAAATATACAGGGTGTTCCATTTAAAAAAAATGAGTCCAGGGCGTATTTGCAAAACTTGACCACCCTGTATAACAGTGAATAATTTTAAACAAATTGCAAGCGATTAATGTATTCAAGGATATGTAACGTGTTATGGAATATTTGGTTTTTCCATACCTGTTTCAAATTTTTTTTTAAAATGGCCGAACTGTGAGCATTTTTTAAACTTTAACCGCGTCCCATTCCCTTACTATAAGTTTTAGACCCAATAAACCTTATATCAAAATGATCGTAATGAACAGGAGAATCAATGGGAATAATTATATACAGGGTGTCCCATTTAAAAAAACACAAGTTTGGTTCGCCACGAGTTTTTCGGACCACCCTGTATTATGGCTATAATTTTAAAACATAGCGGGTTTGACTATCCATAATATACAAAAAAAAAAATTTCGAAATTCCTCACCGTTTACTCACAATCGTCCACCCCATCTTGGTTGCACCACCCTGTATATATATATATATATATATATATATATATATATATATATATATATATATATATATATATATATATATATATATATACAGTGACCGGCAAAAAGTTCGCAACATATGGGAAAAATTTTTATTAGGTGAGTATTGGAAAAACTTTTCCGGGGGATCGGTTCTGCATGTCCGATAACCTAAAAATCGATTTTGACATACGTCACGTGACCACTGGTATAGCGTCAAATTAAAAAAAAAATTGTTAATTTACAAAAAGTGAGGTTAGTTGACGAGATATCAAAAAAAGTTATTTGAAAAAATTGCTTAGAATTAAATTCTAGGTCCTTGTGCAAAATTTTAAGATTTTATTTAAAAAAATTGGAAAACTCAATTTTTTTTAAATATTTTTTTATCGATTTACAAATTTCCGGTTTTTTTCGTTTAGATAGCTTGGCTAATGTAAAGCCCATGTATCTGGATGAAAATAAACGAATGTAGTAGTT
This sequence comes from Philopedon plagiatum, assembly GCA_963971165.1. Taxonomy (NCBI): domain Eukaryota; kingdom Metazoa; phylum Arthropoda; class Insecta; order Coleoptera; family Curculionidae; genus Philopedon; species Philopedon plagiatum. The sequence goes on from OZ020194.1 coordinate 53,147,164, forward strand.
TTTTCTACAATTGACAGGACAAAATTAAAAAAAACAGGGTTTCGCCGGACGCTAGCTGTTGCAATGATTTGTATCTAGCAGCAGTGTCAAAATTTTAGAGACATTTCAATGAGATTACATTGAGAAAACCTTAATCGTCTTAAATATATCTGAAGTTCGACTTTTTGTAACGTTAAGGGGAGTAAAATAGATAATAAACAAAAAATTACCTGTTTATTTAATCGAAATTTCATAAACGAAAACCAATGTAAGAAAAACTTAAAAGTAGTCAAATTCTGTACTAACAACATAAAAAATCATTGTTTTTCCTTGGGTGCACAAAATTTAAAACTCAGTATGACCACCATTTCTCTCCATACATACTGTTGTTCTCGAGCTCAACTCTCGATTAACATTTCGGAGCATTTTATGATTTATTTGCAATACACAATTTCTAATGACATTCTCTAAATTTTGTATATTCCTAAAGGGTCGATGATTGTACACAGAGTTCTTTAGGTATCCCCACATAAAGAAATCTAACGGAGTCAGATCTGGTGATCTCGCAGGCCACGGATTTTCAGAAAACCGTCCTATCCACTGGTTTCCAAATTCTTGATCCAGCCATCTCTTCACCTCATTTGTGGAATGAATGCTAGCTCCGTCTTGTTGAAAGTATAAATTTCTTCTTTCGGCTAATGACAAATTGTCTAAAAAGTCAGATATCTCAGTTTGTAGAAATTCTAAATATCGTTCTGAATTTAAATTGTCTCTAAAGAAAAAAGGTCCCACTATTCTGAGGTTGAAAATTCCGCACCACACATTAACCTTAAAACTATATTGGTCTTTACTCTGAATTACAAAGTCTGGGTTTTCGGTGGCCCACCATCTACAGTTTTGTGAACTGACGGTTCCGTTAGAGGTAAATGTAGCTTCATCCGAGAAAAGAACGTTCTTTGGGAAATTAAAATCTTCCTCAATCATACCCTGGAACCAGGCACAAAAATCGAAGCGGGCGTCATAATCCCTATCTTTTAATACTTGTACAAATTTAGGTTTGTACGGATGAAATTTGTTTCTTTTTAATATCCTCCGCACAGATCTTTCGTGAATGTTAGTGATCTCCGATATTTGACTAACTGCTAATTGGGGTGTTTCTGTGATCGACAAACACACATCCAGAGAACCTTCGTCACCTGTTACCGGTTTTTCATGGGAACCTTTATACTGATTTTCTACCGATCCCGTTTCTTTAAATTTATTGACTAGACGAGATACTGTGGAATAATGGAGGGATTTATCGGGGTGCCTCTCATTAAAAATTGCTGCTGTTTCTCTATGGCTTTTGTAATTATCTCCAGAAATTAAAATAATTTCTATCTTTTCCTGAAGAAGTAGTGTGGGTGCCATTTTAAGGAATAAAATATTAATAAACTTATGTAAAATATCAAACTTAGTAAGATGCGAGACATAAACCAATGACATAGGTTGAAATCAAACAAATTATAATTTGTTTGACATTTTTCTGTTGTTTTTAACCTACTAGATTATTTGGTTGTTTTAATTTCAGAGCCTGCTTTGGTAGTTTTAAGTACAACTAAATAGACCTGGTTGTTAAATTTATGTGCGAAAAATCTTAATAAAATCTTGATACAGTCATTTCATTAGATTCAAACCATTGCAACAGCGAGCGTCCGGCGAACACCTATTTTTTCGATTTTGTCCTGTCAATTGTAGAATTGTAGATCTGACTCCGTTAGATTTTTTTATGTGGGGATACCTAAAGAACCCTGTGTACAAACATCGACCCTTTAGGAATATACAAAATTTAGAGAATGTCATTATAAATTGTGTATTGCAAATAAATCGTAAAATGCTCCGAAATGTTAATCGATAGTTGCGCTCGAGAACAACAGTATGTATGGAGAGAAATGGTGGTCATACTGAGTTTTAAATTTTGTGCACCCAAGGAAAAACAATGATTTTTTGTGTTGTTAGTACAGAATTTGACTACTTTTAAGTTTTTCTTACATTGGTTTTCGTTTATAAAATTTCGATTAAATAAACAGGTAATTTTTTGTTTATTATCTATTTTAATCCCCTTAACTTTACAAAAAGTCGAACTTCAGATATATTTAAGACGATTAAGGTCTCTAAAATTTTTACACTGCTGCTAGATACAAATCATTGCAACAGCTAGCGTCCGGCGAAACCCTGTTTTTTTAAATTTTGTCCTGTCAATTGTAGAAAAAACTACTACATTCGTTTATTTTCATCCAGATACATGGGCTTTACATTAGCCAAGCTATCTAAACGAAAAAAACCGGAAATTTGTAAATCGATAAAAAAATATTTAAAAAAAATTGAGTTTTCCAATTTTTTTAAATCAAATCTTAAAATTTTGCACAAGGACCTAGAATTTAATTCTAAGCAATTTTTTCAAATAACTTTTTTTGATATCTCGTCAACTAACCTCACTTTTTGTAAATTAACAATTTTTTTTTTAATTTGACGCTATACCAGTGGTCACGTGACGTATGTCAAAATCGATTTTTAGGTTATCGGACATGCAGAACCGATCCCCTGGGAAAGTTTTTCCGATACTCTCCTAATAAAAATTTTTCCCATATGTTGCGAACTTTTTGCCGGTCACTGTATATATATATATATATATATATATATATATATATATATATATATATATATATATATATATATATATATATATATATATATATATATACACATAAGTAAAGGTAGATATTTAATTTTAGAATATTTTGTTATACAAAAGTTACATTTCCTTTATATCAAAAGTACAATTATTAAATGTGCATTGCATGAATGACATGTTCCTTGAACTATTCGGTACAACAGTCGAATTTTCTTGTGTTGAAATTATATTTTTTTCTGCCATGTTTGATTAATTTAAAGGTTTCCTTAGCATCGCAGGTCTAATTGTCGCTATAATTACAACAGCCTACCAGTTTAAAAATTCAAATTTCACATCGATAATTTTCTGACTTTAATATATTGTAATAATATGATTTTTCAATATTAAATCGTCGTTTTTCCCGTCACAGAAAAAAATAGTGTATTATACACGGGAAAAATATTAGATTTTAGCTCTCGGTTTTTTGTCAACACAACCTCGAGCTAAAATCTAATACTTTTTTCGCTTGTATAATAAATAACTATTATTTTCAGTAATAAAAGGGAAATCAAAATAGAAAAACTTTCTGTTTGGTTTTGACACAAAACATAATAAAGACTTGGGCTACTATTTTTTATCAAAAAAGTCATTGAAAAACAAGAATAAAAACAAATCTCTTCTTGTTGAAGTAAGAATCAAAAAATTAGCTTCAATGAACTTGTTCTGTGATTTCGCGTTTTCAATAAATATGTTAATATTATTGCACAATCAGTCAATCACACAAAATATTACGTCGGTTGGACGGATAATAACAAAAATATTAAGGCAGGTTTCCTGCTTGACATCATCCGACGAAAAACAATTGAATGTAAGGCGCAATGTAGCGAATGCAAGTAAGGATACGGCAACACCGCCATGATCCCCTATCGGCCGTTTTAGTACTAACGGGAATGTTTGTATTCTATTTCCTTTCATGTTTATATTCCGTATAACTTTGGTAGCATTTTTTAATTTTCGAATTTACTTTTTTGGGAAAATTTTACTGGTTAAATGTATTTAACAGCAATAATAGTAAAAACCAAAAATGATCGTGGTGTAACTACAGCGTGTAGTAGTTATTTGATCTCGTTATTCAGTGAATTATGGCTGATGCTTATACATAAATATTCATTTTAGGTTGTAAAATACTGTGCGTTGACTGTTAACTCAATTCTGTTTTATAGGTTAGTATAAATTTTGAATATTACGTTTTTTATAATTCATAACCTCGATGACTAACCCTTCGTTATAGTGGTTTGTTTTGGATGTAATTTAAATAGAACTGTTAAGTGGAAGTTTACATCGCTTTTTTAAGAAAAGGGGCTAGGCTTGCTTAGACTGATCAGGGGTCTACGGTCGAAATGAAAGACCCATGGGAAATTTTTGAGACAATGCTTTAGCAAAAATGGATGAATACAAGAAAGTTTTTCAATAGATGAGCGACAGAGTACTCCCTATATTTTATATCGCAAGATTGTTTCATAAATTCTAATGGTGGTAGGTATCTACATAACCCTGTTAATATCAACTTTTGGACTAAGATAAGTTAGGTTAAATCGATCTTAATTGAGCCAGAAAGCCACTGCTAACGTATGGGCCTATTCATTAGCAAACACCCTGTATATGCCTTATAGGTTACATAATACAAAAATAAATAAATTAAAAGTTATTCTGTTGTTTTTTAATCTTCTGACAGCCCACGAAGACCGAAGTCTAAGTACTATGTACCGTGGGTGTACTGGGGAATCGATTCACACATACAGAGCTGGAAACATCCGTAGGGATTTCACCAGCCCTTAAAGGGGATGTGTGGGGTGGTACCACCTCGGTCGAGGAAGAATTCCTCTGCCACCTTCCAACAACAATCACAAAATATCCATGGTCGAAGCGGGATTCGAACCCGCGCCTCTCGGTTGCAAAGCTGGCGCCGTACCAACTCGGTCACCGGAGACCCATTCATATTTTAGAGGTACAAATCACACTATTAAACTTTGGAGACCCAAAGTCTGGTTGAGTATATTTTGAACCCCAGGAAAAAATTTGTTTTTTAGATGATTGGTCTCATTTTTAGAAAATACAAAGATTTATTGATTTCATATGCAGCGAAAGTAAAACACCAAATCCTAAACTAAAACCTATTACAATGCCTGCTGAAATATACCCTGAATCAAGCCCTATTATATAGTATATAGAATCAGAGACTATAATATTCTGTATAGTCTCTGATAGAATTATTGTAAGTCAAAAATTTAGATTTTTGTACAGTAACCTGTTATTATATGTTATATGTTAGTTTGCTAATAAAAACTCGATGGGTAAAGGGTTAATAACCTCAAGAATAAAATTCGTAAAGAACCGTAACCAGTTGGCAAATACATAATTTACCATTAGGCAATTGGTATTGGGTAAAAAATAAAAAAGTGGTTGACCACTTGAAAAATATACTTTTTTAAGTATAATAAAAATGTTGACTCTAAAACGTATGTATCGTACATACACAAACGTACAAACACAATAAAAGAGAAAGACGTAATTGCATCTACCCTCGCATCTACCTTACTGTAATATTTCTGTCTACTTTTTTGGTTTCTACATGAGTGACAAACAATTAGCACACCTTTATTAATACGCTTATGGGATTTTAAGTAATTACTTACCAGTTTTTCTACCTATGTAAATAAGGTGTCCAACACAATTTTTTTCCCTTGATTATGTACATGATTACATTTTCTAAGGCCGAAGTTACCTTTATAAATATCATTGGCCATAAGAACATTGTGAACACTGAACCTAACAAATGAATACTGAACACCGCCCAACAATAAGAAAAAAACGATAAAGCTATAAAATAATAAAATTTAACAAGTTTTCACACACAGTCACAGCAAAATAAAGGGTTTATATTCACACAGAAAGTACAAAAGTAAGGTTAAAGTTTTTGACAAGTGTCATATTAGCAAAATATATAGTCGCAAAATTTTTGCAGCGGTGCCAACGCCTAAGATATTTCCTAAATTTGAGTCGCTCATCGTGGGACTACGTCACCAGACGCCATCGTCACGTTTTATAATGAGCGGTCGTAGACCACTATTTTGAGGGTGCATTCGATCAGGAAGAATTCTAATCTTTTGGGGATAAGCTTTTCGAATTATTTATATATATATATATATATATATATATATATATATATATATATATATATATATATATATATATATATATATGTATATATATATATATATATATATATATATATATATATATATATATATATATATATATATATATATATATATATATATATATAATATTGTTTTATTTATTCTTGGGTTTTATTAGTCCTGGATAAAATTAAAAATTGTATGTTGGTTTTTACATACTTTTTATTTGTAGTTAAATCTAACGTTTCGGTCTTTTTCCTTTAGACCTTCATCAGAAATATGTAGTGCTTGAAAGAAAATCCGTGGCTGGTTTCTCCAAACATATTGCACAAACGGTAGAAATATGTGGACAACACAATTTTTTTGCTCTCTGCATAAGTTATATTTAATTAAAACAAACAATTTAAAAGTAATACACACACATTCTTTTAAAATACTGCAGTATGCATACTGTAATACCTGCAAATGTGTAGGTACTTATATTGTTTTCTCAGAGCCACATCTGAAACACCGTCCAAACATCCGATACCTGATTAAACCCTGTTTAATTTTCGGCGCTGTTCAAGTCTCTGACCGGTAGAAAACTTGACCTCATAAACCTGTGTTTCTCAAAACGCATTCATAACCACACCATCCGTTGGACCGTTACCTAATAAAATATTTAAATTTGATTTGAAGGAAAATCAAAAACGACTATTTTAATTAAAGAAAAGCCAGCTCTAACACCTATAGATGCCCAAATAATTAATTCACTAGGCACCTGTGTAGTTGAAAAGTCAAATTTAAAGACATGTCAACAAAAGTCTAGGAGTAGTATAGATTTTCACAGAAGACAGAAATTTTTGTTCGAAAACGGTTTAAGGAATAATAAATTAGAAAACCAAAAATTACTCTATGGAAGTAGTAGAGACAGTCTAAAGAAGGAATCAAAACTGTGCTCAAAAATTAAAAAATATCTTCAAGAGAAACAAAAAGATTTTTTTAAAATGGATTTTTATGATGATGATGAAACTCTGCCTCCTCAGATTTATACAAGGGTTCAGAAATGGATAAGTCAGCACGATTTTAAAGCTGATGAGGTGAAGAAAGATCCGGAAGGGGAAACGGTTAGTAAGTGATATTAAGTGAGTTATTAAGATGATGAAAATGTTGCGTAGTATTTGATTGTGCCATTTCAAGTTAAGATACTGGCACTTTAAGTTGTGGGTAACTTATTTGATAACCAACTAAAATAATTAGGTTTTAGTTTTAATGTGTCAGAACTTACAAATTCAGCGAAAAACATAATCTTATATTTAAATATTCGCGTTACTCGAAGTCGCATGTAAAAAGAAAACAATAGAAAAGTAACAATAAAAAAATTGGGTTCTTGAGCAATATACGACCCCTCGAATTTCATAACATTTTTGAAAAGCTTACCTCAACAGGACCACATTAAAGCAAAAAAATTGTTGAATGAACCATATTTTTCCAAAAAAAAAAAAAAATTATAGGTTGTAAAACTTCACTCAGCTATTTTTATTTGCCCATGGGGTTTAATAACATTTAACACACAAACTATTTACCTCACAGTTTCTTAACAGGTTGCTATCAAACAATATAAAGTCTTTTTTCCAAAACTATTTTGAAAATACGGAAATAAATTTTGTGTAAATATCATCGGTGTAGGGCAGGGGTGACCAACTGACCAACCCGCGGCACGCGAACCACATTTTGCACAAAAAAAGTTTGCTTGCGGCCGGCGCCGTTAACCTTATACAAAATTTTTGTTTTCAAAAGTGGCGCAGCTTACAAAAAGGTTGGCCATCCCTGGTGTAGGGTGTTGTGCACAAACCAGGGTTGCCGGATTTAAGTTTCGTTTTTCTCGTACACGACCTACAAAATTATCGTTTTTTGTGGAAAATTATCCTAAACAAAGTGTAAATTTTTTATGAATTTGATTTATGATATTTTTTATCAAAGTTGGCTCGATGACGTCACGAGAGTGTATTCAAATCGATTCTGCATAACTGTAATAATGCAATAAAATGCAGTTGTTAATATTCATAAACTTCATTGAATATAATTTAAAATTAGGGAACAATAACAATATAAAGAATAAAAAAATCTAATAAACTTAAAAATCAACGAATCTAGTCAGAGTCAAGACGTAAACTTAAACTACTATGACGATGCAGTAGCAACGTCACGTCAGCGATATAACTTGAAATTTTTCTTGTTTTTTTTTCCAAAAATTGGGCATATACGCAAACTTGAAAATTATCGTAAAAAGTGCGTACGATAATGATTTGACATCGTTTATCATACGTGCCTTAAAATTATCGTACATATACGATAATTATCGTACGTCTGGAACCCTGGCACAAGCGATTCGTTATCGACATTGTTTCGACCGGAGGTCTGACAAGCAAGCGTTGTTGCCAATTCAATTGTAATATTATTTTCCATTCCGTTGCTTGCGTAGTGCTTGCTTAGGTTTGCTCGGGTTGGGCTGGCAACACTGTAAGCAACCGTTTAATATTAAGGAGTTTTCGCATTCCAAATTTCAAAATAACGTGTTTTTATTCAATCAACTTTAACTTGATTTTTTTGGTAGAAAAAGTGCTTCATCCAACAATTTTTTTCTTTTAAATTGTTCTAAACATGATAGGCGTTCTATTAAAATTTGTATTTTTTGAAAATTCGAGGGGTCGTATATTGCTCAAGACCCAAAAATTGTTTATACCTACAGATGTGATATACATTTACTGAATTTACGCACAAGTTTTATTTTTAAAGCCATATGACTATAATTATCGTCCAGAAAAATAGAAATAATACTAAAACACTGGAGAAAAATTTGTTATAAAACGAATTTTACAAAAAGCTTCGGACTTCAGTTTCTATTGTTATCAGTAAAGAGCGGATTTCCTTACGAGGACGTAAAAAGGACATACTAAACCATAGGCGCGCATAATTTTTGAAATTATAGTAATCGTTTATAAACTAATTACAACTAAAAACCACATGGTCCATTTACTTGTTCTAACACTTTAAATTACATGAATTGCTTGAAATCATTAAGCCGCGTACTGACTTCAACAATTTGTCGCGAACGAACAGTTTTCGCGATAAAATGCTCTAGTTAGTGCCGCATGAAATCTTTTCGCGCAAGATTTTGTCGCAAACGAACGCTATCCGTAGCTTGTCGGCACATCATAGAAATCGAGTGATCAGTTTGGACGGGATATAGACAGCATCTGTGTTCGCAAGAATGGCTTGTTTTGAAATTTTAGAAATATGTTGTAGGTGCGAATAAAAATCACCTGTTGCTATAAAACGGAGTGTTAGTCTTTCTTTTGCCCTAATGGCTTTCCGAATTTTGGTATCCTACCTCTTAATTTTTGGACTGATGGCATAAGTAAGAATTCAAAATCCTCCTATGCCATACTCATAAAACTGTTGAAATGTCCACTGCCTTTTTGTCTTTTTTTTCTTTGAAACAGTAAGTATTAACGTTGGTGTCTGAAGAGAAGGGAAATGTAATCTATTAACATGGGATTTAAAGGATTGGACGTTTGGAGGGAAAGGGAAACATCTGCAGACAATTTATTCCATATAATCTGGAGACTCTGGGTATGAAGGAGCGATAGAAGTGGGATGTTCTAGGTTTTGTAGCCGGACAGTAAAGGAATGCATATGTAACGCGCCTCTTGTTGTTCTGTTGGGAACAGTCAAGGTAGGAATTATAGCGGCTAGTTCTTTAAAGCAAAATCCGTACGGTAGAAAAGGAATTAATCCCCAAGCGATGAGCGAGAGAAGGGAGATTTCTTGTGAGGACTTGATAAGTCGAATGGCTCTCTTTTAAATAGAATCGGGGATGTTAAGTGTCGAAGGTGATGCAGCACTCCAGACGTGGGAACAGTAGTACTTAGGTCTTATTTGGGAAACAGAGAGTTTATAAGTTGGAAGGGGAGAAGTATTTTCTGACTTGAAAGAGAAAACCTCGGAGAAAACTAAGCTTTTTAGCTGCTGAACATTATTGTTGTTTAGTTATTTTCTGAAGAAAACAATTTATTTTCGGTGTAACACGTAAAAAGACAATTTATTACATTTTTTTTAAACTGAATGTATGATGTCTTTTTCAAAACGTTTACTGGTTTAGATAAATTTTATTTCGGCTACAGGTCCACTCTGGCAAGTGGGGTAGGTAGTTCTCCAAGGCACCAGAGACCTAGAAGTGCTGGTAGTGACATTGTACAACAAAAGTCAATAATAAAAAGACAATATGATTTATCGGAGGATTTGCAAAACGTCGATGCCGGGGAGCAGGTCGACTGTTTGGAAGAAAACAACATATTTTTTCAAAGTTAAACAACTTCTGATTTTTAAAGTACTTCCATAATGTATAAATATTGGATTTTATTTGACTAAGTTATACCTACTCTACTCTTTGGCATCCATGTTGAAAAAGCGCAAAAAAAAAGAATCAGAGGTCATGGGAAATCCAAAACGCCTTCAAGTGCTAAGTTGAATCTAGTGGCGGATCTACAACAAATTCATCGGGGGCTACAATTAACTAACACGACTGCCATATTTTACTGGTAGTTCAAATCAAAGGAAATGAAAGGGTTTGGTGTTCAAGTCTGTCGAATTATATTATTTTCCCTTTGTTGATGCCGTACCAGCTACCCAGGTGTAAGATAATGGCACCAGCGGCAGCTGTTTGTTTCTTCCCTTTTGTTAGCACCATATTTTTTGCGTTTAATTCCGACAAATGTCTCTAACAAAGTTCAAATTAAATATTCTTACACTGGAAAAGTATACAGTTTATTTTTAATTGATTTGAATCTACTTAATATTGACAAAATATTGCAAAATTATTTTTCAACTACAGGTGCAAATCTCCAAATTTATTTGTTTACTATTTTCGTCGGATCACAGAATAAAACTACGCAACATTTATATCGTTTTTAACATATCGCTATTACTGTTATTGGCATTGGCTTTGCAACCACCTACGTGGAGTTTTTGCATAGCCGTCCGGTCTCTAGTTATCAGATTCATGTTTTATTGTTACTGTATTTAATTACCTTCTTATTTTAAAGTATGACTAACGATATAGTATAAATTGATGCGCAGTGAGTACTTTTAAAGAAATTTATCTGTTATTAATATGTTTACAATTCATTAGGCTACGATAGTTTATAAGTACATAATACCTTAATACTATATACAATATAAAACAATAAGTGGACGATGGGCAATGACGGTAAACGCCCGCGCCAACGTGAAAACCGGTAGAATCGGGAGCTGGTGTTGACTCGTGGTAACCAAAGATGAACGCAGCAACTGATCAATCTGCGACTGTCCGGGTGACCTTGCAGCGCATGAGGGATATTCATTGCCGTGGCTCAAGAGAAATTTGTTTTTAACCAGAGTTAATATCATCTTAAAAGTTGGAAAAATATTATTTCTAGTGGAAAACGTTACAAAAACCACTTAGATATAATATGACTAGATAAGTTTGAACTGATCTATTTTCAGGTTACGTAATTTTTGTACAGTATTTTGTATTTTGATTCAATGGTCGGACATTTTGTTTTTTTAATGTTGGTGCGGGCCAACTATGCCCGTATTATTTTATGATTGGTCGATGGCTCCTACCACCAGCCAATCATTGCCGGCAGATTCGCATGTATGTCTCCCACACACTGCCGCCAGCGGCACGCGCCCGGTCGCATATTTACAGATGCTAGCGTGTGTTGACACCAGGGTGTTGAAATCAGTTTGGAAAAACAGTACATTTACAAATGCTAACAGATTTGGACACCAGAGGCGATCAGAGTGTTGAAACAAGTGAGCGTTTGTAGTGGGCATACATTTACAGATGCTAACTCATGTTGACACCGGTGTTAAATTGACACTATAATAATATTTAATTCCGCAATCAGAGATTCAACTTTTAAAACTATTGGGAGGATTTTATTATTAAAAGCAATTCCAAATTAAGATTACTTCATGTAAACGGTAGTTTTAATGTTTTTGATGTGAGTTTGTGAGTGTTTTGATGGAGACACCGTGTTGCCAAATTTACAAGTAGTTTTTCCCACAAATTTTTATATCAGTTTTAAAAGGTGTATTGGCAACGGGTTAGGGCTCTGATACTATTTAATTATTTTTTGTGAAATTTTGGAATTAAAGCTGTTCTTATAAATAATATAATTTCTTCTTGTGGCCATAGAGTTGTAAAATACGTTCTCGGACAGGTTTGTTCAGTTTTAGGTTTCATCAGTATCTTTTTTAAATTTTTATCTTTGCCGAGTTCTTTTACTGCGACTGCGCGATTCGTATTGGTATAAAATTTTGGCAGCACCGCATACACCTGACATTTTATTCAAAAAGATACTGATGAAACCTAAATCTGAGCAAACCTGTCCGAGAGCGTATTTCACAACTGACTTTATTATGCAATTTTAATTTCTGCACCTTGTAGGGCCGATCTGGGTTAGTTTTTATTTCTTATTCATCTTAACATCTCACAAAACCAGCCTAATGCTAAAGGGCATGGATCTGCTCATAAACCTAATATCTGATTTTTATTTTGTTCATTCCCTTTAATAAATATATTTTTTTCAATATTCCAACAACGTTTTATTGTTATTTTCCGTACAGGTACAATCATGGAAAAAGGTAATCTACTGCTCAGGTTATCTAACGCTCACTGGTTTCCACACTCTGATCGCCTCTGGTGTCCAAATCTGTTAGCATTTGTAAATGTACTGTTTTTCCAAACCTTCACTGATTTCAACACCCTGGTGTCAACACACGCTAACATCTGTAAATATGCCGCCCGGTCGGCTCACACGTCATCCACGCGTCTTATTCACTTTGGAATTTCCCTCTATGTGCTACCGTTGGCCAGAGCAAATCCGCCCGGTGTGGATCAACCCTTTGCTTTGGGAAGCAAGAAAGAAATTCCATTGTGTAGTTTTTTATATTTACAGATATCTACAAGCATTTATTTTAAGATTAATATTTTATATGCAAGCTAAGTATTTACAAGTTAAAATTGGAGCTTTATTTGCAGTATGTACAGTATAAACCTAAGTAAGATTAGAAACTATTTTTGCTATCTGATCTGTAAATAAAATAGCTTCTAATCTAAGTTTAATATGGTTTGCTAGTTTTGTTTCGGTCACGACCATTATATCAATTTTATGCGTATTTAGAAAATAAATCAGTTCACCTAGTTTATTAAAAATGTCATTGGCTTTCCAGTTAATTAACTTTAACTTTTTAAAAGTCATATTTGTGTGCGTTTTGAGCGACGTTAGTCAATTCGAACGCACGTTGCTGTTTATGTTGCATCTTTAAGATATATATTAGATCTCTAACCCTCTCTTAAGTCAAAGCTTTGAAGCTCCCTCATCGTCTGCAAGAAATCACCCACCTCATTTTGATCAGGCGCTGCGCTCTCTTGTGGTCTTCTGGTATTTCCGGCTCCACGCAATGGCGGATACGCAGCGTTGTAGTTTCTTTCTTGTTCATCTGAGGGCTGCTGCCTTGGGCGTGGAGGGTTAAAGATGCCACCACTTGCCCTGGCGGTGTTGTCGCCACTTGCGCTGGCGGTGTTGTCGCCACTTGCCCTGACGGTGTTGTCGCCACTTGCGCTGGCGGTGTTGTCGCCACTTGCCCTGACGGGTTGCTGACGGTGTTCTGAATTCCAAGCATTTTTTCTTGGTGGCGGTGCTGGGACAAAGCGTTGTCTCTGCTGCGCCTGTTGCCCTTGAATCTGATTTTGTTTGAACTCGTAGACTGGGGAATTTACATTGCTCGCCATGTGCGCAGTTAGCACACTTTTCTGGTAAATCTCCTGAGCAGTTTGTTGTGAGGTGATTACCGGCACATTTAAGACATTTAGGGGCTCTAAAGCAATACGTGGTCGCATGCCCCCATTTTTGACATTTACGACATTGGATTATGTCCTTGGTTTGATGTCGTCTTTCCCTCGTGTTTCTTACGTCACGCAGATATTTAATTTTATTTTGTAGCTGAGTTAACTTTATATCAGCATAAGTGACAACCATGTGAAAAGGTCTGTACCGGGTGTTCATGGCATAGACCTCTTTTACGCTTAGCTCGTGTTCTTGTCTTAACTCCACTTTGATTTCTTCAGGCTCGGGGCAATGGTCCAACCCCTTGACAATAATAGCTGGTAGCATATGTGTGAAAAGAGTTCTCTGGCTCCGCTTGTAGTTGCCTCATGAAACTTGCATACTTCGCTAGGTCAAAAATCTGTGTAATGGTTGAGTGTCTAGCGAACTTTATTTTGTGTCCTTTTTTAATTGTTCTGTCTAGATTAGTCTTCATGGTTTTGAAATCCTCGTTGCTGCCCGGGGTCCCATCCAATATGATTGGCGGAGGGACGTCTTTTTTGTTGCTTTTTGTGGGTGTTGTTGCTGGTAGTGTTTGTTTTGTTTTATTTCTTATTTGTCGTCCTGACTGTGAGCTTGTTGACGTTTATGAGTATGTTTTTATTATTTCCATGTTGTTTTGTTCTGTCTCGTCTTCAATTTGTAGTGATGAAAGTCTGTTCTCGTGATTACTAGTATAAATTGTCTGGGACGGAGAAAGCTGGTTATTGTTCACCGTTTTTGTAGTCCTTGGTGGCAGACTTTGTTCATTGTTTGCTGGCCTTTTTAAACCTTGATGTTGTTGTTCTGCACTATTCTGGACTCCAGTACTGATAGGCGTTGTATTCTGGGGAGGAGGCATTAAAATTTTCGTATTCTGAGTCCCACTGGTTGATGGTAGATTTTTGTTTTTATTTGGGCCACCCGTTAATTCTATAGTTCGCTCATACTCGCTGCTGAATTCCATCTTTTTATCGACTTTTTTAACTTCTGTAAGATCGACAAGTTTTGACTCTTTTTTTGTTTGGGATTTTTGGAGGAGTTTTCATAGTGCTAGCTATATGGTCGTGTTTCGTTTTTATGTGGGTGATGTCATCCCGCTTTTCACTGCCTTTTAGGGTTTGTTTCTGCTGAAAAAGTACGACATCATTTTTTTTATCATTAATATCCTAACATGCCATTGTCAAACGATAATTAAGAAAACAAATCAATATATGTTTGTGTTTTGTTTTTGTATTAAAGTACTGGGAGTCCAAATGTGCAAGAAAATCCCTGGACGAATTGTATTTACAGTGAGTTTCCGCCATTATTAGGCTTATTGCATTATGGGTTATAACAGTCTGATGTGCGCCAATAAAGGTGAAAAATCACTGTCTATCTACTTCGGCATGGTTATATATCCATTCCTTTTGGAACCCCTGTACTTTAATTAAAACACGAAATACACCGCAGCGTTGCCAGAATTTTTTTTATTTGTTGCTAGATTCTGATTGAAAAAGTACTTTTAATGAAAATGTACTAAATCTACACAAAATAGACGAGGCATGCACATCTAATACACTGGCAAGAGGAGGTATAAAAAAATAAACAAGAAAATACGCAATTATTCCTGATTTTTAAAATAAAAGTTATTTTCAATCTCTGAAAAAAAGTTAATTCTAATCTAGAAAAAACAAAATATAAGATACGAGCACTCGGAAATACATCTCTTAAAAAAGTTGATTATATTTCGTACTAGATTTTGACTCTAGATTCCTTAAAAGGTACTAGATCTAGGACAATTGTACTAGACTGGCAACACTAATGCACGGTAGTTTTAGTCCGCGAAGCGACCAACGGTTTATTTGTTTTTATTTAGTACGGACGCTAAACTTTCTATTTGTTGTAGAGTAAGAATCAAGCAACAAAAAGCCACGAGCGTCATAGAAATAAAGGCATCACGCGTGCTCTGTTGCGTTTTAGAATATTCCTGACTTAATTCTAAAACGAGACAGAGCACGCGTGATACCTTCATTTCTATAACGCTCGTGGCTTTTTCTTGCTTGATTCGTACTCTAAATATTTTTACTTCCTTTAGCTTTTTACCTGTGATGTTACCTCTGATATAACATCAGTCACTCGAGCTGATGCAAAGAAGAAGGGAGAGTATGATGATATTAAAGTAGAGGAACGCACTGACGTCATAAAATGTCAAAGCCCTATTTCGTCGTCACAAGAAGACTTTGTGGAATTAGTGAAGCACCTGAAAGATGGAAAAGGTGCCAACTTAAGAGACAATAAGGCCGTTATTAAGCCTATTACAAAGTACAGTCAATACAATATGAAATCTGTATCAGCGCCTCCTGCGAATTTTTCCGTTATAGTGGAAGGAGAGGAGTCAGTATGTTTTTTTCCTATCCTTTGTAGTTTACCATTAATAATCCCATCCACATAAACCAAAAGTACTCCTGCATTAATGATTGTTGACGAAAGGGGGTTACGTTCTTTTTGTTTATATATTATATTGTAATATTGTTACATACTTTTTGAGTGTTACTTTTGAGTACCTACCTGTTCTATAATTACAAGTGAACCGTTATAACTGTTCCAGGAATCCAACTTAAAGGAAGTAAATTTATGAGATATTATTAAAAAATGTTATAATATCTTTAACAGAATTAGTTTTGATGTAGTTAACGTGACTATAATGAGTTTATTCTCGATAGAATTGCATAGATACACGATCCGCGCATTGAATCCATACGAAGCAAACTTTTAAGCTTAAAAAATCTTATTCAGAGCGTTAATTAAAGAGGTTTCTGAGACGATTAATGAAAAATTAGCCTCAAAAATCTATGGCCATTTATTTGGAAGAGCGGCTTATTTCGTCTTGTATTAATTCTAGGAAAAAATAAACCGGTCGAATCACTTTCAAGTTTCAACTTTTAAACTGATTTAATATATCAGTTGGGGATTTATAGTGGCATGGCTTAAGATTAAGACAGCTTTTGTATTTTAAATCAGTTATTAGGTCCTCTTTTGTGAAGAAATGGTTATTCAGTACAAAAATTCGTTTCAAAACCAAATAAATCACACAAATATAGACATAATGGAAATATAAGTAACTTTAAATAACACATAAAAAATTACACAACCAAAACTGGTCAAAGTTTTAACTAAAATCTCTAAATTTAATAAAAAAAACATACTAGGTTTTGAATTAGAAGATAACGGTTTTATTTCTCACATTTTACTTAATTTAATAATTTGCTGAATTTTGCAACATCTACGGTTTCAAGTATCGTTTTCAAGAAAATTTTGTATTTTATTTAAACGGATACGTACACAGTTCCACAGAAATCAAAATTTCTTTCTTTGCTATTTTTTAAAATTATAGTTCTAAAATGTTACCAGGAACTACCTGAAAGCAACAAACGCAGTGAATTTTCCTTTAAATCAATCAGAACTGCAAATCATCAGCCGTCCGTTGCTAATATTCAACAGTCTCGACCGTCAAGCCGACACAAGCGACATGCAGAGGCTATAGTACCGAAACCTTGTAGCATCGATAGAAAGCAAAGGAAAAGGCGAACGTTAGAGCGAATTGGACCAAGCGTTGTAAGTATAATTTCAGTAATTTTACTAGTACATTTCATAGTGGTACGGTGGTTGCCATGGTACTTGGTATATTTGCTAGTTGGCGTGATTGGTTACTTTGCTCGTGAAAAAGTCATTTTGTTCTCTCAAAGTTATCTCTGTGTCCCTAATATTCTTCGCACCTATTATTTTTTGTTTATTTTATATTGAGAGAAACTTGACATTTTTGTTATGTTATTAAATATTTCAACAAGTACTGAAATTATAATGAAGATATTAAATAAATAACTCTTGGGAATTACCTCAACAAGAGACCTGTTGAATTTTTTAATTGACAATAATTGTTTTACCATTTGTTTCGCAGATTTTTTGTTTGCTGTCCGACTATCGGTCCATGAGTTAATTTTTGTATTAGTTTTCCTCGTTTATTGTATTTACTTGTTGAATAAATAATACTATACAACAGCGATGGATTTACCGGTGATCTCCGCCTATATTAGGTTGCCCATTGCTTAAGTCAATTTGTCGCAAAAACAGTTTAAGAAATATGTTGTTAGAAGTAACCACAGATTGACTTTAATATATATATACATATATATATATATATATATATATATATATATATATATATATATATATATATATATATATATATATATATATATATATATATATATATATATACAGTCAACTTCGGATATAACGACCTCCGCATATAACGAACCACCGGTTATTACGAACAAAAATTATGGTCCGGCCAAAACGCCATAAGAATGTATGTATTTTTTGTTCGTTTATAACGAACCCGGCTATAACGAACTATCGGCTATAGCGAACCCTATTTTGATTAGTTTTTGCTTGTTAGTTCGGTTATAACGAACTGTCGAAATTTCACGTACGTATCACTTCCATATTCGTAAAGTAACGGCCGAGAATAGCAACCATAGAGAAGCGACAAAGACAATTCAAGATTTCACAGGGCATGTGCGACGATAATGTGGACTTCTGTCTATACCGCATCATTAGTGTGACGAAATATCTTTCTCCGTTCAATATTGTGGATACGTGTCTGCCCAAGGTCAGCAAAACTGGTTACCCTAACTATCAAAGGCACCGACACGTTTTGTCGCTTCTCTATGGTTGGTATTCTCGGATAACGGGTCGAGTAGCGACCTGTCAGGCGCCATTTCAATTTGTAGTTTAATTTCGGCAATAGGCGAGGGAATATTGTTCTAGCATGAAGCAGAGCGCGCCAAAATTCAGCAAGCGAAAGTTTATAAACACTTGCAGAAAAAGTTGACATAATTACAAAACTGCAAAATGGGGTTGTAAATGCCTAAATCTGTAGGGACTATCAGTTACAAAAGTCAAAGACTATTAATATTCGTAAATTTTAATAATAATAATTTTGACAAGAGTGTTGATTGAGTCTGGTGATTACTTACAAATTAAAATTGAAAAACATGTACTAGAAAAAGAAAAAATTTCAAATTACTGATTTTGTGTAAATTATACAAATATGTATGTTTAATAAGTACATAATTTAAAAATACTATTATGTATTGATTATAATAAACGACTCATAAAAAGTACCTATACATATGTATGTACATAGTACATATTTGTTTTATTCTCTGCACTTCGGATATAACGAACGCCCTGCTATAACGAACTGTTTAAAGATCCCCTTGGTGGTTCGTTATATCCGAAGTTGACTATATATATATATATATATATATATATATATATATATATATATATATATATATATATATATATATATATATATATATATATATATACAGTGACCGGCAAAAAGTTCGCAACATATGGGAAAAATTTTTATTAGGAGGGTATCGGAAAAACTTTCCCAGGGGATCGGTTCTGCATGTCCGATAACCTAAAAATCGATTTTGACATACGTCACGTGACCACTGGTATAGCGTCAAATTAAAAAAAAAATTGTTAATTTACAAAAAGTGAGGTTAGTTGACGAGATATCAAAAAAAGTTATTTGAAAAAATTGCTTAGAATTAAATTCTAGGTCCTTGTGCAAAATTTTAAGATTTTATTTAAAATAATTGGAAAACTCAATTTTTTTTAAATATTTTTTTATCGATTTACAAATTTCCAGTTTTTTTCGTTTAGATAGCTTGGCTAATGTAAAGCCCATGTATCTGGATGAAAATAAACGAATGTAGTAGTTTTTTCTACAATTGACAGGACAAAATTAAAAAAAACAGGGTTTCGCCGGACGCTAGCTGTTGCAATGATTTGTATCTAGCAGCAGTGTCAAAATTTTAGAGACATTTCAATGAGATTACATTGAGAAAACCTTAATCGTCTTAAATATATCTGAAGTTCGACTTTTTGTAAAGTTAAGGGGATTAAAATAGATAATAAACAAAAAATTACCTGTTTATTTAATCGAAATTTTATAAACGAAAACCAATGTAAGAAAAACTTAAAAGTAGTCAAATTCTGTACTAACAACACAAAAAATCATTGTTTTTCCTTGGGTGCACAAAATTTAAAACTCAGTATGACCACCATTTCTCTCCATACATACTGTTGTTCTCGAGCGCAACTCTCGATTAACATTTCGGAGCATTTTACGATTTATTTGCAATACACAATTTATAATGACATTCTCTAAATTTTGTATATTCCTAAAGGGTCGATGTTTGTACACAGGGTTCTTTAGGTATCCCCACATAAAAAAATCTAACGGAGTCAGATCTACAATTCTACAATTGACAGGACAAAATCGAAAAAATAGGTGTTCGCCGGACGTTCGCTGTTGCAATGGTTTGAATCTAATGAAATGACTGTATCAAGATTTTATTAAGATTTTTCGCACATAAATTTAACAACCAGGTCTATTTAGTTGTACTTAAAACTACCAAAGCAGGCTCTGAAATTAAAACAACCAAATAATCTAGTAGGTTAAAAACAACAGAAAAATGTCAAACAAATTATAATTTGTTTGATTTCAACCTATGTCATTGGTTTATGTCTCGCATCTTACTAAGTTTGATATTTTACATAAGCTTATTAATATTTTATTCCTTAAAATGGCACCCACACTACTTCTTCAGGAAAAGATAGAAATTATTTTAATTTCTGGAGATAATTACAAAAGCCATAGAGAAACAGCAGCAATTTTTAATGAGAGGCACCCCGATAAATCCCTCCATTATTCCACAGTATCTCGTCTAGTCAATAAATTTAAAGAAACGGGATCGGTAGAAAATCAGTATAAAGTTTCCCATGAAAAACCGGTAACAGGTGACGAAGGTTCTCTGGATGTGTGTTTGTCGATCACAGAAACACCCCAATTAGCAGTTAGTCAAATATCGGAGATCACTAACATTCACGAAAGATCTATGCGGAGGATATTAAAAAGAAACAAATTTCATCCGTACAAACCTAAATTTGTACAAGTATTAAAAGATAGGGATTATGACGCCCGCTTCGATTTTTGTGCCTGGTTCCAGGGTATGATTGAGGAAGATTTTAATTTCCCAAAGAACGTTCTTTTCTCGGATGAAGCTACATTTACCTCTAACGGAACCGTCAGTTCACAAAACTGTAGATGGTGGGCCACCGAAAACCCAGACTTTGTAATTCAGAGTAAAGACCAATATAGTTTTAAGGTTAATGTGTGGTGCGGAATTTTCAACCTCAGAATAGTGGGACCTTTTTTCTTTAGAGACAATTTAAATTCAGAACGATATTTAGAATTTCTACAAACTGAGATATCTGACTTTTTAGACAATTTGTCATTAGCCGAAAGAAGAAATTTATACTTTCAACAAGACGGAGCTAGCATTCATTCCACAAATGAGGTGAAGAGATGGCTGGATCAAGAATTTGGAAACCAGTGGATAGGACGGTTTTCTGAAAATCCGTGGCCTGCGAGATCACCAGATCTGACTCCGTTAGATTTCTTTATGTGGGGATACCTAAAGAACTCTGTGTACAAACATCGACCCTTTAGGAATATACAAAATTTAGAGAATGTCATTAGAAATTGTGTATTGCAAATAAATCGTAAAATGCTCCGAGAGTTGCGCTCGAGAACAATAGTATGTATGGAGAGAAATGGTGGTCATACTGAGTTTTAAATTTTGTGCACCCAAGGAAAAACAATGATTTTTTATGTTGTTAGTACAGAATTTGACTACTTTTAAGTTTTTCTTACATTGGTTTTCGTTTATGAAATTTCGACTAAATAAACAGGTAATTTTTTGTTTATTATCTATTTTACTCCCCTTAACTTTACAAAAAGTCGAACTTCAGATATATTTAAGACGATTAAGGTTTTCTCAATGTAATCTCATTGAAATGTCTCTAAAATTTTGACACTGCTGCTAGATACAAATCATTGCAACAGCTAGCGTCCGGCGAAACCCTGTTTTTTTAATTTTGTCCTGTCAATTGTAGAAAAAACTACTACATTCGTTTATTTTCATCCAGATACATGGGCTTTACATTAGCCAAGCTATCTAAACGAAAAAAACTGGAAATTTGTAAATCGATAAAAAAATATTTGAGTTTTCCAATTTTTTTAAATAAAATCTTAAAATTTTGCACAAGGACCTAGAATTTAATTCTAAGCAATTTTTTCAAATAACTTTTTTTGATATCTCGTCAACTAACCTCACTTTTTGTAAATTAACAAATTTTTTTTTAATTTGACGCTATACCAGTGGTCACGTGACGTATGTCAAAATCGATTTTTAGGTTATCGGACATGCAGAACCGATCCCCCGGAAAAGTTTTTCCAATACTCACCTAATAAAAATTTTTCCCATATGTTGCGAACTTTTTGCCGGTCACTGTATATATATATATATATATATATATATATATATATATATATATATATATATATATAAAGGGGTTTAACGTCCGAAATAATATGAGAAAGGAAAATCGTGGCTAATCGGACAAAACCAGTAAGTTACGTTCTTGCATTAAAGTACGGGGAGTCCAAGACCTAATGGATAACCCCGGGCCGGTAGACAGTTAGCGCTTTCACCCTTGTTAGGGATCATCGGACTGACTTAACCCTTTGGCACTTTCCACACTAGAGTTGTTACAGTGGAACTGGACCTGTTCTTTTGGAATAGGTATCACCTACCTATTCCGTGTACCTATTACCAGATATCAGATATACCTATTCCGATTCCGCTGGCACCGTGACGGGTTACGGCGGCGCACTGTCGCGTTTGGAATCTCTCGTTTCAGTGAAATCGGTTGTCGGTTAGAGATACAATTCGAGTACAGGTATAATAGGAAATAGGTATTTTCTTAAATCGGATGGGTTACCTATTATCGAAGCAGCTGAATGAAATTTGAAAGGCTTTTTTTTGATAATATGTAAAATAAATGGACTGTAATGCTAAAATCTTTCAATAGCATGTGAGTGAAAAGAAACGAATCAAAGTCCCTGATTTATCTATCTACCTGTCACTAAAAAAAGTATAAGAGATATAGGGATAGGATGTTGTATTTTTTATCAGAAGAAATTTAAAAATAGAAAAATTACCAAAAATATAGAACTATTATTAAAAAAACAAATATTCTTAAAAATAAAAGTGCTAAAATTCTCGGCTCGAATATCACTTGAATATGCTTAATGCTTATGCAGCCGGAATAGCGCCAGCCGCTTGTCACCCATCATATAAATTTGATGCGGAATAGGTTGGACCTGGAATAGGTATCTGGAATAGGTTTGTGTTTGAAACAGGTACAGGTCCTACTAGGTACAAAAAAAAGCTATTCCGTAACATCCCTATTCCACCCTCGTATATTATGTCGTTCGCCTTGGATAAAGACGGTACACAATACACGCGAGCGCCATCTATGGGAAGTCACTGAAATACAAGAACGGATCTTACTAGAGTAAAGCTGCTACTGTAGGCAGCCAGTAAAACAATAATACGTACGGAAACATGACTCCCGGTACCCGGTACCGATTTTGAGGATCACTCCAGCTCTCCACAGTTTTGTGGTTTACACTAGGAGTCGCGCACTCAGTCCCACCGAGAGCCGTGCAACTCCGTCTAAAAAGCCAATAGTATATGAAAAAGGGGTTTAACGTTCGAAATAATATGTGTGGAAAGTGCCAAAGGGTTAAGTCAGTCCGATGATCCCTAACAAGGGTGAAAGCCCTAACTGTCTACCGGCCCGGGGTTATCCATTAGGTCTTGGACTCCCCGTACTTTAATGCAAGAACGTAACTTACTGGTTTTGTCCGATTAGCCACGATTTTCCTTTCTCATATATATATATATATATATATATATATATATATATATATATATATATATATATATATATATATATATATATATATATATACCGGGTGACCACGAGATTACTGGCCAGCTCGTTATTTTCTTGAGAAACAATATATCGCTTTGAAATTTTGGGAAGTCGTATAGTTGCTTTAGATACAGATTTTGAGTGCTCAAACATCCGACTGTGGTTTCCGATTCAACCGGAAATACACTCAACTTTGTTATTTTAAACGAAACACTCTGTATATTTTTTAAAATTTTGATTCTATGTAAAATTCTAAGTATTATATAAAACATGTATCATACCCCATACCTATCTTTAACAGTTTTGAAGAAAATGGGGTTTGAAAATTGTTGCATTAAGAAAATGTAGAAAGGATACACATAATTAATAATATCAGAGTAGTGTTTGAAGTAACAATTTTATTAGGATTTTATTTTTAAAAAATGAGAAATTAGCCATAAATTAAATGTTCAAAGCGTTGGCCGTTTTCTCACAGACGAACTGTTTCTTGAAATTCCCTGAGCACGTTGTTCATTTGTTGTAGGGGTGATATTATTGTTGTTCATTTGTTGTAGGGATGATATTATTAACAGGAAATATGACAAGTGTCTTGTATTCATAGCCATTAAATAATTGGAAATTGACATGGCTATGATCATGAAGCAGTTCGAGCGACAAATGATCTCCATAACCGCCTATAGTAGATGAAATTGAAAAGATTGAAATTTGGAATGCAGCTAAAGTTTTAGCTGTCCATATCTCAAAAACTATCAACTTTAAACCTGGGATACAACAAAAAACAACAATACACAAAAACAATAATATACAAAACACAATATACAAAAAGTATAGAGAAAAGTCAGACAAATGATAATTTAGACCTTAAAGTGCGTTTCAGTTGAAATTATTGAAGTAATTTGTGCCTGAAGGTTATATTTTGTAGCACTTCCGGTTGCACCGGAAGTGAGATTGTCATGACACAGGCATACAAGACCCCTAAAAATAAGTAAGAATAATATATTAAACTTTTCGCATATTCATTTGTTTTATGTTAAAACAGTATAGTTATAGGCTCTTTCGACATTTTGAAACGTCATTTTCTTGAAAACTGTTAAAGATAGGTATGGGGTATGATACATATTTTATACTTATAATTTCACGTAGAATCAAAATTTTAAACAATATACAGGATGTTTCGTTTAAAATAACAAAGTTGACCGTATTTCCGGTCGAACCGGAAACGATAGTCAGATGTTCGAGCACTCAAAATCTGCATCTAAAGCAGTCGGATGAGTTCACAAAATTTCAAATCGATATATTAGTTCTTAACAAAATAACAAGCTGGCCAGTAATCTCGTGGTCACCCGGTATATATATATATATATATATATATATATATATATATATATATATATATATATATATATATATATATATATATATATATATATATGCAAAATGTCTTATACGCCTCCAAAATATATATGCTTTCATAGAACACGCCTCCAAAATCGGAGGCGCATTCGCAAAATCGGAGGCCAAAGCGAATTTGCGTGTATAATGGATTTATTTGTAGATTTAAGTCAGCAGAAGAAGTTTCACAAATTTTTGTTCGGAGACTTTTTGGGTCGATATACATGTACAGTTATACAATGCAGTTCACAATATTTTATCTACGGGGCGCCACCGTTTTATACGCATATACACTTTAATTAATGGTACTGACGAATTTGCCTCCACATGCTCTCCGTACTATTATGCCTCTGAAATATGGCAACAAGGTAAGGAGGCCAATAATCCGGAAGATTTACGCGTGTGTAAATAATTTACTTTTATGATTATTTTATGTTTTAAAGTAGTTGCTGAAATTACGATTGGGGCTCCGAAAATATACATATGTGTATAAGATCGGTGAACGCTTTGATATAGGGGTCTGTAACTTTATTTGTACAGTTTTTTATATGATAAGAAAACGATAAAAATAGATAATAGATACTCTTATTACTAATGTATGTTATAGTAGTAGAACTTTTTTAAAATTTATTTTTGCTAAATTGTTGTCACGCTCTAACACGAAACATTACCAAGTCTAAACAAAAGAGATATTGCCCACATTTAGAGGGATGTCCACTAATGGTGTCGAGATTATGCTTAAGTTCGTATATTGTACAGAGGCGTGGTCAAAAATTAAGCGCAAGAGTAATATAACAAATATTAAAGTTGAATGAAGTCTACTTGTCACTTGTCAGGTGTACACGTAAATATGTAGAATGAGAATTTAGAGTTCTCTAAACCACCTGAAGATGCCTTATATAATAAGGACTAAACAAATGATGGTAAAACAAGCTATTCTCCGGACTATATATCTCTACGAGCGCTGGATTACATATCAAAATTTGCCGTATTTTCTTCTAACATGCAAGAAACTACCAGGAAGAAGGAAACTTTTAGTTCTCATCAGTACAAGATAGACGAACATACCTTCCTTCGGAAAAAGTAAATCCTTTTGAAGCTGTGATGTCGAACTGTATAAGCAGTAAGACATAGGCAGCGCCTATGTCTATCTTGTACTGATGAGAACTAAAGAGTTCGAAACTGGTCTGCAGGTGACGACATCCTAACTAAAGAAAAAGTTTCCTTCTTCCTGGTAGTTTCTTGCATTCTGAAAACGTATTTTACAATCTAACTCTGTTAGAAGAAAATACGGCAAATTTTCGTATGTAATCCAGCACTCGGAGGGACATATAGTCCGGAGAATAGCTTGTTTTACCATCATTTGTTTAGTCCTTATTATATAAGGCATCTTCAGGTGGTTTAGAGAACTCTAAATTCTCATTCTACAAATATTAAAGTGTTTTTCTTTAATTTAGCATAATATTAGGAGTTTTTGATATTCTTGGTTTTCTATTTAAAGAGCATGTTTTCGTTTGTTTCTGAGCTAAACTTACAGACACGAAGGTGTAACTTTTTCTGCTCCTAAAACAATTTATATCGTTAAAATTTCACTAAAACTAGAACTAGTTCTTGGACCTTAAAGGAATGTCTGAAAAGTGTTCGAATGAAAGTTTTTCAATCAAACATTCCTATCAAAACCCTTCTGTTCTAGTTATCAAAATTACCATATTATTTTTGTTTAAATTTACCTGACACTGAAAAAATGCGAGAAAAACTTTTTATCGTAATATTTAACGGCGTAGTATAATCGACACATTATAATAATTATCTGTAACATCCACACTTTAAATGAGATTTTGCGTAATTTTTTCTGTGTGGCATCAATTTTATTGAAACAAGGGCCTGCAAATGGTTAGTTTTTGAGTCGCTGGCGAATCCATTTGCACACGTTTTTAAAAACGCTATGGTTAAATTTCAGCGGCTCATTTCTTGGCAACTAGCATTAAATGTTGGTCGCTGATTTTCAACAATATGTTTTTTAGAAACGTGTACCAACGTCGGTCGTCAGTACCAACGTGTACTGACTACTCGAAACGTTTGGAATCGCCTGGTTAAATAGTCTACTATATTTTCACCCATTTAATGAAGGATTTTATTAAAATGCTAAAACGTATTTATTTATTTTTAATATTTAAATCTATTACCAATTTTGATACTTTTTTATTACTTACTTATAATTTCTCTTAAAGTCAATGTGTTGCTTAGGGTTGTTAAAGACTTAAGGCAATAAAAAACAAAAAGATGTAAAAAACTCCTTATGTTAGGTAAAAATGGAAAAATACACAACTTTCAACGTTAAAATATAGCGTTAAACAAAAAGCTTAAAGCCCATGTTGACGCAACTCTGTCAATCGTCGTATTCGGGTTTCAGGAGGTAGCAAATTCATATCTAATTTTTTTTTAATTAAAAGGGTCCCAAAGCACATCAAATAATTTTCTTTTAACCACTATGAAAACGTACGTCTATGAGGTAGAAAAAATTTTAAAACAGTGGAAATGTGCGTTGTGACTGCATCAACACGCCAAAAATGAAATTCCATAATTAACCGAGCTATTAGCTTGTGTCCACCTTAAGTAAGACACTGGTACGCATTGGTCAAATTTATTTTAGAACCTTATATTTTCCATGGCATACTAGCTAATAAAAAATATTAAAATAGACTTTCGAGAAAATATCCATTCAAAATATTAAAATTAATAAAGACACCCAAATAGATTTGGTTCTTTTTAAATATTATATTTATTTTAATTTTTTATACTTAAAAAATTGTTTTAAAGTCGACAAAAATAATAGTAATGAAATAAATCATTGCTTAAAAAATTACATGAATATCTAAATTTAATTCTACCCTTTACACCTGGTAATGGTGGATTTTTAAGCTAACATAATTCTAAGTAGATTATATATTATATATCAACTTTAGCTTTTACCGATTTACAGCTAAATAATGTAATCTACATCAAAATGGGTTTGCTACATTTTAAAAGTTATTTAGAAAAAAATTACAGGTGAGACAGGTGTAAGAAATTATAGGCAAAGAGGAAAATAATAGAGCTTAAATTTGTTTTATATATGTATATTATTATTTTCACACTGCGTAACTTATAAAGGATACAAAAAATCTGCCTTTCACGGAACAGAAATAAAAATATAAAAAATCGGTCCAGTGCAAGCTATACTTGCACAATTAGTGTTCCGTGCTCCCTACTTAACCTGAGCAAACCTCGGCCGCCCGACCTCCGCCCATCTGCCGCGCTACCCGCCGCCGACAGCACCAGCGCCGTATCACATCGTGTGTGCGCGGAGCTGAATAGGCCAAATTACAAATTTTGAGAATCGTGTAAGCACAAAAGTTGTTCTTTACATGGTGAGAAATATTTTTTGTCGAAAATCTTTTTTTCTAAAACCAATAATTCAGCAGTTATAAGGAAATAAACAATTAAATTATTTATGACAATTGATCGCGTAGAATTGTTCAATCCTGATAATTTTGGTTTAATCTAGGTACAGCTAATTCTCAATGTTCATGATTTTTTGTCAGATTTTTCTAAACGCTCCTTCTGGTGATAAGTGATAAGGGTGGTGGGGGACAACAATTTTTACACGTTTTTTCCGAAAAATATTTAAAAAATGCATAGAAAATATATTATAAATATTGTTTAATTCGTTCTTCAATAAGCTTTCATTAGGCTCCCCACACAATGCCCTTGAAAAAAAATTCCATTTCCCAATTTGCCACCCTAAATTAACCCCCAGAATCGAAATTTAACTTCCTATACTTCACGTCTATAATTGGTCCACCACATAATAGAGCTTAAATTTGTTTTATATATGTATATTATTATTTTCACACTGCGTAACTTATAAAGGATACAAAAAATCTGCCTTTCACGGAACAGAAATAAAAATATAAAAAATCGGTCCAGTGCAAGCTATACTTGCACAATTAGTGTTCCGTGCTCCCTACTTAACCTGAGCAAACCTCGGCCGCCCGACCTCCGCCCATCTGCCGCGCTACCCGCCGCCGACAGCACCAGCGCCGTATCACATCGTGTGTGCGCGGAGCTGAATAGGCCAAATTACAAATTTTGAGAATCGTGTAAGCACAAAAGTTGTTCTTTACATGGTGAGAAATATTTTTTGTCGAAAATCTTTTTTTCTAAAACCAATAATTCAGCAGTTATAAGGAAATAAACAATTAAATTATTTATGACAATTGATCGCGTAGAATTGTTCAATCCTGATAATTTTGGTTTAATCTAGGTACAGCTAATTCTCAATGTTCATGATTTTTTGTCAGATTTTTCTAAACGCTCATTCTGGTGATAAGTGATAAGGGTGGTGGGGGACAACAATTTTTACACGTTTTTTCCGAAAAATATTTAAAAAATGCATAGAAAATATATTATAAATATTGTTTAATTCGTTCTTCAATAAGCTTTCATTAGGCTCCCCACACAATGCCCTTGAAAAAAATTTCCATTTCCCAATTTGCCACCCTAAATTAACCCCCAGAATCGAAATTTAACTTCCTATACTTCACGTCTATAATTGGTCCACCACACTCTATCTCTGTGCTAAATTTCAAATGATTACGTTGAACAGTTTCGGAGAAAATCCCCTCTGACAGACGGACGTTTTTAGTGTTCCTTGAAATGGAAGTGATTCCATTT
Organism: Philopedon plagiatum; assembly: GCA_963971165.1. Classification (NCBI taxonomy): domain Eukaryota; kingdom Metazoa; phylum Arthropoda; class Insecta; order Coleoptera; family Curculionidae; genus Philopedon; species Philopedon plagiatum. Next base: position 53,176,908 of record OZ020194.1, read on the forward strand.
CAAGGAACACTAAAAAAGCATAATTAGACAAGAATAAATAAGATTTAATATGTTAAAATGGATAAATACTCTGATGAAACAATAAATAAAAAGTGCATATAGTTTTGCCAGCGACAGAGCTATATGTGAAAAACATTAATAATATATTATAAATATTAAGTTAAATTTTCTAAAGTTGTCCGCCCTATACAGGAGCGTATTATCCAAAAAGCCTAGAAAGCTCGGGCTTAGGTTCCTAAAACTTTTAAGGGTGGCGCGTCAGCGACGCAATTTTTAAAAATAAACAAGAAATTAAAAAAAATCAGTTTTAATAATTCAGAATTACTGTCAAGGTAAGAATAAATTCCTACTTGGTCCTCAGTTTATATACTTTCTTATAACTTCAGTACATCAGTTCAGTACTGAAAATATATAAAATTCTTTGCATGGATTTATCTGTCGTGAAATAATAATAAACTTTCAAAATGCAAACTATTTTGTCTTTAATTGTCAATAGTAGCACGTAACCTACATTAACTAGTAAGCTATAATATCAACTCAAACTGTAGCACATGCAAGTTTATAAATAATAACTAACTAATGTAAAATGTAACTAAGTATTATAAGTATTATCGTAGGAAAATATACAGTGCCTTAACTAGAGCAAAAACCAGCAAAATTAAATTTTTTAAGTGGCCCGCCCTATATCTAGGGCATCAACAGTGCCTTAAATTATATCAACGATAAAATCTTTAGCTATAGACAAAACACAATTTTTGTATTTTAGTTACAGCGACGAAATCAGAAATATAGTTTTTGAGGTTGGATTCCGCCCTGTATAAATTTTATTGGCCGGTTTCGAGCCAGGACAAAGCCTAATTTATATGCAATTTTTTTTTTATTTTGTTCGAGTAATTAGAAAGTTTTCGCGCCCACGGACAGACTGACGGAAATGAGAAAATATTTTTTTTGTTAATCAGAAACCCCAAAATATAAAGATCTGAAAAAATTTCGGGAGGCGATTATTAAACGAAGAAAATATTAACTCCTCCAGCGAGGGAAGAAAAAGATAATATTTGTTTGTTCTATATACAAGGTAAAATGCACTTTAAAAAAGAAAAAGCCACGAACTTACGCTTAATCCCAGTCGGGGAAAAAGACATGGAAAAGATTTTTTTAAACTTCCCACCCTGTATAAAAATTTTATCAAGTTTTTTTACGTAAAATCGTCATTTGCGTGTTTATTTCTTTTAAGCTAATGTTTTAGAGTTATTACAAAACTAAACAAGCATTTTTCTACTCTTTCACATTCTGTTGTAAGAAAAATCGAAATTGTCACTGAAAGCTTTGGGTTCATCAGAATGCTTATATTTTCGAATTAAAGAAACAATAAAAAATACTATTATATCAACGGTAAAAGACTTAGCTACATACAAAGTATAATTTGTGTAAAATGTATCATTTTAAACAAAAAATAGATACTATTTATTAAAATGTGCTCGCTCACGCTGTTTTTAAGTTTCCGCGCCAGCATACAGACGGAAATCGGAAACCATGTTTTCCCTGATCTGGGCACCCCCAAACGTGATCTGAAAAAAAACTCGAAAGATTTTTTTTCGCCAATAAAATACTTTCTCTCGCGATAGAAGTCAAAAGATCAACCCTCTGAATGTGGCGCAAAATTTTGGGGATCATCAGACTGACGTAACCATCAATAGCAATCCTGCATAGTCAACACTTCTTCTAAAACAGAACTATGCCTGCTGCCTGAGGGTTACGTCAGTCTGATGATCCCCAACAAGGTGAAAGCTTACTGTCCTCCCGGCCCGGGATTTTCCATTAGTTTTTGGATGCCACATAATTTAATGCAAGCGCAGAACACACTGTCTTTTTGGTTTGTTATGCCCCAAACATTTTTATTTGACTACATTATTTATTATGGACACTAATATCTTATTTTTAGAAATTAAATGTTTTAAAGTGTTCACGCTGTACAGAGTTAATCGGAAATGTTTTGGGTTTTAAGCTAGGTCTCAGACTAATATATTTCTAAAATATTTTAGTTTTCCGTCAAGTAGTTTTTAAGTTTTCGCGCCAACGGACAGAGAGACCGACGGAATGGGAGATTTTGTATTGCTGTTCACTATATTTTACAATATACAGTTTACTGGTATGTTTAAAAAACGAATTTACCACGTGCCACCTTGTTGAAGACGTTACTTAAATTTGGCAACGTTGTCGGAGGCGTATGCGCTCGCTGTGCGCATAAAAATTTATTCAGAGGAGGCTTACTAGACGTAAAATGTATGGAGGCGTGTTACATTTAAAAGTATAGTAAAAATTTGTATCTTTTTTGGATGCTTATTTCTTACCCCTCTCACGTTGCTCACGTAGACATTTACTATTTAATGCTATTTGAATGCAATATACACGGAAATCTTTATTCTTTACAGTGGAGGCCTGGGTGCCTGTGTAACGTATGGAGCCCAGTTAGATAGCCATGCACGTATATATATATATATATATATATATATATATATATATATATATATATATATATATATATATATATATATATATATATATATATATATAATATACAGTGACCGGCAAAAAGTTGGACACATATGGGAAAAATTTTTATTATTGGAATATTGAAAAAGCTTTTTATGCCGATTGTCTCTGCATGATGGGTAACCTAAAAATTCATTTTGACATTTGTTACGTGATTACTCGTTTGCCGGCAAAATTGAAAAAAATATATATTGTCATGGAAAACTGGTATTAGGTGACAAGATATTGAAAAAAGTTATTAGAAAAAAGTGTTTAGATTTTAATTTTATACTCCTTGGCAAAGTCTGGAGCCAAAATTAAAAAAAAAAATATTTTACATTTTTTGAAAAAAAAAATGTACAATATTAGTTTCATATTCCCATGAATTTAATAAAAATGTGTTAAATGATCGAGAACCAAGGTAATAACCTATTATCTCAACATTTTTGTTATTACTTAAAAGTTTTATTTGATAAAATTTAAAATTTAGCTTTTTTCCATGTACTTGGGTGTGGCCAGGCCCTGTATCTGGCAACCATTTTGGTAGACACGTTAAAATTTCTTCAAAATTAGAACAAACGGTCTTTCGTAAGCATATTGTTCCAGAAGTAACTATGAATGGTAAATATCGTTGCCAGATACAGGGCCTGGCCACACCCAAGTACATGGAAAAAAGCTAAATTTTAAATTTTATCAAATAAAACTTTTAAGTAATAACAAAAATGTTGAGATAATAGGTTATTACCTTGGTTTTCGATCATTTAACACATTTTTATTAAATTCATGGGAATATGAAACTAATATTGTACATTTTTTTTCAAAAAATGTAAAATATTTTTTTTTTAATTTTGGCTCCAGACTTTGCCAAGGAGTATAAAATTAAAATCTAAACACTTTTTTCTAATAACTTTTTTCAATATCTTGTCACCTAATACCAGTTTTCCATGACAATATATATTTTTTTCAATTTTGCCGCCAAACGAGTAATCACGTAACAAATGTCAAAATGAATTTTTAGGTTACCCATCATGCAGAGACAATCGGCACAAAAAGTTTTTTCAATATTCCAATAATAAAATTTTTTCCCATATGTGTCCAACTTTTTGCCGGTCACTGTATATATATATATATATATATATATATATATATATATATATATATATATATATACAGTGTGTCTACGTAAGTTGGCGGCATATGGGAAACTTTTTTATTATTAATTTTACGAAAAAAAGTTATTCTTTATAAAAAGTTCTGCATGGTCCAAAACCTAAAATGCAACCATCAGATATCAAATTTTATCGGTCGTATACGAGGTTTGCCAAAAAATGTGATTTTTGCTCAAGAGTAAAGTACCTTTATTTTCGACAGTATCGAAAATTATTATAAAGAAAAGATGTTTAGAATTAAAAATATCTTTAAAATATTCAACATTGTTTATTTACATTAAAAACTATTTTTTTTTCGACATTTTCTCTGCGAACCGCTTCTGTAATTATTCTCTCTAAAGGGTTAACATCTTCAAATGATTTTGAAGGTATACCTTTTGCTTTAAGTAACCCTACAAGAAAAAATCGAGTGGGTTTAAATCTGGTGACCGTGGAGGCCAAGGAATTTCCGAAAAACGATGAAAAACTTTTCAATTAAAAATTTTACGAATACTGGTACCGAGTTTTCAACGTAAAATGTGGATTCGTATCACTCCACCAACGGGGGTTTTGGCTGGAAACTGTCCCATTTGATGAGAATGTTGCTTCATCCGAAAAAATAAATCATCTTGACATAAATGGGTTATCTTCTAAGATTCCCTGTATGTCACAACAAAATTCAAATCGTCTATCATTATCTCCTGGTCTTAAAGTATGAATTTTTTGTAGTATGTAGTATGGGTTATTTGTGCTTTCTTAGAATCCTTGAAACTGTATCCTTTTTTATATCATTTGCCAATGAAGATGCCCTGTCTCGCAAAGAATATTCAGGATGTTCAGTTGCAGAGAGCATTACTTGCAACGCAATGTCATTATTTTTTACCATGTTTTGGCGTTTTTTGCTAAATTTATTATGTACATCTCCACAAGTCTTAAATTTATTAAATATTTTTCTTACAGTTTCATTGTGAATATGTTGGAAGTTAAAAATGTCTGCAGCTTCTCGAAATATTTTATAATTATCACTCACTTTTAGCACAATCTCAATTTTCTCTCCCAGGTTTAATGTTGGTGGCATTTCTACCTTCTTATAAACATAAAACTGTACAATACGTATCTCTAAAAACTATGAAAAACACTCTTAGACTATCCAAAAAAGTGTTTATACCGTGCCACTTTTTAAAATACGATTGTTGACGTTTTTCGAATTTTCGATGTTTTGACAGTTCTCAAATCCTACTTCAAATATCACTTTTAAAAAATGCCAGTGCATCCTAGATTAATTATGCATTAATGTGCAAACTTAAATTTTCAACGTTATCACAGAAAAAATGTCGAAAAAAATAGTTTTTCAATGTAAATAAACAATGTTGAATATTTCAAAGTTATTTTTAATTCTAAACATCTTTTCTTTATAATAATTTTCGATATTGTCGAAAATAAAGGTACTTTACTCTTGAGCAAAAATCACATTTTTTGACAAACCTCGTATACGACTGATAAAATTTGATATCTGATGGTTGCATTTTAGGTTTTGGACCATGCAGAACTTTTTATAAAGAATAACTTTTTTTCGTAAAATTAATAATAAAAAAGTTTCCCATATGCCGCCAACTTACGTAGACACACTGTATATATAATATATATATATATATATATATATATATATATATATATATATATATATATATATATATATATATATATATATATATATATATGTATTTTTGGCAGGTTCTTGGACTGTTGATATATATATTGTTTTTAATTTTGTTTTCTTGGGGATTTAGTCCGTTGTGAGGCAAATAAAGAAGTTACCTTTTAATAAAGCTCGACTAAATATGTATATATCGACCTATCTGTTTAAAAACTTCAAAGTAACAGAAAGTGCAATTTTTTATAAAGTGCCTCGCAGTACAACGTGCCAATCCTTGGATTTTTAATAAAAGCTACTGCACTCTGATGAAGGTATATCTATTACCGAAACGTTAGTAATATAAAATGTAACCAAAAACACCACATTTTATTTGCCTCACAACGGACTAAATCCCCAAGAAAACAAAATTAAAAACTATATATATATATATATATACAGGGTGACGCGGATCTAAATGAACATACTTCAACACAAGACAAAGAATACCTTGGGGGTTCTTAATCACCCATCTTTGATAGTTCAATTGTCGATAGTTAATAAGATACAGGGTGTTTTATGAACTTCAGCAATTTTTTGTTCTTGTCATATTTTTTAATGCACTCCGTATAAAATTTTCATATTGGGTCAACATCTGTAACCTATCTGTCGCTTAAAATTGCAGTATCAGAAAATTTTAAATTCCAGGCCCGTATTAAAAAAAGTTGACATTTTCAATTTTTACATTTTTAACACCCTGTATATCAATTTTTTCAAAATATTATTTTTTTATTGGAAAGAGCATAAAGAATTGACCCTAACGGCATAATTTTCAAAGTTCCCGCACCCATCACTTGATTAGAATAAATGGTTGTTTTGTAAAAAATTTCAAAATGGTGCATATTTGGAAATTAGAAATTAAGAAAATAACAATAAAAAAGCAAAAACTGCTTTCGAAGTAAAAAAATAAATGTACTAAACGTTTAATAGTTTTAACGAGACTAAATTTTAGGGAACAACACAACAACAAATAACAAAGTAATAATAATAATAACAAAACTGCAAGTTAAAATCGACTGCTTAAAATCTCATACATAGAAAAAGTTTTAGCAAGAATTAATTTTAAGAGCACTTTAGCAGAACACTGTTATTTAAGAAGCTGTTCAAAATGCCCTCCATTGGCTTGTTCACATCTTCGTCTTCTGATGTTTAAATTTGACACTGCTTTTCTAATTGCGTCTGGGTTATTTTTTATTTCCTGAAAAGCATTAATAATTCGTTGCAAAAGCTGCTCCCGCGTGTTGATTTCTTCTGAATAAACCAAATTTTTCATATTCCCCCAGAAAAAAAAGTCCATAGGATTAAAGTCCGGCGACCTGGCTGGCCATAAATGGGGCCCTCCACGGCCTATCCATCTGTTAGGAAACGTAATATTTAAAAATTCAGATACAACCCTTGCAAAATGTGGTGGGGCCCCATCATGTTGAAAAAAGAGCCCTCTCACGTTAGCATTTTCATTCTGCATAAGTCCTGGCAAAATGTTTTGTAAAAAATTTAAATATTGATTTCCATCTAATCTTTCAGCAAAAAAGTGCGGCCCAATTAATTTATTATTTATTATACCTGCCCAAACGTTTATGGAAAATTTGTGCTGCGAATGCGATTGTCTGATGGCATGTGGATTTTCTAACGACCATACATGGGAATTCCTTGAATTATTTACACCATCTCTGGTAAATTGTGCTTCATCGGTCCAGAGGATTCGATAAAGACTCCTTTGGTGTCTACTGAGCCACTGGCAAAAGAGTAACCGGTTTGCATAATCGCCAGGTTCCAATCTTTGAACTTCTTGAACATGAAACGGATGCAAGCCTTCCTTTTGCAGTGTTACATTAACTCTTTTTTGCGGGATTCCTAGACGTGTCGCAATTTTTCGAGTAGATGTTTTGGGATTATCTTCAACAAGATTTAAGATATCTTCTTCCTCCTGAACTGGATGTCGTATTGGTTGATCAATATTATTGTCGGTGGGAAAATGTCCATGTTCTCCAGCAAATAAAAATACATTTGCAAATGTTTTGTGATATGGACATCTTCTACCCGGAAATCGCCTACGATATTCCCGAACAGCAGCTCTTCCATTACCGTTACAAAAACCGTATACAAAAATAATGTCGGCATATTCGGCATTTGAAAATTGGTAAGGCATCTTCAACAGAAAATTGCAATAATTGTTAACCGAATACTAACAAAGGTCAGACAACTGTCACATATCTGATAGTGACTTGAATTGTTGCTATGGAACAGTAACTCGATAGTCTTTGGTTTGTTTTTAAATGAGGCAAAGCCTACTTCACAAAGTTTGAAATTTCTGACTGTAATTTACGATTTTTTGTCGATGTCTAAAAAGCAATCATTATCTTGCAGTTTTGTTATTATTATTATTACTTTGTTATTTGTTGTTGTGTTGTTCCCTAAAATTTAGTCTCGTTAAAACTATTAAACGTTTAGTACATTTATTTTTTTACTTCGGAAGCAGTTTTTGCTTTTTTATTGTTATTTTCTTAATTTCTAATTTCCAAATATGCACCATTTTGAAATTTTTTACAAAACAACCATTTATTCTAATCAAGTGATGGGTGCGGGAACTTTGAAAATTATGCCGTTAGGGTCAATTCTTTATGCTCTTTCCAATAAAAAAATAATATTTTGAAAAAATTGATATACAGGGTGTTAAAAATGTAAAAATTGAAAATGTCAACTTTTTTTAATACGGGCCTGGAATTTAAAATTTTCTGATACTGCAATTTTAAGCGACAGATAGGTTACAGATGTTGACCCAATATGAAAATTTTATACGGAGTGCATTAAAAAATATGACAAGAACAAAAAATTGCTGAAGTTCATAAAACACCCTGTATCTTATTAACTATCGACAATTGAACTATCAAAGATGGGTGATTAAGAACCCCCAAGGTATTCTTTGTCTTGTGTTGAAGTATGTTCATTTAGATCCGCGTCACCCTGTATATATAGCGTGTCTTCGGAAGTTCTTACCATATGGTCAAAATTTTTATTATTGATTTTATGAAAAAAAGTGCCTCTTTATAAAAAGTTCTGCATCACGAGAAAATAGCATCGTCATTCCAAAATTTGATCTTGGACATACAGGGTGGCTCAGAAATGTAAAAGTCCCAATTCACGTGAAGCTAAAGACACAAAATCGTAATTTAAAGGTAAACTGCCACTGTAAATGTACTAGAGTTAACTTTTTCTATGTTAGTGAATTAGGTTTGGAACATACAGGAGTCCCAAAAATACAATTATTATCAACTTAACAAAAAAAGTAAATCTTCATAAAAAGTTCTACCTTGTATAAAAAGAGCATGGTTATTTATAAACTTGATATATATATATATATATATATATATATATATATATATATATATATATATATATATATATATATATATATATATATATATATATATATATATACAGGGTGTTTCAAAAAACATGTGCCATCGCTTAAAGGGAGATTCTCTGAAAGAAATTGACGCAAAAAGTTTATATGAACATGGGTCCGCAGATGCTTTGTTTTAAATATACAGGACGTTAAATTTTTAAATGGTCTTTACATGTTAAAACCGATGGTTGGGAAAACTAAACCAGTAAGACGGTTAATAAAATTACATTTATCTCCTAAACGAAATGAAAACTGAAAAATATGAAGAGATAAGTTTTGTTAAGAATTTAACATACTATTTGACCGATATAGGAAAATGTGAAAAAATCAGTGGCGTACATGTTTTTATTGGAAAAATATTGTACCGTCTTCTGATATGTACGCCCCTGGAGGACCTGTCAAAGTCTTTTCATGGTCAGAATTATGCTTAATTTAAGTACTTTATACAACGTAAATTTCATCAAAATTGATGAAGCCATTTTGAAAATATTTTGGAAAAACTGAAAAAAATTAAGAAATTTAACACCCTGTATCTTTGAAACGAAGCATCTGCGGACCCATGTTTATATAAACTTTTTGCCTTAGTTTCTTACAAGGAATCTCCTCTTAAGCGATGGCATATGTTTTTTGAAACACCCTGTATATATATATATATATATATATATATATATATATATATATATATATATATATATATATATATATATATATATATATATATACAGGGTGGTGCAACCAAGATGGGGTGGACGATTATGAGTAAACGGTGAGAAATTTCGAAAAATTTTTTTTTGGATATTATCGATAGTCAAACACGCTATGTTTTAAAATTATAGGCATAATACAGGGTGGTCCGAAAAACTCGTGGCGAACCAAACTTGTATTTTTTTAAATGGGACACCCTGTATATAATTGTTCCAATTGATTCTCCTGTTCGTTACGATCATTTTGATATAGGGTTTATTGGGTCTAAAATTTATAGTAAGGGAATGGGACGCGGTTAAAGTTGAAAAAATGCTCACAGTTCGGCCATTTTAAAAAAAAATTGAAACAGGCCTGGAAAAACCAAATATTCCATAAAACGTTACATATCCTTGAATACATTAATCGCTTGCAATTTATTTAAAATTATTCACTGTTATACAGGGTGCTCAAGTTTTGCAGATACGCCCTGGGCTCATTTTTTTTAAATGGGACACCCTATATATTTTATCTTCATGTTAAAGATAACATTACTAGCTTTCAAAAAATACCATACATGATGCCTTTCTGACCAACAGTTTTTAAGTAAACTAGCCGTGAAAGCAAAGTTTCCTCATTCTAAAACGATTATACTGAATTTACGTTGTTTATTATTAAATATCTAATATTAGGGGGCCTTGACACTATCATAAATGAAACAAAAGATTGACGAACTTGTCAAAGCTACTGCCGCATAATCCATTATTTACAAGTTAAGCGTAGGTGAGGTAAGAAAACTGAGGCCCGAAACCATTACATGTTTATTAGAGATATTTAAAAAAACAGAAAATATTGTTTTTAGGAAATGTAAAGTAATTAATAAACCAGTTATAAACAACTTTTTGAGAAACGAGTTGCCAGTATTGCTTGAAGATTTATCTTTAATGGTAAGGGGATCATTATGGTTTCAACATGATGGAGCGCCCCCGCGTTACCATAGGAATGTAAGATATTTTGTCGATAATTGGAAGACAGATCGTTGGATTGGGCGAGGTGGACCAGGTAAGTGGCCAGCCAGATCACCCGACTTAACACCACTAGATTTTTTCTATGGGGGCATGTTAAAGAAGAAGTCTATAAAGAGGTTCCAACCACAGTGAAAGATATGAAGACGAGAATACGAAACAGTTTTCGCAACATTTCAGAACAGACTTTGGGAAAAGTGAAACTTTCATTTATGGATAGACTCGAAATGTGCCTTCAGCAAAATGGTGGTTTAGTTGAACACCTTATATGAGCTTTTTTAATTGTTTATATTAAATTAGGTTGACAAGCAACTACATAACACATCACTAAATAATTTTAAAAGATGTTCGGATTTTGCTCAATTAATTTTCTTACACTATTAATAATACTGATAACTGATTAGGTATCTTTGTTTATATCTGGTTTATTAATTACTTTACATTTCCTAAAAACAAAATTTTCTTTTTTTTTTTTAAATATCTCTAATAAACATGTAAAGGTTTCGGGTCTCAGTTTTCTTACCTCACCTACGCTTAACTTGTAAATAATGGATTATGCGGCAGTAGCTTTGACGAGTTCGTCAATCTTTTGTTTCATTTATGATAGTGCCATGACCTCCTAATATTAGATATTTAATAATAAACAACGCAAATTCAGTATAATCGTATTAGAATGAAGAAACTTTGCTTTCACGGCTAGTTTACTAAAAAACTGTTGGTCAGAAAGGCATCATGTATGGTATATTTTGAAAGGCAGTAATGTTATCTTTAACATGAAAATAAAATATATAGGGTGTTCCATTTAAAAAAAATGAGTCCAGAGCGTATTTGCCAAACTTGACCACCCTGTATAACAGTGAATAATTTAAACAAATTGCAAGCGACTAATGTATTCAAGGATATGTAACGTTTTATGGAATATTTGGTTTTTCCATACCTAATTCAATTTTTTTTTACAAATGGCCGAACTGTGAGCATTTTTTCAACTTTAACCGCGTCCCATTCCCTTACTATAAATTTTAGACCCAATAAACCCTATATCAAAATGATCGTAACGAACAGGAGAATCAATTGGAACAATTATATACAGGGTGTCCCATTTAAAAAAATACAAGTTTGGTTCGCCACGAGTTTTTCGGACCACCCTGTATTATGGCTATAATTTTAAAACATAGCGTGTTTGACTGTCGATAATATCCAGTAAAAAAAATTTCGAAATTTCTCACCGTTTACTCACAATCGTCCACCCCATCTTGGTTGCACTACCCTGTATAAGTTAAAAATACTTTTGTCAAAAAGTCCTTTTTAAAAACAAAAAATTTTTATTTCAAAATTACAAGTTGTTACAATTGATTCTAATACAAGACTAATATCTAAAAAATTAAATAAAACAAATGTAACGTAAATTGATGACACGTAATTTGCTGACGGTGCTACGTCGCGATTGCGGTCATCGCTAGGGTCGTTGTTCTGGTATCTTCTTATGGTAGGAAATTATACTTTTATAAGTTAATGGGGTAGTAAACCCATAACTCCTCCCCCCTTAGAATGAGGCATCGTTGGGAAGATTGAGCTTGATGTCTTCGGGAGTTTGGTGTATTTCCTTAGAATTCCTTCTTATAAGGAATTTTTGAATACTTCTTCTCCGTACAATGCAATAAGTGCCTGCTGCACTTATTAGAACTAAGTATAGTGCCATGGTCCATAAATTAGGTGTGTATATTTTCTCTGCAGCATCATCATAGATGGGACTGACTGGGTTTAAGTGAGGAGATGCGAAATTTAGTTTCCTTAGCTCGATTTGGAATTTATGTATGTTTTCTGGTTTAACCCTCAGGTTTGGTGTATTTATCACCAGCGGGCTTCTAAAACTTGATTCTTGAAAGAACAGTTCTTGGTTCCTGAATAATAATGTACATTGACTTTTTCTTATAAGAAATATTCCTTTTAATTCTTTGGTTTCAACTTGATTTTCGCAGTGTGTTTGAATTTTTTCTTCAGTTGGGAAAACTGCTAAAAACTGGTTTAATTCCGGAACGATTTATACATGATTCTCTAGGATCTTTAATTTTGTAAAGGTGCACTCGTTCGAGTTGTCTTTTAGCAGGACTTCTTTTTCACCGCTGGCGTTGCTAGTTGTTTGTAAAACGCTGGGACAATGATACGGTTTACCGTGGGTACATATATCACTTAGAGGTTTAATTATGTTACCAGATTGTGATATCAGGAGATATCTTACATTGGGAATAATTGTGACAAATTCTGATTCATATTTAGTAGGTATAGGTATAAAATGGTACAAGTTAAAATTTGTTTCGAATTCAATCGGTAAAGAGAGGAAGTAAGAAATTCGATTATAATCTATATTGCAATTAATTTTTAGAATGTCTTCGAAATCAAGTATATTTTCGAATTTAAGTTCAAAAGGAAGTTCATTTTTATAGTTGTTGAATTTTTTGTAGCTCGTAAAATAGATCTTTTGTTTTAATAATGCTTGGGTGTAGAATTCCTAATTTACAAAAAGTTATAGAGTTTTCAACGTCTTGAAGGGTATTTAGGATGGCATTATAGAATATAATAAGCTGATTAAACAAATCTTTGGCAAAAAGTAAATTTTGGTGTGTGACACCGTTCATGACAATTTGATTGAGTTGCAGTATTCTTGATTTTAAAATATACTCGTTTTGTTGTATATTTATAATAGTTTCGTTAAAGTTTTTGACAATTGCGTCATTGACAGAATACTGCATTTTTAGCTGATTCTCAATGCTTTTTCCGTTAGCTTGTAGGTGATTAAGAATTTTGTAAATTTTGTTTCCGTCATCAGCGTCCAAATTGCCTGTAACCCCTTTTATAATGTATCCATTAGTCCTCCTTTTGTACGATTTTCATGATGAATTTTAATATTTTCTATTTTTTCGAAAACTAATTTTTGACTGAAATTGGCAATTCTATAATAATCGCTAAGATCGCTATCTAGGAGTGTATTATTACTAAAAATAAGCTTAAGATTACTAAATTGCCCGTTAAGATTACTAAATTCTAAATACACAGGTTCTAAATTATAATAATGTACAAGGGTATGTTCTGTCCTTTGAAGTTTCGCGGGACCCAGGTTAACTGGCAGAATCCCTAGATTTTGCGTTATGTTCTTTATTTCTGTTCCTTGTCCGGTGGCGAGGAACCTGAAATATTTTGAAATTTAGGCTTTGTTACTAATTTTTTTTTCGAGGTCTTTTCATATTGGATAAGTGGATTTTGTCGACAGTGTTGCCATGTGTAGTGTTAATTTTGGCAGTTTTAAGATTTTTGTCGATAGTTGTAATTTTTTCTGGTTTATATTTGTTGGTCGTTTTGCTTTGTTTCTGTTTATTGTGAACAAATACTTGTTCTGGTACATCCGGTAAAATTTCTTTATTTTCGTTAGTTTTATTTATCACGCGTTCTTTTTGGTTTTGAATGTCCGTGTTTAGTTTTTCGTATAGCAATTTGATTTTATCGCGGTGTGTAGAAACATAGTTGTTTATAAGTTGGTTATCTAGGTTTATGTTGAAGGGCGACTCTGTGTGTAAATGTCCATTTATGATTTCGTATGGTTTTAGCTTAGTAACGGAGTGTAGAGTGTTGTTGTAGGCCAAAATTGCGTAAGAAACTTTATTTTCAATCGGTTCATTTTTATAATCCTTTTGATTGTTCAGAAGTCTGATGTGTTCAATAAGAGTGGAATGAAACCTTTCTATTACCCCGTTGGACTCCGGATGTTGGGAACTAATAAAATGGATTTTTATTTTGTGAACTGCTAGTAGTTCTTGAATTACAGAATTTCGAAATTCAGGGCCATTGTCTGAAATAACTTGGTCGGGAATACAGTGATGGGAGAAAAATTTTATTAATTTATCTGCCACTTCAATGCCCTGTGAAGAGTTGAGTCTATAGGCCTGGGCATATTTTGAAAAGGAGTATATGATTGTTAAAAATTTACAATTCTCAAGGGTTAAACTGTCGATGTGACGAATTTGAAAGGGTCGAACAGCTGTGGGTGTAATATTATATTGGAGGTTAAGAGGACGTCGTTCGTATTTAGTTATTTGGCATATTTCGCAAGAGTTTATATAATTTTGTATGTATTTCTGTTGGTTTGGCCAATAGTAGGTATTTTTTATGCGATTAAAAGTTTCGTCAATTCCTCGGTGATTTGTTTTACCCTCATGATGATTTTGTATAGTTTGCTTGATTCGTCTTCGGATATAACGTCTATTAATTTTTTCGTACATTTTATCATTTCGATTTCTGAATTTTTAAAATATTTTTGAAGAGTACAGCTAAACTTTTCGTATATAGGGTCTTCAAAATATAAGTAATATTTGGTTTTTGGTACAACATTTTCTTTAATAAATTTTATGACGTCTTTATCAAAATAGGTTTTTGAAAATTGTACGTGGGTTCTTTGTTTCGTTTTATACGGGTTAATTTTTATCGGTTCGGCAGGAGCAAAGTTTACTTCTGAGATAATGATCTGATTTTTCCCGTAGTTAACAGGACATTCTACTATAGGAATTCCAACAATAGGGTTCTCTACGTTAGGATGTACGGTGGCGTCAGTGTCGTCTGTCGCGTTTTCTGGATTGTCGACATCTCCAGCCTCTGCTATGAGAGATTGATTGTCTTGTTGTTGTTGGTCTAGTGTTTCGTGTAAATCTTGAATATATTTGTTTAATGAAAAGATGGAGCTCGTCCCGGGATGCATCTCGTTTGTATTTAACTCGATTCTCGAAAGCGCGTCCGCGTTTTTATTATTTAGAATGCCCTTTTTGTAGACTATTTCATAGTCATATTCTTCTAATTTTAGACGCCATCTTACCAGCTTAGAATTTGGTTCTTTTAGGGAAAATAACCACTCGAGAGGTTTATGATCAGTTATGATCTTAAATTTTCGTCCGAAGAGGTAAGGTCTAAAATACTTAACAGCCCAGACGATAGCAAGCAGTTCTTTTTCTATCGTAGAATAATTAATTTCGGCCGCGCTTAGGGTACGACTTGCGTAAGCGATCGGAAGATCTGAACCAATTTTTCCTTGAGATAAAACGCTACCAATAGCGTAATTGCTCGCGTCGCAGGTTAGATTAAACGGTTAATAATAAGATGGCTTCGCGTTCTTCTGAATTCATATGGCCCGTTCGTATTTTTGAAATGTCAAATTTTACTTTTTCCACGTTGAAATTATTATAGTTACCGGAGTTTTCCTTTTGAAATTCGTAATTGTTTAAGTCTATGGCTTCTAATGGTTCCGAAATATCTATGATTTTTGCCGTTTCTAATGGATTTAAAATTGAACAAATAGCTTGATTATCGCGAACCGTAGCGATACACTCAGGCATTTCTAATTCAGCGAATTTTCTGTATGGGATTAGTACGTCGCCGTTTCGGATGTTTTTCACAGATATTTTTATAATTTGTTCGCATCTCGGCTGCACCGTGATACAATTCGCAGAAGTCCCTACGTCATGAAATAATAGTGGTATTTCGGCATTACGTGTTATTAAAAGATTTTTCTGTAAATTAATACATATTAGCATCGAGAAACTTGAGGTTATCTATGCCTAACAAACAATCAAAATATTTATGAAAGTTAAATAAATAAAATTTTAACGGTTTACATTTTATTTTAAAATTTTTTGGGCACGGGATAGCAGTGCTAAAATTTTCGATAGAACTGCCGTGTGCAGTTGAAATTTGAAACGGATCTTGTCTTACAAAGTTCCCAAAATATTTATTGGCAATTTCTGGTTTAACGAATGATTTAGTACTACCGGTGTCAATCAAAATTTTAAGATTATATTCAGGATGGATAATATACGGTCGTTTACTGTCATTGTTTGTGAGGTTCATAAGTTCTAAGTTTGGTAATCCGTGTCCGAGGCTGGCTCTCGAAAAAATTGTTCGTCATCGACGAGATCATATTCTTCCGGATGCTCGACTATAGGTTGAGCATTGATTTCGTCATACTTGTTATCAGTTTCGTATTGGTTGTCTACATTATGTGGGTCATTAATGTTATAAAGTTCTTCGACAATATACTTTTGTTGGTTAGGACCACTAAAATTTTGTCTATAATTTTGGAATATATTGCCCTGTGGTTTAACAGTATTAAAGGTGTTTTTTGTTGATACAGTCATGGGCGTTGGCTTTTGAAAATTTTGATTTTGGTTAGGTCTAAAAACATTGGGTCTTGGGCCTAAACTGCCACTAAAGTGGGGTTGATTGTTGTTTGAAAACATTTGTGAATTATTTGGAAAATTTGTTAATTCAGGCGGCATAGTAGATTTTGGCTTAAATTGGTTTAATGCCCTATTGTGTTTCATATTTTGAGAAATTTTTATTTTCTGCAAGTTTGCAGAAACCATTTCAATTTGGAAATCGTTCGTTAACATGCCTAATGCTGTATTTTTTGTACGCATCAGCGATCCGACGGGATCTTTTAATCCCCGTAATAATACCCTCAGTGCTAAATTACGACAGTATTGAGACAATATCGGAGCCTCATTTACATTAGAATGTGTAGAAATAAAAGAAATTTGCAAGTTTAAAAGTTGTACTCTGTTATAAAAATCAAAGTGGCTCTCGCTATTTTGTTTCAACCCTGCCATTTCTATATTTAAGGTATAAATATCTCGTTTGTCCGCGTAAGCATTGAGAAGCGCCTGTTTTAGATCATCCCATGTATTTATGAGACAGGAGGATATATTTACTGCGGCTTCACCTTTTACTTTAGCTAGAATACTCGACATTAAGTATTCATTTTGAAAGTCTGTCAAATCAGTTGTATTATAAAATTTTGCGACTAATTTTTAGCAAATGGTAATAAATCTAGGTAAAAGCTCTGTTTCACCATAAAACTCTGGGATCATTCCCAAATATTCTGATTTTAAAGACATTTTGAAATTTAAATTTAAACTGCTATTAGTAATATTTAAAGAATTTCGCCTTTTTGGCGTTGGTTTTTTCTTTAAAGGAGATCTTGTGCGATACAAGTGAGTGGGTGAGCCTGAATCAGAATCTGTATTTTCGTCTGAGTTTTCAGATATACTTGTTTTTGAAATGTTTAAAGAACCTCTAAATGACATAAAAGTACTTACAGTAAAACCAGTATCTTTTCCATATGCATGGATCTGTGGTGAACGTCCTTCGATGTGCTTCGAAGAAGTTTGAGCTCTTCAGCAACAAGTTTTCTTCATATACCTTGAAGAATCTTCTTGTTAGGCTACTCAGTTCACCTAACTGGATCACTGTTCACGGGGGTTGCGTAACGTGACGTAAAAGTCTGAAATTTCGCGAAACTCCCGAAAAAGTTCTTATGCCCAATAAATCGTTGACACGAACCGGATTTATGTGCTTAAAGCTGTTTGGACATCCTACAACGACTGCGCCAGTTAAAAATACTTTTGTCAAAAAGTCCTTTTTAAAAACAAAAAATTTTTATTTCAAAATTACAAGTTGTTACAATTGATTCTAATACAAGACTAATATCTAAAAAATTAAATAAAACAAATGTAACGTAAATTGATGACACGTATTTGCTGACGGTGCTACGTCGCGATTGCGGTCATCGCTCGGGTCGTTGTTCTGGTATCTTCTTATGGTAGGAAATTATACTTTTATAAGTTAATGGGGTAGTAAACCCATAACTAACTAACATATATATATATATATATATATATATATATATATATATATATATATATATATATATATATATATATATATATATATATATATATATATATATATAGAATGCTAGAAACTAGCGCGGATCGATACATAAAAAAGAGGAGAATTATTTGTGGGCATGTCAGCTAAATGAACAGAATGAAAAGTTAGAATGGTAACCCGTACGACACGTGTTTCTGCTCATTGGCTTCATCAGGCCCACGTATGTGACCGTGCCTCTCAACGTGGGCCTGATGAAGCCAATGAGCAGAAACACGTGTCGTACGGGTTACCATTCTAACTTTTCATTCTGTTCATTTAGCGGACATGCCCACAAATAATTCTCCTCATTTTTATGTATCGATCCGCGCTAGTTTCTAGCATTCTTTTTTCTTTCACTTGGGCTTATAGGATACCACGGCAGTGGCTATAGTCGCCTCCGTCGGCGACGCTAATTGTTGCCCCCAAAAAAGGGGTCTTTTGGCTGAAGCCACAAATGGGTGTACTGGCTCCTGTTTGTGGTCCTTGTTAATTTTTTTCTCTTTTTTAAGGTTACACCCGTAACTGCGTATGTGACGGGTGCGTCTCGGCTTATGTTGAGAGGCACGGTCACATACGTGGGCCTGATGAAGCCAATGAGCAGAAACACGTGTCGTACGGGTTACCATTCTAACTTTTAATTCTGTTCATTTAGCGGACATGCCCACAAATAATTCTCCTCTTTATATATATATATATATATATACAGGGTGTCCCACGACGAACTGCCGCGATCGATTATGGAAAAAGTATAAATAGCAAAGATCTGAAAATTTGGTAACATGCTAATGTCAATGGGAGCAATTCGGCTAAAATATTTTCAAAATGGTGGCACTTCCGGTTGTACCGGAAGTAGATATCAACTTGCTTATTTTAAATGGAACACCCTATATATTATTTCATTTTCGGATTTTACGTAAAATTCTAATCGCATTTCATGTATAATCTCCTATACCTAACTCTAACCGTTTTTGACATATTTCAAATTTTATGCCAAAAATGACGTTTGCAGGCCGAAAAATAATTATCGATTTTTCCTACATGAATGCCTTTATGATTTAATTGGGGTTGGTTTCCTTGTGGAAGGGGATCTACTTTAGTAGACTGTGTTGATAATTTGGTAATAAATAAATACAGGGTGATCAAAAACTAACATTAAAAATGAAATTGAAAAAATCGTTAAAAGTCATTTTTTTCAAATGGAAGCCCCCTATTTTTATAATTTTACCCTACTCAGCATTAAAAATAAGGGTAACTTTGTATAAGGTTGTCTATTCCGAAAATCGATAGTTTTAGAAAAAATGTCAGTTTAACATTTTTCTATTGTAAAAATCATATACGGTTTTCAAGTTTTGTTATTAGTTGGCCATGGCCGCGAGGCGCGGCCAAAAAAAACACTCGAGCACTACAGAAATGTCATTATTTCGTGCCATTTGACAATTATTGATAATAATCATGCCAGGGCGATTAAATTATACAAACGAAGATTATTTAAATTTGTTTATTATCTATGGGGAATGTAACAAAGTTTTATCAGGAACATGCGAGACATTTGCTGACAGATATCCAGATAAACAGAAACCGTCACGGAACAGTGTTAAAGGAATAATGGAAAATTGCAAAAATTCAGGGAAACAACTTATTTTAATAAATGTTCAAAATTTCCACCATGAGCTTTCAACAGAATTATATGGATTGAGCTCTTTGAGATTCCTGTTTGTAGAGCCACTTGTCTTAATGCTGTCATAGGATATGCCGCAAAATATCCCAAAATTGCAATTTCGACATTTTCATCATTGAGAATGGGTTTTCTTTTATGCATTTTTGCCTTAACAGTGCCAAAATTTTTGAAATTTTCCTTTTTTCGTTTAACACTGTTCCGTGACGGTTTCTGTTTGTCTGGATATCTGTCAGCAAATGTCTCGCATGTTCTTGATAAAACTTTGTTACATTCCCCATAGATAATAAACAAATTTAAATAATCTTCGTTTGTATAACTTAATCGCCCTGGCATGATTATTATCAATAATTGTCAAATGGCAAGAAATAATGACATTTCTGTAGTGCTCGAGTGTTTTTTTTTGTCCGCGCCTCGCGGTCATGGCCAACTAATAACAAAACTTGAAAACCGTATATGATTTTTACAATAGAAAAATGTTAAACTGCCATTTTTTCTAAAACTATCGATTTTCGGAATAGACAACCTTATACAAAGTTACCCTTATTTTTAATGCTGAGTAGGGTAAAATTATAAAAATAGGGGGCTCCCATTTGAAAAAAATGACTTTTAACGATTTTTTCAATTTCATTTTTAATGTTAGTTTTTGATCACCCTGTATTTATTTATTACCAAATTATCAACACAGTCTACTAAAGTAGATCCCCTTCCACAAGGAAACCAACCCCAATTAAATCATAAAGGCATTCATGTAGGAAAAATCGATAATTATTTTTCGGCCTGCAAACGTCATTTTTGGCATAAAATTTGAAATATGTCAAAAACGGTTAGAGTTAGGTATAGGAGATTATACATGAGATGCGATTAGAATTTTACGTAAAATCCGAAAATGAAATAATATATAGGGTGTTCCATTTAAAATAAGCAAGTTGATATCTACTTCCGGTACAACCGGAAGTGCCACCATTTTGAAAATATTTTATCCGAATTGCCCCCATTGACATTAGCATGTTCCCAAATTTTCAGATCTTTGCTATTTATACTTTTTCCATAATCGATCGCGGCAGTTCGTCGTGGGACACCTTGTATATATATATATATATATATATATATATATATATATATATATATATATATATATATATATATATATATATATATATATATATATATATATATATATATAAGTTCTTACCATATGGTAAAAATTTTTATTAGGTATTGATTTTATGAAAAAAAGCGCCTCTTTATAAAAAGTTCTGCATCATTCCAAAATTTGATCTTGGACATACAGGGTGGCTCAAAAATGTAAAAGTTCCAATCCACGTGAAGTTAAAAAGACACAAAATCGTTATTTAAAGGTAAACTGCCAGTGTAAATGTACTAGAGTTAACTTTTTGTATGTTAGTGAATTAGGTTTGGAACCTACAGGAGTCCCAAATATAAAATTATTATCAACTTTACAAAAAAAGTAAATCTTCATAAAAAGTTCCACCCTGTAAAAAAAGAGCATGGTTATTTATAAACTTGATGTAGGACAATACAGGGTGGCTTAAACAGCTGAAAGTCACAATTTAAATTTAAATTATTTTGCCACCTGTATGTCCTATATAAATTTTTTTAATAACCATGCTCTTTTTTCACAATGTAGAACTTTTTATGAAGATATACTTTTTTTGTAAAGGCGATAAAAAAATAATTTTATTTTTGGGACCTCCTATACCGGGTGCCCACGAGTTTACTGGCCAGCTCGTTATTTTGTTAAGAAATAATATTTCGATTTGAAATTTTGGGAACTCGTATGGTTGCTTTAGATGCAGATTTTGAGTGCTAGAACATCTGACTATCGTTTCCGGTTCAACCGGAAATACAGTCAACTTTGTTATTTTAAACGAAACACCCTGTATATTTTTTAAAATTTGGATTCTACGTAAAATTCTAATTATAAAACATATATCATACCCCATACCTATCTTTAACAGTTTTCAAGAAAATGGCGTTTGAAAATGTCGGAAGAGCCGCAAACTATACTGTTTTGATATAAAACAAATGAGTATGCGAAAAGTTTAATATATTATTCTTACTTCTTTTTAGGGGCCTTGTATGCTTGTGTCATGACAATCTCACTTCCGGTGCAACCGGAAGTGCTACAAAATATGACATTCAGGCACAAATTACTTCAATAATTTCAATTGAACGACCTACTTTAAACTCTAAATTATAATTTATCTGACTTTTCTCTATAATTTTTGTATACACCATCCCAGGTCTAAAGTTGATAGTTCTTGAGATATGGACAGCTAAAAATTTAGATGCATTCCAAATTTCACTCTTTCTAATTTTATCTAGGCGGCTATGGAGACCATTTGCATTAAGAAAATGTAGAAAGGATACACATAATTAATAATATCAGGGTAGTGCTTGAAGAATAATTTTATTAGGTTTTCATTATAAAAAATAAGAAATTAGTCATAAATTAAGTGTTCGAATTGTTGACCGTTTTCTCTCAGACGAACTCTTCGAAATTCCCTGAGCACGTTGTTCATTTGTTTTGGGGGTGATATTATTAACAGAAAATATGACAAGTGTCTTGTATTCATAGCCATCTTGATTAAATAATTGGAAATTGACATGGTTATGATCAGGCGCGGCCCGTCCATAAGGTCATTTGGTCAATGACCCACCTAAAATTTTCAGTAATCTACCTAATAATTTATTTTTTAAATTTTTTAAAACCAAAAAATTATATTTTGTTTCAAAGTTCCATGCGAAAAGTCCCCAAGAAAGAATCAAGCCAAGCCATTGTCAAAGGATATCCAAGCTTGCTCCGGGCTGGGTCATATTTTAAATTGATCTTATAGGTTCATATGGACGATATAAATTCATTAAAAGTAAGAGAGAAACAGACATACGCGCTTTAGGGAGTTAAAAAGAGACACAATTGGTCGACGGCCCACCCATAATATCTGGCCACTCCCACTATGGAAATACTCTCAAACCGCCCCCTAAAATATACTATTTCAAAACATTTGGTTCGGAAAAAGAAAAACTAATTAGGTACCTAATATGCGAATTGTATTTGCATCATATTAATAATATTAATTATTAGTGGTTAAACATAAAATATAAATACGATTTCTGTCAGGCCAGCCCTAGACATCAAATTTAACGGTATCGGACCGGTTTTCTTACGTAGCCAGCGTAGTGTAGAGGTTACGGTATCAGCGCTCTGCAGAGTCTGTACTCCTTACTTACCCCCCGTTCATCCCTCTCACCCCAGAATAAATTGGCAATTTACAAACAGATTATAAGACCAGTACTGACTTACGGAGCACCCATCTGGGGCCGTACCTCTGACACCCAGTTGTACAGGCTCCAGAGGATGCAAAACAAAATTTTGAGGTGCGTCACAGGACTGTCACGCTATACTACAATTGCCGATTTGCATGAGCAAGCAGGAATTCAGAGATTTCACGAATACATCGTGGAAATCTCTGAAAAGTTCTTTAGAACGAAAATCGGCAATTCAAGACTAACAACAAACATTACACAAACTAGACATAATGACAATCCGACGCACAAACCACTGTACTACAGATTGCCAATTTATTTTGAAAACATCCTTCCTGATCCCGGTTGATTGCCATTCCTACACTAACAGCAAAATCCTCATATTTTAATTTTAACCTACCCAAAAGTCTCCTAACAAGCCCCGCCCAGGAGGCAATCGCGCATCGCAAACCTAAAAATATTTTAATTCCATGTAAATTTGTACATGTCAAATCTCTAAAATTCCCAACTCCCTTAGCAGTTCCAAGACTCCGCCCACTCGGCCGAACTTGGAACGCTATTGGTTATCATAATTTGTATATATAACCACAACAGCGTAGTTAAATTCAGAATGAATCATGAATGTGTGAGAGTATGATTGAGTGACGGATGAATGGAGAGAGTGAATGGTTAATGTAAATAATTTTATGTAATAAACTAGGGTAATTACCATTACGTCAAATCTAGTCATGAAAATCAAGCAGGTTTTTTGCTCCTCTTTTCCTGTAAAACCTTCCCTTAAACTTTCCCATCTTACCAACCCCATTAATCCTTCTTAGTCCCCTGGGACAGATTTAAAATTATTCACGGCCTCCGTAAGTTAACACAGAGGAGGCCCTCCCGATCAGATTACTCAGACTTTAACTACCCAGGGCTACCATCCGCCCCGGCCATTCGTGGGCGCTTATTCTTGGTGGGCGCCCGATGAAAGTTGGGTCCGTACCAGGAAGACTTTGAAATACATGTAATAGTGTGATATATTGTGAAATATGTTATATGTTATATGTAAAATACCGTAGAAATAAGTTTGAAATTGTAAATATGCACTGAATAAATGCCTTTCAAAGTGTGTCAGCGCTCTAATCAAACGGTTGCGGGTTCAAATCTGTGTTGCGGCAAGAACTTTTTTTAAATTTTTTGTTATTTAAAAAATTAGATCGGCTCTAAAAGGTGTATTGGCAACAAGTTGTTCCTCGATAAAATATTTTTAAAATTGTTGGCAATCTCATATTTACTACAACTTACATCCTGCACGTGCGTAGACAAATATCGTATTACTAGGTATGTCTAGTCGCCAGCATTGTATTTATTAAAGAAAACGGAGTTTCGGCAGCGTTCCTAATTTTATTTTACGAATAATCATACTTTTAGCTCAGGTTCGGTTTTTTTTCTGTTTATATTCTGTTCTGTTTATATTCTGGGCTTTTAATACAAGGCGCGACATCTATTGAAGACATGCTAAACTTATCACAACGGAACCCGCTAAAATCTACTATTTTAGAGTATTAAAACACATAGAAAAAAGCCATAAACAAAAACGTGATACTAAAAGTCACAAACATCAAGAGTAGTAATGTTCAATATTCTGCAGTACCTATTTTATGATTTTTGCAGTGTTTATTTGTAGGTAAATAATTTCTTGGCACATTATTAAAAAACCTTTCTTAATTAAAAAAGTGTATTTTGCTTGTTGCGTGGATATCACTAGTTGCCCACAAAATTTTGACCCACCTGTAAAAAAACTCACGGGCCGCGCCTGGTTATGATCATGAAGCAGTTCAAGCGACAAATGATCTCCATAGCCGCCTAGATAAAATTAGAAAGATTGAAATTTGGAATGCATCTAAATTTTTAGCTATCCATATCTTAAGAACTATCAACTTTAGACCTTGGATTAAAATTATAGAGAAAAGTCAGATAAATTAGAATTTAGAGTTTAAAGTAGGCCGTTCAATTGAAATTATTGAAGTAATTTGTGCCTGAATGTCATATTTTGTAGCACTTCCGGTTGCACCGGAAGTGAGATTGTCATGACACAATCATACAAGGCCCTTAAAAAGAAGTAAGAATAATATATTAAACTTTTCGCATATTCAGTTGTTTTATGTTAAAACAGTATAGTTTGCGGCTCTTTCGACATTTTCAAACGTCATTTTCTTGAAAACTGTTAAAGATAGGTATGGGATATGATGTATGTTTTATAATTAGAATTTTACGTAGAATCCAAATTTTGAAAAATATACAGGGGGTTTCATTTAAAATAACAGTTGACTGTATTTCCAGTTGAACCGGAAACGATAGTCAGATGTTCTAGCACTCAAAATCTGCATCTAAAGCAACCATACGAGTTCCCAAAATTTCAAATCGAAATATTATTTCTTAACAAAATAACAAGCTGGCCAGTAAACTCGTGGGCACCCGGTATGTTCCAAACCTAATTTACTAACATAAAAAAGTTAATTCTAGCAGATTTGCAGTGGCAGTTTACCTTGAAATAACGATTTTATGTCTTTTTAGCTTCACGTGTATTAGGACTTTTACATTTTTGAGCCACCCTGTATGTACTAGATCAAATTTTTAAATGGAAATACTATTTTCTCACGATGCAGAACTTTTTATAAAGAGGCACTTTTTTTCGTAAAATCAATAATACAATTTTTCCATATGGTAAGAATTTCCGAAGACACGCTGTATATATATATATATATATATATATATATATATATATATATATATATATATATATATATATATATATGCGGTCTGTAGGTCACTCAAATAAACTCATTTATTCACTAAATCATCTATATTTCGTCATTTATTTATGACTTCATCAGGAGGCAACGCTACAAAAAATTTACAATTTCAATAAAAAAATGTCAATACAACAAGGCTAACATTGTAACTTACAAGTAGAGTCATAACAGCCAACCAACATACATTTAAACTTATTACAATCAATTTTAAAACTTATTATTTACTGCATTCTGTGTAATATATGTATATATATATATATATATATATATATATATATATATATATATATATATATATATATATATATATATATATTTTTATATATTTTTTTTTATTTGAGGGTTCTTGGGTTTTTGGATCCCGGGGAAAATTATACAAATTTGTGGGTTCTTATTCACATTATATTTACGTTTCGGTCGTATTCTTCGACCTTCATCAGAATTTTTATTTTGTTTTTTGAAAGCTAAAAACCGCTTTATTAGTAATTTATTTACAATTAAAACTTAAAAATATCCTACCTTCGAACGAAACTTCAGCGGTGCACTGGTAAACCATCACAAATTATATTTACATAGGAATAGTGACACAGACATAATTACAGTTAAAAACATTTAATTTATTAATATATATATCTAAAACAACGTCACATTCAGTACCATGTAGGTTCATTGGAGAACTGAGAACACGAAACGACAAGGAAATTTGCTATGGAATTTGTTTTTTGTTGTATTATTTTTTGTAATCTTATAGGCTTATTTTTAATATTATTGATTAACATTTTTTCTTTTAGAATTTTAATTGTTAATTAATGGCGTTATTGGCTTGTTTTATTATGTTGTAATAGATTTTGCTTAGGTGTTTTGTATCGGTTTTGGAGTTTATACTGTTTTGATTTTTTTGAATTTCTATCATTTCATAGAGTTCTCGTTTTTTTGTGTGATTTTCTGTACGTAAGATTTTACCGTTTTCATAATTGAATGTGTGTTGTTTTTCTAGCATATGGTTGGTAAGTGCAGTTTTGTTTTTTTATCATATTTGTGTCCATTTAATCTATTTTTTAAAAGTTGGCTTGTTTGACCGATGTACACACCTTCACAGTCGTTACAGGGTATTTGGTAAATTATGTTACTTTTTTTATTTTTTGGAATTTTGGATTTTAAGTGACTGAAATTGTTTTTTAGTAGGTTATACTCCTTATGTGCGACAGTTATATCGTGATTTTTGACCGTGTTATTTATTTTCTCTGACAGGCCTGGAATATAAGGAAGAGAAAGATAGTTTTTGTTTTTTGGTTTTTTATTAGTTTGATTTTTGTTGTAGAACATGTGGATGCGTTTTTTAAAAATGGTATTAATTACTTTTTCTGGGTAGCAGTTCAATTTTAGGGCTTCTTTTGCTTTTTTTATTGCTGTATCGCGATATTCGGGGCTGGAAAGTTTAATCGCTCTATCGGCCAGGCCAATAATTACTGATTTTTTTTTGAGCAAGAGGATGTTGAGATTTGAAGTTGACATATCTAGAGGACCAGGTTTCTTTTGTGAACCATTCTGTTCTTATGGTGTTTTCTTTGTGGTGGAGTGTTGTGTCTAAAAAGTTTATTTTGTTTTGTTTTTCTGTTTCTATTGTGAATTGGATTTTATTGTGGTAGCTGTTAAAAGAGTTTAATATGTTGTTTGTTTCATTTTCTGGGATGGCAGTGATACAGTCGTCTACGTATCTATAGAAAAATGGTATATAAGAGTTTAGGTTATTTAAGACAGTCTCTTCCAGATCGTCCATCACCAGCCGTTGGGCGATTACACTAGAAATCGATGCTCCCATAGAGCAACCTTCAGTTTGTAAAATTTATCCCTATATAGGAAGTAGGTTGAATTTAATGTTAGTTCTACGGCCTCTAGAAATTCGGTCAGTGGTATATCGGTAAATTTACTAATTTTATCCCATTTTTTTCTTATTATTTCTTTGGCTACGGTTATGGGTATATTTGTGTATAATGATATAACGTCTAGAGATATTAGGATATAGTCTTTTGGTAAGTTTATATTTTTAATTTTATTCTTGAAATCTACTGAGTTTTTTATATAATAGTTGTTTTGATTTATAATGTTTTGTAAAATGCCGTTTAAATATTTTGAGAGGTTTTCGAAAGGTGATTGGATACAAGATACAATGGGTCTGAGAGGTATACTCTCCAGTGCACCGCTGAAGTTTCGTTCGAAGGTAGGATATTTTTAAGTTTTAATTGTAAATAAATTACTAATAAAGCGGTTTTTAGCTTTCAAAAAACAAAAAAAAATTCTGATGAAGGTCGAAGAATACGACCGAAACGTAAATATAATGTGAATAAGAACCCACAAATTTGTATAATTTTCCCCGGGATCCAAAAATCCAAGAACCCTCAAATAAATAAATATATATATATATATATATATATATATATATATATATATATATATATATATATATATATATATATACAGGGTGGTGCAATCAAGATGGGGTGGACGATTGTGAGTAAACGGTGAGGAATTTGGAAAAATTTTTTTTTGGATATTATCGATAGTCAGACACGCTATGTTTTAAAATTATTGCCATAATACAGGGTGGTCCGAAAAACTCGTGGCGAACCAAACTTGTATTTTTTTAAATGGGACACCCGGTATATTATTGTTCCAATTGATTCTCCTGTTCGTTACGATCATTTTGATATAGGGTTTATTGGGTCTAAAACTTATAGTAAGGGAATGGGAGGCGGTTAAAGTTGAAAAAATGCTCACAGTTCGGCCATTTTTTAAAGAAATTTGAAACAGGTATGGAAAAACCAAATATTCCATAAAACGTTACATATCCTTGAATACATTAATCACTTGCAATTTGTTTAAAATTATTCACTGTTATACAGGGTGGTCAAGTTTTGCAAATACGCCCTGGACTCATTTTTTTTAAATGGAACACCCTGTATATTTTATTTTCGTGTTAAAGATAACATTACTAGCTTTCAAAAAATACCATACATGATGCCTTTCTGACCAACAGTTTTTTAGTAAACTAGCCGTGAAAGCAAAGTTTCTTCATTCTAATACGATTATACTGAATTTACGTTGTTTATTATTAAATATCTAATATTAGGAGGCCATGACACTATTATAAATGAAACAAAATATTGTCAAAGCTACTGCCGCATAATCCATTATTTACAAGTTAAGCGTAGGTGAGGTAAGAAAACTGAGACCCGAAACCTTTACATGCTTTTTAGAGAAATTTCAAAAAACAGAAAATATTGTTTTTAGGAAATGTTAAGTAATTAATAAACAAAGATAATCAGTTATCAGTATTATTAATAGTGTAAGAAAATTAATTAAGCAAAAACAGAACATCTTTTAAAATTATTTAGGTATGTACTTACTTGTAAACCTAATTTAATTTAAACACGTAAGTACATACCTAAATAATTTTAAAAGATGTTCTGTTTTTGCTTAATTAATTTCCTTACACTATTAATAATACTGATAACTGATTATCTTTGTTTATTAATTACTTTACATTTCCTAAAAACAATATTTTCTGTTTTTTGAAATATCTCTAATAAACATGTAAAAGTTTCGGGTCTCAGTTTTCTTACCTCATAATTATTGGGCCACCTACACTTAACTTGTAAATAATGGATTATGTGGCAGTAGCTTTGACAAGTTCGTCAATCTTTTGTTTCATTTCAATAATAAACAACGTAAATTCAGTATAATCGTATTAGAATGAAGAAACTTTGCTTTCACGGCTGGTTTACTAAAAAACTGTTGGTCAGAAAGGCATCATGTATGGTATTTTTTGAAAGCTAGTAATGTTATCTTTAACATGAAAATAAAATATATAGGGTGTTCCATTTAAAAAAAATGAGTCCAGGGCGTATTTGCAAAACTTGACCACCCTGTATAACAGTGAATAATGTTAAACAAATTGCAAGTGATTAATGTATTCAAGGATATGTAACGTTTTATGGAATATTTGGTTTTTCCATACCTGTTTCAAATTTCTTTAAAAATGGCCGAACTGTGAGCATTTTTTCAACTTTAACCGCCTCCCATTCCCTTACTATAAGTTTTAGACCCAATAAACCCTATATCAAAATGATCGTAACGAACAGGAGAATCAATTGGAACAATAATATACCGGGTGTCCCATTTAAAAAAAATACAAGTTTGGTTCGCCACGAGTTTTTCGGACCACCCTGTATTATGGCAATAATTTTAAAACATAGCGTGTCTGACTATCGATAATATCCAAAACAAATTTTTTCGAAATTCCTCACCGTTTACTCACAATCGTCCACCCCATCTTGGTTGCACCACCCCTGTATATATATATATATATATATATATATATATATATATATATATATATATATAAGGATCCAAGAAACAAATCAAACCATAAACTATATACAAGCATGGGTGAAAATATGCTGTCGTATCAAAACATCGCCATAAATTTTGGAGAAACCTGTAACACAAATGAAACTATACGTCAAATTATGCCTACAGCAATGTAAACAAAAGAACAGACGAATTTTTCTTTTGCGCTGCAAAAGCGATAATGTAAACCCTACTTTCTTAAAATTAAGGACTAAACATATTGTTTTTAATTGTGAAGACCTCGAGCGAAGGTTTAGTGAGTGCATTGTGGAGAATTTTACACAAAAAACTCTAAACCTCCTAATTACTGATACAACGAAAATGCTATATAATTTGCAAACGAAAATTTTAAAAATCCAGTAACTATCTTCAAAACTTATTACCTCATCACATTTTTGATATGTTTATAGATCGAGAAACAAAACAAATAAATGCAATCTTTGAAAAAATTAAACAAAAAAATATCAGTAAATTTGATCGCTTTAAAAATAAAATTGCTCCCAAAGATACATCCCATTGGATCGAAAATCTTACAGATGTTAACATTCCGGACTACGCAAACGAAATCCTAAGTCTGGGACCTAACTTTGCCTCCCCCTTAGAAAGTTCGGATGAGATACCTATTCCAGACATAATTACTAATATCGAGACAGCAATCACGAACCTCAACACTTGTACTAAGGACGATTTAAGATCTAAATGTTGCAACATTATCACAAACCACAAGAACAATTTCAATAACACAAAACGCAATAAAAAACAACAACAAACTCTTTCAAATAAAATTAATAAAACCAAATCCTTTATTAAACAAAATAAAAATTTGAAAATCTTAAGACCTGATAAATCTAATAAAACTGTCATCATGTATGATAAAGATTACGACAAAAAGATGAATGACCTATTACAAGACAATAACACCTACAAGGAACTAAAATGTGACCCTACCAATATATACCAAAAGAGCAACAACAACCTAGTTACTCGATGGAAAAATAAAATGTTCATATCGCCTAACACCGCTAAACAACTCACAATTCAAAATGCACAACCACCCAGAATTTACGGCTGACCGAAATTGCACAAAAGAATATACCTCTCAGACCTATTGTATCTTGTATCCAATCACCTTTCGAAAACCTCTCAAAATATTTAAAAGGCATTTTACAAAACATTATAAATCAAAACAACTATTATATAAAAGACTCAGTAGATTTCAAGAATAAAATTAAAAATGTAAACTTACCAAAAGACTATATCCTAATATCTCTAGACGTTATATCATTATACACAAATATACCCATAACCGTAGCCAAAGAAATAATAAGAAAAAAAATGGGATAAAATTAGTAAATTTACCGATATATACCACTGACCGAATTTCTAAAGGCCGTAGAACTAACATTAAATTCAACCTACTTCCTATATAGGGATAAATTTTACAAACAAACTGAAGGTTGCTCTATGGAGCATCGATTTCTAGTGTAATCGCCCAACTGGTGATGGAAGATCTCGAAGAGACTGTCTTAAATAACCTAAACTCTTATATACCATTTTTCTATAGATACGTAGACGACTGTATCACTGCCATCCCAGAAAATGAAACAAACAACATATTAAACTCTTTTAACAGCTACCACAATAAAATCCAATTCACAATAGAAACAGAAAACAAAACAAAATAACTTTTTAGACACAACACTCCACCACAAAGAAAACACCATAAGAACAGAATGGTTCACAAAAGAAACCTGGTCCTCTAGATATGTTAACTTCAAATCTCAACATCCTCTTGCTCAAAAAAAATCAGTAATTATTGGCCTGGCCGATAGAGCGATTAAACTTTCTAGCCCCGAATATCGCGATACAGCAATAAAAAAAGCAAAAGAAGCCCTAAAATTGAACTGCTACCCAGAAAAACTAATTAGTACCATTTTTAAAAAACGCATCCACATGTTCTACAACAAAAATCAAACTAATAAAAAACCAAAAAACAAAAACTATCTTTCTCTTCCTTATATTCCAGGCCTGTCAGAGAAAATAAATAACACGGTCAAAAATCACGATATAACTGTCGCACATAAGGGGTATAACCTACTAAAAAACAATTTCAGTCACTTAAATCCAAAATTCCAAAAAATAAAAAAAGTAACATAATTTACCAAATACCCTGTAACGACTGTGAAGGTGTGTACATCGGTCAAACAAGCCAACTTTTAAAAAATAGATTAAATGGACACAAATATGATAAAAAAAAAACAAAACTGCACTTACCAACCATATGCTAGAAAAACAACACACATTCAATTATGAAAACGTTACAATCTTACCTACAGAAAATCACACAAAAAAACGAGATCTCTATGAAATGATAGAAATTCAAAAAAATCAAAACAGTATAAACTCCAAAACCGATACAAAACACCTAAGAAAAATCTATTACAACATAATAAAATAAGCCAATAACGCCATTAATTAACAATTAAAATTCTAAAAGAAAAAATGTTAATCAATAATATTAAAAATAAGCCTATAAAATTACAAAAAATAATACAACAAAAAACAAATTACATAGCAAATTTCCTTGTCGTTTCGTGTTCTCAGTTCTCCAATGAACCTACATGGTGCTGAATGTGACGTTGTTTTAGATATATATATATATATATATATATATATATATATATATATATATATATATATATATATATATATATATATATATATATATATATATATATATATATATATATATATATATTAATAAATTAAATGTTTTTAACTGTAATTATGTCTGTGTCACTATTCCTATGTAAATATAATTTGTGATGGTTTACCAGTGCACCGCTGAAGTTTCGTTCGAAGGTAGGATATTTTTAATTGTAAATAAATTACTAATAAAGCGGTTTTTAGCTTTCAAAAAACAAAAAAAAATTCTGATGAAGGTCGAAGAATACGACCGAAACGTAAATATAATGTGAATAAGAACCCACAAATTTGTATAATTTTCCCCGGGATCCAAAAACCCAAGAACCCTCAAATAAAAAAATATATATAAGGATCCAAGAAACAAATATATATATATATATATATACAGGGTGTTTCATTAAGGGTGATGAGGTACCATATCTCAGGAATTGATACTCCAGGAGCTTTGGAAAAAAAATCCTAAGAAGGAAAGCGGCCAAGAGAAATTGATGGAAATAATTTTTAAGTTCCTAACTCTGCCGCTAGGGGGCGTAATTGCTGTGGTCATGTAAGAAAAGACATTTTTCTGGAAATTATCCCTATAAAAGCTATCAAAAAAATATTACACTGATAATTCTACTAGAATTCTACATCTTTTTGGTTTAACACTTTTTGCTGTAAGATGTAAATTAGGGCGGAAGGGGAGGGGGAAAGTCTACTGATAAAAGTGTCCATAACTTTGGTTTGACTCAACCGAATTTGATGAACTTGGTCCCGTTTAAGAAAGGAAGGCTTGCTAATTTAAACAAAATAATGGCTGTGTTACATTGATTTTCGCGGCACTCGCTAGAGGGCGTTATTTGAGAAACTCTTTGTTTTTCCAATTTTTCTCCAAAATTTTAAATGGAATGACATAGTTATTATATCATAATCGAAAAGTAGAATAAATTTGCAAGAGAAAATGTAAAAAATTCGATTCGATATCTTCATTAGTTTCGGAGTTATAGCCAAAAGAATAATTAATATCATGTTAATTGAAAAAAGCAATTGTTTTTATAGGTCCGTGGTCAAGCGTGCCATGGAAAATAAAAAAAAATTTTAAACTTTTTATTAAGTGTTTTTTTTTTCACTTTTTACTCCATTACTATTGCCTTTAATTTACTAACCTGACGTATTATTAAAAAATTACCTAGTAAGCCATGAAACAAAATCGGCAGGTTGTCAGGGAAACAAACAAATTGAAATGTCACTTTAATCAATCTTTAAGTATCTCTCAAGATTTTATCTAGGATTTTCTGTGAATTTTGAGTTCATCGTTATTCAACTTTTGTGCTGCATCTTTCAAAAATGGCATATACCAACGCCGAGGCTTACGATATGCTTGCCGTATATTTTCAGTGTTTTGAAAATGCTCCTCTTGCGGAACGTGAATATGCTGTCAGGTATCCTGAGCGAAGACCCCATAGTAGAAGTGTGTTTCGGCGGTTGGCAATACGTCTTAGAACAACGGGTAGTATACGTCCCATTCCAGTGCCCATCAGGAGACGTTCAGTAAGGAATGAAGACAATATTATAAACGTTCTCGCGTACGTGCAACTGGATTCGCACTTGAGTATCAGAAACATTTCTTTAGACTTAGGTATAAGTTGCACTACAGTGTTCCGAATTTTAAAGGATTTTAAGCTGCATCCCTATCATGTAGTTTTACACCAGGCCCTTTCAGATACTGATTTTGACAGGCGGCGGGATTATTGTTATTGGTTAAGAGGTATGTGCAACGGAAATTGCCAGTTCCTCTCCTTGATTTTATGGACAGATGAAGCAACTTTTACTAGTTGTGGTAGAGTCAATTTGCACAATATGCACTACTGGTCAGAAACAAATCCTCATTGGATGCGGGAAGTTGATCACCAAAACAGGTGGAGTGTCAACGTGTGGTGCGGAATTTTAGGAAACAGAATTATGGGACCGTTTTTCTTTCATGGCCACCTAAATGGCGACTCATACTTAAACTTTTTACGAAATATCCTGCCTATCCTTTTAGAAGATGTGCCTCTTGATATAAGAAGATCCCTATGGTATCAACATGATGGATGCTCGGCCCACTTTTCTGGTAGAGTCCGTGGCTTTTTAGATGCTAGTTACCCAAATCGTTGGATTGGAAGGGGTAGTTTGTTTCCGTGGCCACCTAGATCCCTCGATTTAACCGTGGTAGATTTCTACTTGTGGAGAAGAGTAAAAGAGATTGTTTATCAAACACGACCAACCACACGGGAGAATATGATTGAGAGAATTCAAAATGCCATAACTACGATTTCACGAGCTGAAATTGAAACTGCCGTTTCCAGCACTAGAGAAAAATGTAACACTTGCATTTTGCAAAACGGTGGCCATTTGGAACATTTATAAAGTATTTGTTTGTTGTTTGTTTTTAACAAGATTTCTATGGCTTGATAAAGAACGTGAATGCGGTTGTGGTTTTTATTGTTGTTTTGGCCCGTTGGCCTTTAAACACGCTTCAAATCTTGCGTTTCGCATGGTTTGGACCAGTCCTAAGCCTGAAGGAAGGTAAACAAAAACAAAACAATAAATAAAAATCATGAGTGTGAAATAATAAAATCAGTTTAAAAATTAAATAAAAAGAGAAAAACACACTTAATAAAAAGTTTAAAATTTTTTTTTATTTTCCATGGCACGCTTGACCACGGACCTATAAAAACAATTGCTTTTTTCAATTAACATGATATTGATTATTCTTTTGGCTATAACTCCGAAACTAATGAAGATATCGAATCGAATTTTTTACATTTTCTCTTGCAAATTTATTCTACTTTTCGATTATGATATAATAACTGTCATTCCATTTAAAATTTTGGAGAAAAATTGGAAAAACAAAGAGTTTCTCGAATAACGCCCTCTAGCGAGTGCCGAATGTAACACAGCCATTATTTTGTTTAAATTAGCAAGCCTTCCTTTCTTAAACGGGACCAAGTTCATCAAATTCGGGTGAGTCAAACCAAAGTTACGGACACTTTTATCAGTAGACTTTCCCCCTCCCCTTCCGCCCTAATTTTACGTCTTACAGCAAAAAGTGTTAAACCAAAAAAATGTAGAATTATCAGTGTAATATTTTTTTGATAGCTTTTATAGGGATAATTTCCAGAAAATGTCTTTTCTTACATGACCACAGCAATTACGCCCCCTAGCGGCAGAGTTAGGAGCTTAAAAATTATTTCCAGCAATTTCTCTTGGCCGCTTTCCTTCTTAGGATTTTTTTTCCAAAGCTCCTGGAGTATAAATTCCTGAGATATGGTACCTCATCACCCTTAATGAAACACCCTATATATATATATATATATATATATATATAGTATATATATATATATATTATATATATATATATATATATATATTATATATATATATACAGTGTGTCCAAAAAAGTATGCAACATATGGGGAAACTTTTTTATTGTCGGTTTTTCAAAAAATTTTATTCTTGGTAAAAGTTGGTGCTCATCTTGAAACAGTGAGCAAGTATTTCGTATTTCATGCGCGGCTCATAGTAAGGGAGCAAATGCCATTTTTTGAAACTACACCAAGAGTAAAAGTACCTTTATTTTTGAAGATGGAGCGAAATTTTATTAAGAAAGGTTTGCAGTAAATTATAGAAAGTAGTCCAAAATACAAAATTTGAGCTACATGTCTCGATTTTCAATTTTTTTTCCCTTTAACTCAATCCCCCCTTTAAACGGTACGCCCACTGGCCAGACTTTCCGTCATGCAACATCAGAACATTCACCAAACAACGCAAACATGGAGTCAAAAATAAAATTCTATTCAATACCTGCACAATACTTAAAGCCCCTCTCTCAGAAGTATCGTCTCAGGTATAAGCTTGTTGCAAACATATTTAAATCTCTCACTAACGATAATTATCTTATTTAAAATACGGGAAGAAGCCCATCCTTTTCATACTGAATGAAAAAACTAAAATTACTTTAGTCACTTTCACCCAGTTGTAAAGAAAAGATCACTGTGTTTTGAAAATATCGTTTACTAAAATATTATCTTAAGAGGTACTAAAAATACATAAATTAAAAATTAATGTTCTGTGTGTCTACCGTTTCTCTCAATGCATGTTACTGTTTGCTTACTAAAACGTTTGACAACTTTTCGTAGTGTTTCCGGAGGTACTAAAGAAAGTGCTTCACGAATCTCATTTTCTAAATGATTCTAAATTTTGAAAAGGCCTTTTCGCGTAGACTTTTTGCTTAAGATACCCCCACAGAAAAAAATCTAGAGGAGAGAGATCTGGGGATCTTGGTGGCCACTGATGTTCGGAATTCCTTCCAATCCATTTACCATTGAATTCTCTATTTAAGTAATCGGGATCATTTGGGTACTCTGAGCCGGTGCCCCCATCCTGCTGAAACTACATATTGCATCTGAGATTTAAAGGAAGCTCGTCGAGTTCGTCAGATAGTTCGTTTTGCAGAAAATGAAGATAACGTTCAGAATTTAGATTTTCTCGAAAGAAAAAAGGCCCCACTATTTTATTGTCCAATATGCCACACCATACGTTTGTTTTTGCTGAATATTGGCTTTTACACTCTATTATAAAATGTGGGTTAGCGTCCGTCCACCAACGACAGTTCTGCGATGAAACTACACCGTTCGTGCTGAATTTGGCTTCATCAGAAAATAATATCTTTCGGAAATATTCGGAATCGCTTTCTATTTCCCCTTGTATCCAAAACGAAAAATAAAGTCTTTTGTCGTAATCACTCTCTAAAATCTGATTAACAAATATGGGCTTGTATGGATGAAACTTATTATCCTTTAGTATGTTATTTATGGTAGACTTTTTAAATTCAGTATCTCTGTGGACCGACCTTAAATGTATTTTAGGATTTTCTACAAAGTGCTGCAAAACTTCTAGTTCATTCTCCTCAGTTCTCACCCATTTTGTATGCTCTTTTTTGTAATTCCCCCATGTTTAAACGAACCCGTGTTTTTAAAGTAGTTGTAAATTCGTGCACTGACTTTTCAGGATGTCTTTCACTGAACAGAGCAGCTGCATCTCTAAATGACTTATAGTGATCTCCAACAATAAGAACTAATTCTGCCCTTTCTTGTAAGGTCAATTTCTCCACCATAGTTTTCACCAAGAACAGTATCAAATAAAACTGTACATAACCAGCCGTAACTGTGACAAGCATCTCATTTATTTTCATTTCAGCTGTTTCATGGCCTACCCTTTGAAAAGCAAAATAAAAACTTTTGCGCCTTTTTTGGACAAAGACTTGCATTTGCTCTTACTTCTTGAAAAAGGCAAAAAACTCTGTGCCCCCTTAACATCTTATGAGAGAAACTGGGCTGTAGGGTTATTTTAATTAGGATAATTTTTGTTTAAAAAAAAATTAAATGTTTGCAACACGCTTATACCTGAGACGATACTTCTGAGAGAGGGGCTTTGCAGGTTTAGATTTTGCAGGTATTGAATAGAATTTTATTTTGACTCCATGTTTTGCGTTGTTTGGTGAATGTTCTGATGTTGCACGACGGAAAGTCTGGCCAGTGGCGTACCGTTTAAAGGGGGATTGAGTTAAACGGAAAAAAAATTGAAAATCGAGACATGTAGCTCAAATTTTGTATTTGGACTACTTTCTTAATTTACTGCAACCTTTCTTAATAAAAGTTCGCTCCATCTTCAAAAATAAAGGTACTTTACTCTTGGTGTAGTTTCAAAAAAAATGGCATTTGCTCCCTTACTATGAGCCGCGCATGAAATACGAAGTATTTGCTAACTGTTTCAAGATAAGCACCAACTTTTACCAAGAATAAAATTTTTTGAAAAATCGACGATAAAAAAGTTTCCCATATGTTGCATACTTTTTTGGACACACGGTATATATATATATATATATATATATATATATATATATATATATATATATATATATATATATATATATATATGAATTGGTAGGGTAGTCTTGACTGCCTAGTTAAAAAAACAAACTTAGTAGTTATTGAGGCTTCAGTCTATTCGGGCATCGGAAGTAAAACTCTTTTTTTACTACGCCAAGCTTTCGAAAATGTTTATTTTCTTTATCAAGGCTACAACACAGAGTACGGTTAGTAACTTAATTAATATACATAATGTTGGACATTACCTAGGGTGCAAAGTGAGTTAAAATAACCTTCGTAACATCTAGCACAAAAGGACAAACACTCCAACCCAGGTCTTACAGTTTAAATATACGTTATTGTAATTACATAATTTCTTTTAGAATACCCTGAGGTTTGGGCCACATGGTTTCGTTACAGTCTAAAGCAGTCAGGTTAAGATCTAGTGTGTCAACAGTGTCAGAACTGTCGGTCTGGAAGGCTGGAGAATATTGCAGAATGCTCCAGCCA
Source organism: Philopedon plagiatum (assembly GCA_963971165.1). Taxonomy (NCBI): domain Eukaryota; kingdom Metazoa; phylum Arthropoda; class Insecta; order Coleoptera; family Curculionidae; genus Philopedon; species Philopedon plagiatum. Next base: position 53,216,420 of record OZ020194.1, read on the forward strand.
TCCAAACAGACAGTCGTGCACTAGATGGCGTTGGTCAGGAAACCCGTTCTGTTTTACCAAGGTTTGTTTGTTATAAGTTAATGTGTCAGATGGCGCAAGCATAGACGCCCCCACACCTGCCACTTGCAGATGGCGTCAAGCAACCCACCCAACACATTTTTTAATAAAATATTTTTTCTCTAGAAAGCTGTACTGTCTCCCTTGTCACCTAGGGAGACAGCACACCCTTCCATTGGCTCCTGAGTACGCATTTCATTTTTTATGTGGGATGTTACACTATTGATCTTGGTCTTATCATATCAATCTCGATTATTTTCTAAAATTCTGTTTGTAGTGGGTTATTTTATGATTGTTGAGAACAAAAATCAATAAAAAGTTAATAAAAAAGAAAAGGGGGATTTATTTTGTCTGGTGCTTTTAAGACAGTTGGAAATTTTGAGGTGAAAGTAAACAGAGTATGTTGTGCTCTTTTTTCTTTAAATTTCCAAAGAAGAGTTGTGAGACCCCTCTGTGGTCTTATTTTTGTTAAGAGTGACAATATATGTGTAGATTGAACTCAGATCTACGATGTCTCTTTTTTTATTCAGAAAGTTTGGTGTCAAGTGTGTTTCTGCCATTTCTAAGAAGAGTCTTTTTCTCAGTTTACTTTCTGTATGTATAGTGTTGGTCTCTGAGTAATGTCCAGTCATGAACCAAATTATGCGCGGGTGTACTCTGGTGTCTACATTCAAACCTACCCAATTTGAAGAATATATCTCCAATAGTAAAACTACAACTACGTATTTAACATATTTCTACGATTTTATGACGTCTTGCTCTTTTGAACATTCGTAACTATGTGACATTCTGACACCGCACAACAAGAATATGGGATGAAACATCAGCAAATTTATTAAAAATATATAAACACAATCTTACGGTGGTACGGAACCATATATATAGTAGTTTCATTTATCCACAGACCGCAAATCCCGATAAAACTTTACCCCTTTATATATATGTATATATATATATATATATATATATATATATATATATATATATATATATATATATATATATATATATATATATATAGTGTGTCCACGGATTGACTCCGGAAGAGGAAAAACTTTTTTGTTTGAGGATTTACGAAAGAAAGTCATTCTACAAAAAAAGTTTTGCTTGTCCTAAAACGTCCAAAGAAGATGTTAGCTTTCAAAAGTTTTATACAGGGTGCGTAAAAATTACAAAAATGTAAAAATGCTGAAGTATAAATTGCCTCAATTGTTATAGTTACATGAAAAATTCATTAAGAAAGATTGGTTAGAATTGGATTTTATGTCTAAAGGTGGTGTCATTGCTTGCTAGTTAAATAAAAACTGAGTTTTTTTCTTGTGGCATTATTTTTTTATTTTTTATTTTCATGACGTCCTAGGCCATGTAGAGATCGCTTTAGGAGCTATATTGCCTCAGATGTTAGCTTTCAAAAGTTTTATACAGGGTGCGTAAAAATAACAAAAATGTAAAAATGGTGAAGTATAAATTGCCTCAATTGTTATAGTTACATGAAATATGCATTAAGAAAGATTGATTAGAATTGGATTTTATGTCTAAAGGTGGTGTCATTGCTTGCTAGTTAAATAAAAACTGAGTGTTTTTTGTGGTATTATTTTTTTATTTTTTATTTTCATGACGTCCTAGGCCATGTAGAGATCGCTTTAGGAGCTATATTGCCTCAATTGTTGTAGTTGCATGAAATGTTAATTAAGAAAGCTTGGTTAGAATTAAATTTTATGTCTAAAGGTGATGTCATGGCTTGCTACTCAAATAAATACTGAGTTTTTTGTGGCATGTGTTCAAAATTATTATTTTATTTATGACGCCCTAGGAACTGTAGGGATCGCTTTGGGAGCTATATTTTATCGGAAGCTAGTTATTTAGTTCATCAGTCTTAAAAATGCATTTCGTATTATTGTAAACATAAGAATAATTTATTTTCAACGTAAAAAGAACAATAAATTACTAATTATTCAAACGTTGCCCCACCAACTTCTACACACTTTTCAGCCTTCTTGATAAAAGCTTTATAGCTGTTCTGAATTTCGTTAAGAGGAATATCTCGAATGGTTTCTCGAATTCGGTTTTTTAGGAGATCTAAATCATTATTTAGACGATCTGCATAAACTTTTTGCCATAAATATCCCCAGAAATAAAAATTCATTATTGTGATATCGGGACTTCGAGGTGGTCAAGGGTTAGGACCGTATCGTCCTATCCAGCGTCCAGGAAAATAAGTATTTAACCATTCCCTTACAATTGCAGTAGAGTGTGCCGGGTGACCGTCCTGTTGAAAAAACGCTGCTTCTCGAGTATTTATTGGTAAGTTATCTAGGTATTCTAGCATAACAGCGTTTAGCATTTGTAAGTAACTATGCTGGTTCATGTTTCCTTCAAAGAAGTAAGGACCAATTATTCCATTGAAAGATACAGCACACCAAACAATAACTTTTTTAGAGTATTGTCTCCTGCAGTTAATACGAAAATTTGGATTTTCCCTAGACCAAAAACGTACATTCTGTGACCTTACTACCCCGTTTGTTGAAAAAGTTGATTCGTCTGAGAAAATAATATTTTGGTGGAAACGACGATCTTGAACATACTGCTCACCAATCCACAAACAAAAGTCCAACCTTTTGCCTTCATCGCCGTTCTCCAAAGTATGGTTGAATTTCGGTTTGTATGGTTTTAATTTATTAAAATTATAAATAACTTGTAAATAAGACTTTCCTACGTTGCCAATTTCCAATGCTCTCTTTCGTAAAGATTTTTTAGGGTTAAGACGCACTGAATCTAATGCTATCGCTGCAACAGCATTCTCTTCTTCGCTAAGGTTGGTTTTTTGCTTTTTAATGTTCAATACGCTGCCTCTTTGCATGAATTTCGAAATAATAGATTTCACAGTTTTGTCTGTCAAAGTTTCATTGGGCCATTTTCCTGAAACTTCCTTAATACGCCTAGGTAACAAATATCTTCCCCTAAACCATAACACTGCACTATAAAAACTTTTTGTTCCACGGTTAACATTGTGACATACGAAACTTTAGATGACTTATTGTACTGACATTGATTGACATAATACCTTACAATATTGCCAAGGAGATGTAAAGGTGAAAAATGTTATGAATTTTTTACTGAAAAGTTTTGTAACAAAAAACCTACCTTTGAAAAAAGTAGGACACGAAAGCTTTTATTTGAATAGCAAGCAATGACATCACCTTTAGACATAAAATCCAATTCTAAGCAACCTTTCTTAATGAATTTTTCATGCAACTATAACAATTGAGGCAATTTAGACTTCAGCATTTTTACATTTTTGTAATTTTTACGCACCCTGTATAAAACTTTTGAAAGCTAACATCTCCTTTGGACGTTTTAGGACAAGCAAAACTTTTTTTGTATAATGACTTTTTTTCGTAAATCCTCAAACAAAAAAGTTTTTCCTCTTCCGTAGTCAATCCGTGGACACACTATATATATATATATATATATATATATATATATATATATATATATATATATATATATATATATATATTATATATATATATATATATATATATATAGATAGATAGATAGATAGATAGATAGATAATTGTTTATTTATTCATAAAACCAAATAAAGGCATTGAACAATGTTAACGAGAAATTTACATAGTACATTAGTGATATTACATCTAAGTAGTTACAAGAATATATAACATAGGTACCACACTCATAGCAATACATTCGCACTAACAAAGCAGAAAAACATCTGAAGAAGAAAAACAATAATATGTATAAAACAGACACCTACTTCATAAACATAGTAGCGGCATTTGACGCAGTGGTAATCCACAAATAAGCAGGGACGACCCAGTGCCGCCATTTACTAAAACATACAAGATCTATCAGTATCACTATAAAAGTCACTCATATCATAATATGCTTTTCCTCCTAAGTAGTTTTTAATGACACTCTTAACTTTACTTTTGGACAGGCTTCTAACACTTTCAGGAAAACTATTGTAAATCTTTATTATAGCACTGGGGGCATTTTTTTGAATATAGCTAAAATTACATTTTCCTATCTGTAAGTTGGTCTTATTTCTAGTTGGATAACAATGGTCGGAATCTTCAAACATATCTCTATTACCGTGCACAAACATAAAGGAATCCAATATATACATACTGACCAAGGTTAAAATTTTTTTTGCCGATAAATATATTTTTACAACTTTCCCGTTGTTTCATTCCGAAAATCCATCTGATACATCTTTTTTGCAATTTTAAGATTCTGACCATTTCTGTAGAATTTCCCCAGAAAATAATGCCATACCTAATTTTTGATGCAATAAATGCATGATAGGCCGATAACGCGGCGTCTATACCGACACTTTCAGTAATAATTCTCAGGGCATAGCAATATTTTGATATACTAATTGCGATACCCTTGACATGCGCTCTCCAGTCCAATCTCTTGTCTATCGTTACACCAAGAAATGATACTTGATCGGCATTTTGGACTCGTCTGTTCCTGTAAGTAAATGCAAAGGCATGGTCTGTTCGGTTGCCGAAAACAATACACTGAGTCTTTGGTATGTTTAAGAGAAGATCATGGTCTGAAAAGTACCTGTCAAGAGCACCACAAGCTCTCTCAACACTAATTAGCACAGACTCAGGGTCCTCCTCACTAAATATGAGGGTAGTATCATCTGCGTAAAGAATTGTATACTGACCTGTAATATCTGGCAATTCATTTGTATACATTATATACAGCAAAGGACCCAAAATAGATCCTTGTGGGACGCCCCTGTCAACAATTCTCTTATCTGAGATCAAAGGTCTACCATAAGCATCGTTTTCTACTACTTGTTGTGTTCTGTTTTTTAAATAAGACCGAATTAAATCAATAGCATTTCCTCGAATGCCATAATTTTCTAGTTTTGAGCATAAGATGTTGTGATTGACGCTGTCAAACGCTTTTGACAGGTCCATGCACATCGCTAATGTTATTTTTTTGTTATTTAATGAATCTAATACGTTTGAAATTGCCTGATAGATTGCTCTTATGGTAGACCTCCCTCTCCTAAAACCATTCTGATTGTCATCTATCAGTGAAAATCTCTCAAAAAAATCTGTCAGTCTATTGCATATAACTTTTTCAAAAATCTTCCCTATGTTAGGGAGAAGCGATATTGGCCTGTAATTCTTTTCATCGTCATCTTCACCCTTTTTGTATATTGCCTTAACATATGCATTTTTTAACCGGTCAGGGTACACTCCAGTTTTAAGACACAAGTTTATGATATAGGATAATGGCTTAGATATTATTATGGCAGCCTCTTTAAGAATCTTCACTGGTATATTATCATCACCAACAGACTTCTTGTTCTTCAAACTCATTATAAGTTTACAGATTTCACCGTCATCAGTCGGTTTCAGATATATAGACTGCAAAGAGCTTTCAGAGTTTGAAGCATTATCCTTAGCAGAGTCCAGCCTTGGACAAGCATTTATAAAGTATTTATTTAAGTTGTTCACAATTTTAAATGGACTATCATACTTTTTTGAGAAACTCTCAAAGACAGTTTTTTTGCTATTATTGCCAGTTATCTTTTTAACCAGTTGCCAAGTGGCTCTAACCCTATTTTCTGCAGCGTCTAAAAATTGTTTGTTGCACATTTTTTTTGCGTTTTTAATAACTTGCTGTAAAATTTTACAGTATTTGTTAAACGACCGATTAGAAATTTCTCCCTGAATTTTTTTGTAATAGAGCACACGTTTATGTTTACAGGATACCTTGATACCTGTCGTGATCCAGTGCCCGCTGTCCGTAGACCGAGAACACTTTTTGACAACAAAAATCTTATTGAAATAATTCAAAATTAAGTTCAAAAATACAGAGTAGGCTCCATCAGCCGTTTCAACATTATATACTTGAGTCCAATCAATCATTTCAAGTTCTTGTTTAAAGTACAGAATCTTACCCTGTGAAAAAACTCTCCTAAATTCGTATTCCGTCTTTTTTACATTACATATACCTTTAATATTAATTATTTGGGCATGGTGGTCAGAAAGTGCCGAGTTCAATACATAGCTAGATGAGTGTTCATGATTGCAAAATATGTTATCAATTAAGGTAGCTGAATTAGCAGTTTCACGTGTGGCTTTAAATATACATTGGTTCAAGTTATATGCATTACATAGGTCTGTTAGTTGTTTAATGTGAATATTTTTATCATCAAAAAAATTGAGGTTGAAATCACCGGCCAAGATTATTTTGCATTTTGAGTAGCCATTGTATAAGAACTCTAGCACTTGTTCGAGTCTTTCCAGAAACACGTCATAGTTTCCGGTTCCTCTACGGTACAGACACAGTATCACTACTCTGCACGTCTCCCCAACAACAGCAGTCAGCTCAACATTTCCCTCTATACTCATATCCCTGATGGTTGGTTCTTCCTTAAACTCACTATTTTCAGCACAGTAAATACACACACCTCCATGCTTCATATCTTTTCTTGCATAGAGAGAAACAAGATTGTATCCCTCAAGCCTCATCACTGGGGCCTCACTCTGCTCCAGCCAGTGTTCACTAAAAAGCAGAACTTGGGGTTTACATGCAAGACCGTCCAGGAAACAGTCTATTTCCAAAGTCTTATGTCTCAGAGATTGGATGTTCTGATGCATGACTGTAATCGTATGATTGCTTTCTTGATCATTATCAATAATTGCACTCTTTAGCTGCTATTTTTCTGAGTTGTAGTATTGAATTTTTTGTTTCTCTTTCTCCTGCATCCATACATGTGTTGGACATTTAATCTCATACACACCATGATTTATATCTAATTTCAGTTTATATTTATCATTGCTCAACTTACAGTTTATACATTCAAGTTTATTTTTATCGCAATCCTTGGTTTCATGATCTTTATTATTACAGCGTCCACAGGATCTCTGCTCTTTACATTCTTTGGCCGTATGGTTATATTGATTGCAGTTGTAGCATCTTATTACACTTATGTACTCGAAGCACCTGCACGACTTACAATCCATGAAAAGTCTGCTTTCCCCTTCATTTAGCACTCTCTCAAATGTTTTAGCATCACATTCAATTATGGCAAAAAAGTTGTTTACCATTTTTTTTGAGATTACTAGTTTTATTTGACTTTCAGTTGTTACAATGTTTGGATTTTGTTGTCGAAGTTTTTGTATAAGTTCCTTTTCCAGATATTGTTCTTCCATTCCCACGATTTTTATTCGAGGGCTTTTTTTGGCTGGGACAGTTGTCATAAAGTTCCGCCTGATCTTTGGCTCAAGGTCCGCTTTCAGCTTCCTGGCATCTGCCTCATTTCGACACTGTATAAGCACCGCTCCATCTTTACCCTCCTTCATACCTCTGATTCCTATGCCAAGATCTGCAGGATTTACTTGTTGTTTATATATATATATATATATATATATATATATATATATATATATATATATATATATATATATATATATATATATATATATATATATATATATATATATATATATATATACAGGGTGACGCGGATCTAAATGTACATACGATACCATAAGATAGAGACCACCTTGGGGGTTCTAAATCGCCCACATTTAGTAGTCCGATCTCTAACCTTTACCGAGATACAGGGTGTTTTATAAGTTTTGCCTAAAATTTATTTTTGTAATATTTCTGTAAACACTTGAAATAAAAAATTCAAAATGGGTAAGAATATTTTGTACAATTTGTGGGTTTAAAATGCCATATGCAAAAGTTCTAAAATCCAGGTCCGTACTTAAAATAAAATTAGTTTTTAATTTTTTTTAAATTCAACACCCTGTATATCGGATTTTTGAAACTTGTAATTTCTACTCCAAACAAGCATAAACATATGATTCTATTGACATGGTTTTCAAAGTTGCCGCACTTACCACGAAGTCATAAAAAATAGGCGTTTTTAAGAAATCAATGAGAAAGTACAGTTCAAATAAACAAAATCTTCTAAAAAATAGTTGGTAGCCTGATAAAAGTGTCCATATTGACTAGAAATATTATGCACTACTTGTCGGATTAAAATGACATACGAAAGTGATAGAATCCAGGTCCTCACTTAAATAATAGGCCCATTTGTAATTTTCGAAATTTGACACCCTGTACATCAAATTTTGAAAAAAAAAAGAATTTGGAACGAGCATAAAAACTGAAATTATTGACATGATATTCAAAGTTGCCACACTTATTACTTTATCGTAGAAAATAGGACTTTTGCAAATCTACATTTAGGTAAATTGTTTTATTAACAGTATTAATGGTTAAAAACAATAACGATTGAATTCAAAAAATTGGGAATAAATATTAATACCTAGAAGTGTGAAGAAGTCAATGGCGGTCATTTTGAAAATCTTCTAAAATAATTTATTTTATTGCTAAATTATGTGTTTTTGAGGAACAGTATGACTTGTACTATGTATGATTATCTTTGTGTTATTTTAATTAATTGTTGTTGATTTAGGTTTATTTTAAGTTGTTCTAGGTATTAATATTTATTCCCAATTTTTCGAATTCAATCCTTATTGTTTTTAACCATTAATACTGTTAATAAAACAATTTACCTAAATGTAGATTTGCAAAAGTCCTATTTTCTACGATAAAGTAATAAGTGTGGCAACTTCGAATATCATGTCAATAATTTCAGTTTTTATGCTCGTTCCGAATGCTTTTTTTTTCAAAATTTGATGTACAGGGTGTCAAATTTCGAAAATTACAAATGGGCCTATTATTTAAGTGAGGACCTGGATTCTATCACTTTCGTATGTCATTTTAATCCGACAAGTAGTGCATAATATTTCTAGTCAATATGGGCACTTTTATCAGGCTACCAACTATTTTTTAGGAGATTTTGTTTATTTGAAATGTACTTTCTCATTGATTTCTTAAAAACGCCTATTTTTTATAACTTCGTGGTAAGTGCGGCAACTTTGAAAACCATGTCAATAGAATCATATGTTTATGCTTGTTTGGAGTAGAAATTACAAGTTTCAAAAATCCGATATACAGGGTGTTGAATTTAAAAAAAATTAAAAACTAATTTCATTTTAAGTACGGACCTGGATTTTAGAACTTTTGCATATGGCATTTTAAACCCACAAATTGTACAAAATATTCTTACCCATTTTGAATTTTTTATTTCAAGTGTTTACAGAAATATTACAAAAATAAATTTTAGGCAAAACTTATAAAACACCCTGTATCTCGGTAAAGGTTAGAGATCGGACTACTAAATGCGGGTGATTTAGAACCCCCAACGTGGTCTCTACCTTATTATCGCATGTACATTTAGATCCGCGTCACCCTGTATATATATATATATATATATATATATATATATATATATATATATATATATATATATATATATATATCTTTTTTATTGTTTCTTTCTTGGGATTAGGTTCATTATAAAAACATTTTTTTTTTTTATTATTTTTTATTAAAAGTCCATTGACGTTTCGACCCCTTTTCGGGTCATTTTCAAAATGTTTTTTTTATTTGGTTTGTTAAAAGACCTAAAAATACATTATTGGTTAAAATTTTTTTTACAAAAACACAACAATACGACAGTAAAGGATTAAAATTTGGACATATTATTTTAAAATTCTACGTTCTTAACAGTAAACATTTTTCTACAATTGGAAGATATTTTTATTATACGCACCTTGAAAACTATAAGGTCTTAGAAGGACTAATCTGTTATTTGTTATCAGACACATTAAAACATACCAGAGTATTTTACGTGGAAAGAGAAAAAGCCGTCGTTTTTTTTTTTATAAAAAATGTAATCTATTGATTTGATATTAAGAGGATATGACTGATGTTGGTTAAGAGGAGATACTTTTTTTAATTTGCTGTAATTAAATTAGCATATATGCGGCTAAGTCCTCCTATATCTGTTCTGTCATTCAGAGCATTTTTATCTTTTTTTATTTCTATCATTTCTTTGATGGATAATTTATAATAGTTCTGATCTTTATTTAGAATTCTTGTTTGGTTGTAACTAAAGTCATGTTTTGTCTCTCTTACATGTTTACTCAGAGCTGTTGATGTGTTTTTTGTATATTTGTGTCCGTTAAGTCTGTTCTTTAGTAACTGAGATGTCATCCCAATATATTTTTTTGGACAATTTGTGCAAGGTACAGAGTATATCACATTAGATTGGTTCATAGTTGGTGTCGGACTCTTTAAGTTCGTGAAAAGAGAACCAAGTTTGTTTGTTGTTTTTATGACAAGCCACTATGTTATGTTTTTTAAGAATACTATTTAGTTTTTCAGATAGTTCGTTTATATAGGGTAGTGATACATATTTGTTTGCTATTTCATCAGAGTTTTTTTTGGTACTAAAAGCGCTATTGTAGAATTTGTGTGTACGTTTACTAATCACTCTATTAATTTCGTTTTCTTTGAAACCATTTTGCAACAAAACAGTCTTAACTTTCTTTAAAATTTTGGGTCTTAGCTCGGGTGAGGTGCTTACCTCTTCTAAGTAAAGATCAGAACTATTATAAATTATCCATCAAAGAAATGATAGAAATAAAAAAAGATAAAAATGCTCTGAATGACAGAACAGATATAGGAGGACTTAGCCGCATATATGCTAATTTAATTACAGCAAATTAAAAAAAGTATCTCCTCTTAACCAACATCAGTCATATCCTCTTAATATCAAATCAATAGATTACATTTTTTATAAAAAAAAAAACGACGGCTTTTTCTCTTTCCACGTAAAATACTCTGGTATGTTTTAATGTGTCTGATAACAAATAACAGATTAGTCCTTCTAAGACCTTATAGTTTTCAAGGTGCGTATAATAAAAATATCTTCCAATTGTAGAAAAATGTTTACTGTTAAGAACGTAGAATTTTAAAATAATATGTCCAAATTTTAATCCTTTACTGTCGTATTGTTGTGTTTTTGTAAAAAAAATTTTAACCAATAATGTATTTTTAGGTCTTTTAACAAACCAAATAAAAAAAACATTTTGAAAATGACCCGAAAAGGGGTCGAAACGTCAATGGACTTTTAATAAAAAATAATAAAAAAAAAAAATGTTTTTATAATGAACCTAATCCCAAGAAAGAAACAATAAAAAAGATATATTATAAATGGTTCAAGAAAAGTAACAAAGTATCTATATATATATATATATATATATATATATATATATATATATATATATATATATATATATATATATATATATATATATATATATATATATATAAATGCTAGAAACTAGCGCGGATCGATACATAAAAAAGAGAGGAGAATTATTGTGGGCATGTCCGCTAGCAATGAACAGTAAAATGAAAAGTTAGAATGGTAACCCGTACGACACGTGTTTCTGCTCATTGGCTTCATCAGGCCCACGTATGTGACTGTGCCTCTCAACATAAGTCGAGATGCACAACGTCACATACGCAGTTACGGGTGTAACCTTAAGAAAAGGGAAAAAAAAATATATTTAACGAGGACCACAAACAGGAGCCAGTGCACCAATTTGTGGCTTCAGCCAAAAGACCCCTTTTTTGGGGGCAACAATTAGCGTCGCCGACGGAGGCAACTATAGCCAACTGTCGTGGTATCCTATAAGCCCAAGAGAAGAAAAACAAATGCTAGAAACTAGCGCGGATCGATACATAAAAAAGAGAGGAGAATTATTGTGGGCATGTCCGCTAGCAATGAACAGTAAAATGAAAAGTTAGAATGGTAACCCGTACGACACGTGTTTCTGCTCATTGGCTTCATCAGGCCCACGTATGTGACTGTGCCTCTGAAGCCACAAATTGGTGCACTGGCTCCTGTTTGTGGTCCTCGTTAAATATATTTTTTTTTCCCTTTTCTTAAGGTTACACCCGTAACTGCGTATGTGACGTTGTGCATCTCGACTTATGTTGAGAGGCACAGTCACATACGTGGGCCTGATGAAGCCAATGAGCAGAAACACGTGTCGTACGGGTTACCATTCTAACTTTTCATTTTACTGTTCATTGCTAGCGGACATGCCCACAATAATTCTCCTCTCTTTTTTATGTATCGATCCGCGCTAGTTTCTAGCATTTGTTTTTCTTCTCTTGGGCTTATAGGATACCACGACAGTTGGCTATAGTTGCCTCCGTCGGCGACGCTAATTGTTGCCCCCAAAAAAGGGGTCTTTTGGCTGAAGCCACAAATTGGTGCACTGGCTCCTGTTTGTGGTCCTCGTTAAATATATTTTTTTTCCCTTTTCTTAAGGTTACACCCGTAACTGCGTATGTGACGTTGTGCATCTCGACTTATGTTGAGAGGCACAGTCACATACGTGGGCCTGATGAAGCCAATGAGCAGAAACACGTGTCGTACGGGTTACCATTCTAACTTTTCATTTTACTGTTCATTGCTAGCGGACATGCCCACAATAATTCTCCTCTCTTTATATATATATATATATATATATATATATATATATATATATATATATATATATATATATATATATATATATATATATATATATATATATATACAGTGACCGGCAAAAAGTTCGCAACATATGGGAAAATTTTTTATTAGGTGAGTATTGGAAAAACTTTTCCGGGGGATCGGTTCTGCATGTCCGATAACCTAAAAATCGATTTTGACATACGTCACGTGACCACTGGTATAGCGTCAAATTAAAAAAAAAATTGTTAATTTACAAAAAGTGAGGTTAGTTGACGAGATATCAAAAAAAGTTATTTGAAAAAATTGCTTAGAATTAAATTCTAGGTCCTTGTGCAAAATTTTAAGATTTTATTTAAAAAAATTGGAAAACTCAAATATTTTTTTATCGATTTACAAATTTCCAGTTTTTTTCGTTTAGATAGCTTGGCTAATGTAAAGCCCATGTATCTGGATGAAAATAAACGAATGTAGTAGTTTTTTCTACAATTGACAGGACAAAATTAAAAAAACAGGGTTTCGCCGGACGCTAGCTGTTGCAATGATTTGTATCTAGCAGCAGTGTCAAAATTTTAGAGACATTTCAATGAGATTACATTGAGAAAACCTTAATCGTCTTAAATATATCTGAAGTTCGACTTTTTGTAAAGTTAAGGGGAGTAAAATAAATAATAAACAAAAAATTACCTGTTTATTTAATCGAAATTTCATAAACGAAAACCAATGTAAGAAAAACTTAAAAGTAGTCAAATTCTGTACTAACAACATAAAAAATCATTGTTTTTCCTTGGGTGCACAAAATTTAAAACTCAGTATGACCACCATTTCTCTCCATACATACTATTGTTCTCGAGCGCAACTCTCGATTAACATTTCGGAGCATTTTACGATTTATTTGCAATACACAATTTCTAATGACATTCTCTAAATTTTGTATATTCCTAAAGGGTCGATGTTTGTACACAGAGTTCTTTAGGTATCCCCACATAAAGAAATCTAACGGAGTCAGATCTGGTGATCTCGCAGGCCACGGATTTTCAGAAAACCGTCCTATCCACTGGTTTCCAAATTCTTGATCCAGCCATCTCTTCACCTCATTTGTGGAATGAATGCTAGCTCCGTCTTGTTGAAAGTATAAATTTCTTCTTTCGGCTAATGACAAATTGTCTAAAAAGTCAGATATCTCAGTTTGTAGAAATTCTAAATATCGTTCTGAATTTAAATTGTCTCTAAAGAAAAAAGGTCCCACTATTCTGAGGTTGAAAATTCCGCACCAAACATTAACCTTAAAACTATATTGGTCTTTACTCTGAATTACAAAGTCTGGGTTTTCGGTGGCCCACCATCTACAGTTTTGTGAACTGACGGTTCCGTTAGAGGTAAATGTAGCTTCATCCGAGAAAAGAACGTTCTTTGGGAAATTAAAATCTTCCTCAATCATACCCTGGAACCAGGCACAAAAATCGAAGCGGGCGTCATAATCCCTATCTTTTAATACTTGTACAAATTTAGGTTTGTACGGATGAAATTTGTTTCTTTTTAATATCCTCCGCACAGATCTTTCGTGAATGTTAGTGATCTCCGATATTTGACTAACTGCTAATTGGGGTGTTTCTGTGATCGACAAACACACATCCAGAGAACCTTCGTCACCTGTTACCGGTTTTTCATGGGAAACTTTATACTGATTTTCTACCGATCCCGTTTCTTTAAATTTATTGACTAGACGAGGTACTGTGGAATAATGGAGGGATTTATCGGGGTGCCTCTCATTAAAAATTGCTGCTGTTTCTCTATGGCTTTTGTAATTATCTCCAGAAATTAAAATAATTTCCATCTTTTCCTGAAGAAGTAGTGTGGGTGCCATTTTAAGGAATAAAATATTAATAAACTTATGTAAAATATCAAACTTAGTAAGATGCGAGACATAAACCAATGACATAGGTTGAAATCAAACAAATTATAATTTGTTTGACATTTTTCTGTTGTTTTTAACCTACTAGATTATTTGGTTGTTTTAATTTCAGAGCCTGCTTTGGTAGTTTTAAGTACAACTAAATAGACCTGGTTGTTAAATTTATGTGCGAAAAATCTTAATAAAATCTTGATACAGTCATTTCATTAGATTCAAACCATTGCAACAGCGAGCGTCCGGCGAACACCTATTTTTTCGATTTTGTCCTGTCAATTGTAGAATTGTAGATCTGACTCCGTTAGATTTTTTTATGTGGGGATACCTAAAGAACCCTGTGTACAAACATCGACCCTTTAGGAATATACAAAATTTAGAGAATGTCATTATAAATTGTGTATTGCAAATAAATCGTAAAATGCTCCGAAATGTTAATCGAGAGTTGCGCTCGAGAACAACAGTATGTATGGAGAGAAATGGTGGTCATACTGAGTTTTAAATTTTGTGCACCCAAGGAAAAACAATGATTTTTTGTGTTGTTAGTACAGAATTTGACTACTTTTAAGTTTTTCTTACATTGGTTTTCGTTTATAAAATTTCGATTAAATAAACAGGTAATTTTTTGTTTATTATCTATTTTAATCCCCTTAACTTTACAAAAAGTCGAACTTCAGATATATTTAAGACGATTAAGGTCTCTAAAATTTTGACACTGCTGCTAGATACAAATCATTGCAACAGCTAGCGTCCGGCGAAACCCTGTTTTTTTTAATTTTGTCCTGTCAATTGTAGAAAAAACTACTACATTCGTTTATTTTCATCCAGATACATGGGCTTTACATTAGCCAAGCTATCTAAACGAAAAAAACTGGAAATTTGTAAATCGATAAAAAAATATTTAAAAAAAATTGAGTTTTCCAATTTTTTTAAATAAAATCTTAAAATTTTGCACAAGGACCTAGAATTTAATTCTAAGCAATTTTTTCAAATAACTTTTTTTGATATCTCGTCAACTAACCTCACTTTTTGTAAATTAACAATTTTTTTTTTAATTTGACGCTATACCAGTGGTCACGTGACGTATGTCAAAATCGATTTTTAGGTTATCGGACATGCAGAACCGATCCCCTGGGAAAGTTTTTCCGATACTCTCCTAATAAAAATTTTTCCCATATGTTGCGAACTTTTTGCCGGTCACTGTATATATATATATATATATATACAGTGTAAGTTTTTTAAAACCTGACATAGGCTAACTTTTTTATTTGAAAAGATAGACTAGTACTTCCAAAAGAAAAGTTGTATGAATTAACCTAACTAAGAAAAATCAACAAAACATTTTTCTCCAGCGTTGCCAGATTTCACAGTAGCTACTTAAACAATATTTTTTTAAATGACAACACCGCATTTTTTATCATTATTCAAGAGATCTCAAAATTATGAATAAAAAATTTGCAGTAACATTTTTTTATTCGAGTAGCCATTTTTGAGCAATCGGTCCAAAAAAATTCAAATAATAGCATTACACCCGATACCTGTATTGGAAAATATTAACAGTAATATTGTAAAACGGCTTTTCTGATGCAGACTACAAGAAGGGCATCAATTGGAGCATGTATTGAAGAATTTGTGCTGGGTTGGCCCTCAAATAAACGTTTTGATACCTATAGACTGCGGATTATTTTAATTTTTTTCAACCGATTGCTGAAAAACGGGTACTCGAATAAAAAAATGTTACTACACATTTTTATTCATAACTTTGAGATCTCTTAAATAATGATAAAAAAATGCGGTGTTGTCATTTAAAAAAATATTGTTTAAGTAGCTACTGTGAAATCTGGCAATGCTGGAGAAAAATGTTTTGTTGATTTTTCTTAGTTAGGTTAATTCATACAACTTTGCTTTTGGAAGTACTAGTCTATCACTTCAAATAAAAAAGTTAGCCTATGTCAGGTTTTAAAAAACTTACACTGTATATATATATATATATATATATATATATATATATATATATATATATATATATATATATATATATATATATATATATATACTTTGCAATTGTAGAAAAATGTTCACTGTTAAGAACGTAGAATTTCAGATGTGTCCAGATTTTAATGTTTACTGTCATATTGTACTGTTGTTGTAAATTGTTTTAACTAATAATGTATTTTAGGTCTTTTACCAAACTGAATAAAAAAAAATATAAATATTTTGAAAATGACCCGAAAAAGGGTCGAAACGTCAATGGACTTTTAATATAAAAAAAAATGTTTTTACAATGAACCTAATCCCAAGAAACAAACAAAATATATATATATATATATATATATATATATATATATATATATATATATATATATACAGGGTGTCTAAAATAGGTGATACCACTATTGCTATCTCCGAAATGGTAAAAGATACGAGGTCGGTTAAATTAGAGAAAATGTGCCATTTCTAGTCCCTATTCATATTCCGTATACGGAATTGCCAAATTCTCTATAGTTTCTTATTTACAGGGGATTTTTTAAAAATAGTCAAAAATTTAATTCTTAAATATCTCGAAAACTATTATAGCTGGAAAAAAGTTGTTTTTACAAAAATCACACGATTTTGTACCTCCTCTAAAGTAACGTTATTGTTTTGTTTATACCATTTGTTTTTACTGAGTTACTGATACTAATTTGTTTTTTTCAAATACGGACCTGGATTTTTTGCTGCATTTTTTGAAAGAATACTTCATACCCTTTACAACTATGTATCACTTGATTATGGTTTTCGACGTTTTGATCAGGAATAACAACATCATCAGGATTTTCGATCGATACGGACCTGGGATTTTCCATGTTAAGGCACAATTTCACAACCTATCGCTGTGGTTTAAATTATTCAACTGATTAATTTTAAACTACGTTCATAATTACTAACCAGAACCCTTTGGTCATTAAAGTTTGTCAAATTGCACTTAAGCCAATGAGTTATTGAAAGCAAAAGTTTAGCAGACTCAGATCAGATATAATTAGCGGCCTTTATTAACAGCACCTAACTTAACTAGTGGTTAAGTTTACTACATATTGTAAAAGGCACCTTTGATGATACGTCTTCATTATTTACGTTTTTAATATTTTCGTATCCAAAAATCACCTTTCAGTTCAAAAGATAATAATAAATAATCCTATTTTACCTAATGGTTTCATTTCTGCTGCAACTCATTCTGCTGGTACAGTTGAATTACCTACTATTTACTGGCTTTGAAAACAAACCATATAACTTCAAATTAAAGATTAACTATATTCTATCATAAAACCATTGTCATATTTACTGGGTTCGGATTATAAGGAATTCGAATCTAAAATCCGTTTTCTGCTTTATTTTTTGACGTTGCGTTGAATTATAACATATGGACGGGTGGACGAACAGGTTGATGGACGCGATTGGGGTGACCACACGAAGTCAATCACGCCTCTAAGAATTAATTAGTAGGATTTGTTATAATTAAAACTAAGCTTAGGCTTTTTCAGGCGTTGGACCGATTTTACAAACTTGAGGGTCCTGGTTAGTAATAATGATTATAATTAAAATTTACCGGTTAAAACAATTTAATCCATAGTTACTGATTCTGACCTAACTGTTGCCATAATAGGTCGTGAATTGGCACATTAACTTGAAAAATGCCAGGTCCGTACTGGTAGAATATCCTGATGATGATACTATTCTTCACCAAAACGTCGAAAAACATAATCAAGTGATACACAGTTGTAAAGGGTAAGAAGTATTCTTTCAAAAAATGCACAAAAAAATCCAGGTCCGTATTTGAAAAAAAGAAGTTAGTATCAGTAACTCAGTAAAAACAAATGTTAGAAACAAAACAATAACGTTACTTTAGAGAAGGTAAAAAATCGTGTGATTTTTGTAAGAACAACTTTTTTCAAACTATAGTAGTTTTCGACATATTTAAGAATTAAATTTTTGACTATTTTTAAAAAATCCCCTGTAGATAAGAAACTATAGATAATTTGGCAACTCCGTAAACGGAATATGAATAGGGACTAGAAAGGGCACATTTTCTCTAATTTAACCGACCTCGTATCTTTTACCATTTCGGAGATAGCAATAGTGGTATCACCTATTTTAGACACCCTGTATATATATATATATATATATATATATATATATATATATATATATATATATATATATATATATATATATATATATATATATATATATATATATATATATATATATATATATATATATATATATATATATATATATATATATATATATAGTAGAAAAATGGAAGATTTCTTGGCCTATAGGTAATATAATAAATGTAAATGCGAAGATTTACTTCTTCGCTAGTGCAGCGAAAAGGCCGTGAATGAAAAATAAAAATAATGAGGACTATCTTTGATTCTGGTCTGGGTGACCTCCTGCTATCGATTTCTGGGCCCTTACCCATCAGCGGGCAGGCTTACACCCAGGGTGGCTGAAGAACAGACCACGATTTGACCAGAATCAAAGACAGTCCTTATATCCAAAATGTTCGGAAAGGATGGGTAAGATGTAGTGGCTCGCGCCAACTAGTTCACCCAGTGTTGCTCCAA
This sequence comes from Philopedon plagiatum, assembly GCA_963971165.1. Lineage (NCBI taxonomy): Eukaryota > Metazoa > Arthropoda > Insecta > Coleoptera > Curculionidae > Philopedon > Philopedon plagiatum. Next base: position 53,235,444 of record OZ020194.1, read on the forward strand.
AAATGTTTGGCTGCTAACACAATAATACTCGAAAGTATGTCGAATGTCGATTTTCTCGACGTCGACGGTACAAATGCACCATTGTACAACAATAGTAGAAAAATGGAAGATTTCTTGGCCTATAGGTAATATAATAAATGTAAATGCGAAGATTTACTTCTTCGCTAGTGCAGCGAAAAGGCCGTGAATGAAAAATAAAAATAATGAGGACTATCTTTGATTCTGGTCTGGGTGACCTCCTGCTATCAATTTCTGGGCCCTTACCCATCAGCGGGCAGGCTTACACCCAGGGTGGCTGAAGAACTGACCACGATTAGACCAGAATCAAAGACAGTCCTTATATCCAAAATGTTCGGAAAGGATGGGTAAGATGTAGTGGCTCGCGCCAACTAGTTCACCCAGTGTTGCTCCAAAAATGTTTGGCTGCTAACACAATAATACTCGAAAGTATGTCGAATGTCGATTTTCTCGACGTCGACGGTACAAATGCACCATTGTACAACAATAGTAGAAAAATGGAAGATTTCTTGGCCTATAGGTAATATATTCGCTGCACTATCGAAGAAGTAAATCTTCGCATTTACATTTATTATATTACCTATAGGCCAAGAAATCTTCCATTTTTCTACTATTGTTGTACAATGGTGCATTTGTACCGTCGACGTCGAGAAAATCGACATTCGACATACTTTCGAGTATTATTGTGTTAGCAGCCAAACATTTTTGGAGCAACACTGGGTGAACTAGTTGGCGCGAGCCACTACATCTTACCCATCCTTTCCGAACATTTTGGATATAAGGACTGTCTTTGATTCTGGTCAAATCGTGGTCTGTTCTTCAGCCACCCTGGGTGTAAGCCTGCCCGCTGATGGGTAAGGGCCCAGAAATCGATAGCAGGAGGTCACCCAGACCAGAATCAAAGATAGTCCTCATTATTTTTATTTTTCATTCACGGCCTTTTCGCTGCACTAGCGAAGAAGTAAATCTTCGCATTTACATTTATTATATATATATATATATATATATATATATATATATATATATATATATATATATATATATATATATATATATATATAGGATGTTATGAAATTCACTGCATATACAGGGTGTCTAAAATAGGTGATACCACTATTTCTATCTCCGAAACGGTAAAAGATACAAGGTCGATTAAATTGGAGAAAATGTGCCATTTATACTCCACCTTTATATCCCGTTTACGGAGTTACCAAATTCTCTATACTTTCTTATCTACAGAAGATTTTTTAAAAATAGGCAAAAATTTATTTATTAATATCTCGAAAACTATTATAGTTAGAAAAAAGTTGTTTTAACAAAAATCACACGATTTGTTACCTTCTCTAAGGTAACTTTATTGTTTTGTTTATACCATTTCTTTTTATTGAGTTACTGATACTATCTTGTTTTTTTTTTCAAATACGGACCTGGACTTTTTGCTGCATTTGTTGAAAGAATACTTCATACCCTTTACAACTGTGTATCACTTGATTATGTTTTACGACGTTTTGGTGAAGAATAGTATCGTCATCAAGATATTCTACCAGTACGGACCTGGCATTTTTCAAGTTAATGCGCCATTTCACGACCTATTATGGCGACAATTAGGTCAGAATCAGTAACTATGGATTAAATTGTTTTAACTGGTAAATTGTAATTATAATCATGATTACTAACCAGGACCCTCAAGTTTGTAAAATTGGTCCAACGCCTGAAAAAAGCATAAGCTTAATTTTAATTATAACAAATCCTAATAATTAATTCTTAGAGGCGTTATTGGCTTCGTGTGGTCAGTCCAATCGCGTCCATCAACCTGTACGTCCGCCCGTCCATATGTCATACTTATAATTCAACGCAACGTCAAAAAATAAAGTAGAAAACGGATTTTAGTTTCGAATTCCTTATAATCCGAACCCAATATGACAATGGTTTTATGCTAGAATATAGTTAAAGGTTTTTAATTTGTGATAATATGGTTTTTTCAAAGCCAGTAAATAGTAATTCAACTGTACCAGCAGGAGTTGCTGCAGAAATGAAACTATTTGGTAAAATAGGATTATTTATTATTATTTTTTAAACTGAAAGGTGATTTTTGGATACGAAAATATTAAAAACGTAAATAATGAAGACGTATCATCAAGGGTGCCTTTTACAATACGTGGTAAACGTAACCACTAGTTAGGTGCTGTTAATAAAGGCCGCTAATTATATCTGATCTGAGTCTGCTAAACTTTTTCTGTCAATAGCTCATTGGCTTAAGTGCAATTTGACAAACTTTAATGACCAAAGGGTTCTGGTTAGTAATCATGAACATAGTTTAAAATTAATCAGTTGAATAATTTAAACCACAGCGATAGGTTGTGAAATTGTGCCTTAACATGGAAAATCCCAGGTCCGTATCGATAGAAAATCCTGATGATGTTGTTATTCCTGATCAAAACGTCGAAAACCATAATCAAGTGATACATAGTTATAAAGGGAATGAAGTATGCTTTCAAAAAATGCAGCAAGAAATCCAGGTCCGTATTTGAAAAAAACAAGTTAGTATCAGTAACTCAATAAAAACAAATGGTATAAACAAAACAATAACGTTACTTTAGAGAAGGTAAAAAATCGTGTGATTTCTGTAAAAAGAACTTTTTTCTAACTATAATAGTTTTCGAGATATTTAAGAATTAAATTTTTGACTATTTTTAACAAATCCCCTGTAGATAAGAAACTATAGAGAATTTGGCAACTCCGTAAACGGAATATGAATAGGGACTAAAAATGGCACATTTTCTCTAATTTAACCGACCTCGTATCTTTTACCATTTCGGAGATAGCAATAGTGGTATCACCTATTTTAGACACCCTGTATTGAAATCGGTAAATCCTGCTATGAATGCAGATGGAGAAAAGTTAGTCATAAATAGCAGTTCGCGATAATAAGCTAAATATCGCCACTCAAAAAAAAAAATTTAACCACTACGCACCACTGGTAATAAACACATGGCCATATAAAAACAGTGAGCTAGGTTGTTGTGTTGCCAAGTCTCTCAACAATAATTCTATGTAACAAGTTTGAAGAAATAATATTTTTGTTACCTTTAAGAAAAGAAATCCGACTAAGTCTTTCAAAATTCTCAATTTCAAAAAGTTCAAATACTATAACACAAATAAAACAATCCAGAGAACAGCTGTTTAAACAAAAACTAAGTAACACCAAACTAAACACCCAGAAATTGTTGTATTTTACTAAGTTATAAATCATAATGCAAACACTAACCGCGTACGATATTTTAATACTATAATACCACTAATAAAGGGCTGAAAACTATTTTATTTCCCTAATAAATAAACAGAAAGCAAAAATTTACGCGGCGTTATTCATCTCATCTCATCAACAATGATGTTACTAACTTCTGTCGTCACGGCTTGGAAAGCAGAGCAGCGCGTGTTCAATCTCTGGCGACCAATCAGATGGAGGCACGCGAGGCGGCGAATTTAAAGGCAGATAGTGTGACAGGTCATTTTTTGTCACAGACTCAGTATTTGTTTTAATAATTAGTTTATTCACGAACGCCTGTTTTTCTTAATTATTTACCTTGATTGAGAAGTTCTATTTTCGTTCTTCCACTATGTGGCCCCCTTCCCTTGCTTTCCAGGCTACCTCCTGGGAGTGTTGTTTGTCTTTTATCTCGTCCAATTCAGCTTGACATCAGCTGTCCTTCGTTCGAAGCTTGTAGTTTGTGTTAACATCTTTCTCTCTTGTTTGGGCCCTGAATTTTTGCCTTGCTTAAAGTCCACCCTGTGTACAGACAGTCCCTCTTAGTCTATTGGTGTTAACATGCTTTTTAGAATAAATTATAAGGGGATACCTACATGTTTTCAGACGTTTTCCAGCTGTTAGCATTTTCTCTCGTCATTGGATGGGATTTAATCCTAGTGTCTTCCCACCTGCATTGTGCTCTTTAACATTCGGCCTTCATGTTCTCGGACCTTATTTTAGAATTTAACTTACTTTATTCTTATTTTTATTTAATTAAGTTATTTGTTTTGAAGTTTGGAGCAGCTGTAGGTGGTATGCTTTCGTTCACGGAACTATAAGACGGGACTGTTTCCAGTTCGGACCGCGAGGTCGATTCTTGTAGAGATGGTGCATCGGGGGTAAGAACCAACTAACCTGTTCGCATACACGAACAGTCCCAAAACGCTTTCGGGAGCCGTCGATTTATGAACACAGCTGCTGCAGTGGCATTTTCGCGTGGGTAGGCCGGTTATTTGGTGATTTGTAGTTAAGGCCACAGGTTGTAGCGGAAGATTTTTGAGTTGGAGTTGTCAGTGCAGGACGGAAATTGTTCGGACCCATTTTGGATACCATGTCATGTGTCGGTGGTGGGATGAAGTGTCATATTATCATTCTTCAGCCACGAGGCCGCATTTACACGCTAACTCTCGGCGCAGTTGTTCTATGGTCCCTATCTTAAAGTTTCAGTTTTTGAAATTCAAGTTTTTTTTTGGATTAAAAAGTCAGGGACCGTGTTTAAATTCTTGATGAATTTGTTTCTACAAGACGCAGGTTTTTTTTTTGGCGACTTCGTTAGATGATAGGTGAGTGTTTTTTTTGATACGTCTTTTGTCTCTACGTAGACGCCATGTGCATGCTGAAATTTTTCAAGTACTAAGGATTTCTTTTTTTATTTCTATCAAGCCACGAACATCGGCAACAGTTTGGAGGTCCAAACCCTGTGGTAACCTTTGCCGTGTGGTGCCCTTTTGCTGCCTGTAGAATTTGGAATTTCCAGCCCTCTTTATCTTTGAAGAGGTAAGTCCTTGAAGTCATTTTTTTAGTCCCACGATTTTTTTTGTTAATACTTATTAATCGCCAATTTTAGCCCATAAAATTATAATTAAAATTTTAACGAACCGTAATTATCATTCTGCTTTACGGTACTATGTTCTAAGTAAGACTCTAGTTTTCTCGGGTAGTTCATAGTGCTACATCATGTTTTGAGTTATAGTAATCAAACTTTTCAATTCTCTTATTATTAATTATACCTTACCTAATTTGCATTCTTTTGAAAGCTTGAGTAATCTTTACAATCTATAAGTTATGTCTATAATCACTTACTTAATATACAGTAGTTTTATCAAGATTTTCTTTTATCGGCTTGATGCTATCGAATCATTTGCAGGGGCTTGCTATCTGTAATCTTAATTTAAAACCGTTATTTATATGGGTATACAGAGATTTGTGGTACTGGTTAGTTTGACATTGACAAGCCTGTCATATACCTCCGTTGAAGATTAAAGCGTTATAGCCAGTGTTTTTAAATTTATTAATTTGGAATTATTATTTTAGTCGCCATCCTATCAGGAAGGCTTCTTTTAATGTACTTAAATGAATTAAATTAAATAATATTAATATAAGTGCCACAGATCTTTATTCTTTTTTTATATAAGTTAAAAGGTGTATGAACTGGAAGTTTCGGGCTTTATGCTTATGAAGTTGGAAAGTTTAGATTTATTTTTGCGTTTATTGGTAATGAGTGGTTAAGTAATATTTTGTGCTTTCAGAGGTGCCAATTGGCCTATGATTTGATTTTCAAATTTGTCATTTGACTATTACTTTGGTGTACTTAGAAACTTACTAGGCTCGTGCACATTTTACACCTTTTTTTTCTTATTATATCGTACTATGCTTTGATGGGACTTAAGATAGTTACGTAGATAGCTGCTTTATAAATAGTTAACGCTATGCTTTTTTATATCGTATTAATTGTTTCTGGAACCTCAGGTAGTAACGTAGTCGCTTGTATATATTTATTATCCATTTTTTTTTATATCTTGTTTGCTTTTGAGTAGTTAAGTAGTTGCTTTGATGGTAGCTTTTAATTTAAGCTTCGTGTTTTATAAAGGCACATAAGCGGTATATTTTGTTTAATTATTCATATTTAAACGGTTTCTCCATATATGCCTTGGTTTTCTTATGTTACCTTACATTGACTCGGATTTACTGAATTAGTGCTGAGCGCTTAGCTTTTAGGTCAAGCTACAGTAGGAGTTTAAAGTTTTAATTATGTGCTTTTTTTCTTTTGGCTTCGCTTAAGCTTCTCTTTTACTTTGAATATTACTTAAACGTTTAAATCTTAAGTCAAGCTAAATGGGGTTTCAATTTTTAGTTATTTTTACTGGCTACGCTTAAGCCTTTTTCTTTGTTTATACTTGTAATCTTGCGTAAAATTATGACTTAATTATCAATTATTCTTCTTTTGTTGTACTTTCATTATATTTTTATTGTTAATGTAAGGTAGCATAATACAGCGTTAAATTGGTCAGTTAATGAACATTTAGTGGTAGTAAATATTAACTTTTACCGCTAAAGTACCAGTGAACTGTACCATTCAAGTTAGTTATCGATGCCCTTTAATAATAATTGATTTTGTTTATTAACGTAACTTTTTTTAATCTTGTCTTAAGCTTGTTTAAATTTTGCGATCTGGTTTTTAGCGATTACTTCTTTCATTGGTAACTCTTTTCATCTTTAATTAAAGTAACTTCACAGTTTGTTTTTTTTGTAACTTAACTTAAATTTTGCGTTTGATTTCAAGCCACTGGCTTTCTCATTCATTAGTAGCCTTTTATTTAATATTCTTACAATTTGCGGATTAGTTCCAGTAATTATTTCTCCAAATATTAACTTTTTTTTTTATTAACGTAACTTCTGATTTTTATTTTTAATTATTAACGTAACTTCAAATATATTTAAATTACTGTAATTACTGGGAATTGTTTTGTTCCTAGGCTCGTCCGTAGGGGCTAAGAACCACCCCTATTTCTTTTTGGCGGGCGCTAAACAACCTCCCTATGAATTTCTGCATCTGAGGACAGGCTTCCTCAGGGAGTTTTTTTTTCATTGGATTTAATTTACTTGTTTTGCGGGAGCAAAATCGCCCAACCATATTTGTGAACATTGGTAATTTTGTATCCGGGGACAGACTTCCTCAGGGAGTTTCCTTTTTTTTTATTCGACTCAATTTATTTATTTTGCGGGGGCAAAATCGCCCAACCCAATTTGTGAACATTTGTAAAAAAAAAATTCTTTTTCGTGTACAAATAAATGTATATAGGGTTATATGTATTTAAGTTGTTTTTTTTATCCAGCTCACTGCGCCCTACGTTTTTTTTCCCAATTATGAATAGCAGGTTTGTGGTGAGAGAAGCAAGTTCCTAAACCATCTAGGCGACTTCCAGTTTGTGTCGGTGTAAAAAAACTGGTGGCGTCCAATCGAACCTTTCCGGCTCAGCTGAGGGCTAATTTGCACGCGCCCTACCACAACTTGCTTCCCTCGGAACACCCTGATGTTTCTGTCTTTCTCTAGAGTATCCGTCGGAGGTATTTTCAAGTCTTTTTAAGTTGTTAGCGGTAAGTTCTTGGTCAATGACCACGTTTCCAACGTAAAATGTCGATCCGATGGAACCGATCGGATGGAAGTTGTTAAAAACGAACCCCGTATTTATCGTCTATTTTTACAGCGGATCGACTAATCCAGATTTCAGTTCTCTAAAATTAAATAGGGAAAGAGCATAAAAAGAAAGAAATAAATATATTCTTATTTACCTTTAAAGCAACCGAAAATCGCGACAGTAATCAACAACATTCTTTCACGAGATAACAAGTGAATTTAGGTTTGATACTTACATTTCCAATTATACACAAAAAAAATTGAAATACTAAATACAACAAATTTAAAGGTTATGTTTATCCACAAAAAGAACATCTGCTGAAGGGTTAACTGTCAGTTGAATCCATTATTTATTCCAATTCCGTTCCTATCGCCAAAAATAATATTCCATCCACTTCAGTCAACTCAAATCATAAAAGTTATAGAATTGACTTGAACCACCGCATCCGATCGAAAATTCAATTCTACCCGTTTATAACGCAATTTGGATGCGGTTCCATCCGATGCGTTCGATCGCATCGAAACGTCCCGTTGGAAACGTGGTCAATGATACTCATCATAGTATCATTGACAGTTTTTAACCAAACACTTTTCTTTTAACAAAGTGCGTCGCAAATTTTTGGCGCCCAACGTGGGGCATATTTAAAAAAAATTACGGCTTTTTTTTTCTAATTTTACTCTTGTGCGTCGAGTGAGCTGGATGGAACTTTGAAAATTTCCATCAATTTTAACTCTAACTGCACTAGCCCTGTATTACTGCATTTGATTTTGGCGATTTATTACCGATTTTATTTTAATTATTATGTAACTTTGATTTTCCTTGATTTGGCGATTGATTACCGCTTTTAATTGACTTATTTACGTAACTTTGATTGTCTCTGATATTGCGATTTATTACCGATTTTATTTTATTTATTTACGTGACCTTGATTATCTTTGCGTACTGTATTTTTGCTGATTTTATTACCTTTGTTTACTATATTTGACTACACCATTGGTGTAGTTTTGGTAAATTTATTCGACTTACGCGTTTATAGCTAGATGTGACTTTTTTACTTTGACTTTTGAGTTGCTATTGTTTTTGTTCACTCCAAAATGGATTATAATATGCAAGTTCATTGTCTTCGGAAAGAAATGCTTATTTATGAGCTCACGATTCGTGGCATTCTGGCTAGTAGTGCTAATACCGCAAAAGAACTTGTAGCAAAAAATTTGCGACGCACTTTGTTAAAAGAAAAGTGTTTGGTTAAAATCTGTCAATGATACTATGATGAGTATCATTGACCAAGAACTTACCGCTAACAACTTAAAAAGACTTGAAAATAACTCCGAAGGATACTCTAGAAAAAGACAGAAACAACAGGGTGTTCTGAGGGAAGCAAGTTGTGGTAGAGCGCGTGCAAATTAGCCCTCAGCTGAGCCGGAAAGGTTCGATTGGACGCCACCAGTTTTTTTACACCGACACAAACTGGAAGTCGCCTAGATGGTTTAGGAACTTGCTTCTCACACCACAAACCTGCTATTCATAATTGGAAAAAAAAAACGTAGGGCGCAGTGAGCTGGATAAAAAAAACAAGTTAAATACATATAACCCTATATACATTTATTTGTACACGAAAAAGAATTTTTTTTTACAAATGTTCACAAATTGGGTTGGGCGATTTTGCCCCCGAAAAATAAATAAATTGAGACGAATAAAAAACAGGAAACTCCCTGAGGAAGTCTGTCCCCGGATACAAAATTACAAATGTTCACAAATATGGTTGGGCGATTTTGCCCCCGCAAAACAAGTAAATTAAATCCAATGAAAAAAAAACTCCCTGAGGAAGCCTGTCCTCAGATGCAGAAATTCATAGGGAGGCTGCTTAGCGCCCGCCAAAAAGAAATAGTGGTGGTTCTTAGCCCCTACGGACGACCCTAGGAACAAAACAATTCCCAGCAATTACAGTAATTTAAATATATTTGAAGTTACGTTAATAATTAAAAATAAAAATCAGAAGTTACGTTAATAAAAAAATTAATATTTGGAGAAATAATTACTGGAACTAATCCGCAAAATGTAAGAATATTAAATAAAAGGCTACTAATGAATGAGAAAGCCAGTGGCTTGAAATCAAACGCAAAATTTAAGTTAAGTTACAAAAAAAACAAACTGTGAAGTTACTTTAATTAAAGAGGAAAAGAGTTACCAATGAAAGAAGTAATCGCTAAAAACCAGATCGCAAAATTTAAACAAGCTTAAGACAAGATTAAAAAAAGTTACGTTAATAAACAAAATCAATTATTATTAAAGGGCATCGATAACTAACTTGAATGGTACAGTTCACTGGTACTTTAACGGTAAAAGTTAATATTTACTACCACTAAATGTTCATTAACTGACCAATTTAACGCTGTATTATGCTACCTTACATTAACAATAAAAATATAATGAAAGTACAACAAAAGAAAAATAATTGATAATTAAGTCATAATTTTACGCAAGATTACAAGTATAAACAAAGAAAAAGGCTTAAGCGTAGCCAGTAAAAATAACTAAAAATTGAAACCCCATTTAGCTTGACTTAAGATTTAAACGTTTAAGTAATATTCAAAGTAAAAGAGAAGCTTAAGCGAAGCCAAAAGAAAAAAAGCACATAATTAAAACTTTAAACCCCTACTGTAGCTTGACCTAAAAGCTAAGCGCTCAGCACTAATTCAGTAAATCCGAGTCAATGTAAGATAACATAAGAAAACCAAGGCATATATGGAGAAACCGTTTAAATATGAATAATTAAACAAAATATACCGCTTATGTGCCTTTATAAAACACGAAGCTTAAATTAAAAGCTACCATCAAAGCAACTACTTAACTACTCAAAAGCAAACAAGATGTAAAAAAATGGATAATAAATATATTCAAGCGACTACGTTACTACCTGAGGTTCCAGAAACAATTAATACGATATAAAAAAGCATAGCGTTAACTATTTATAAAGCAGCTATCTACGTAACTATCTTAAGTCCCATCAAAGCATAGTACGATATAATAAGAAAAAAAGGTGTAAAATGTGCACGAGCCTAGTAAGTTTCTAAGTACACCAAAGTAATAGTCAAATGACAAATTTGAAAATCAAATCATAGGCCAATTGGCACCTCTGAAAGCACAAGATATTACTTAACCACTCATTACCAATAAACGCCAAAAATAAATCTAAACTTTCCAACTTCATAAGCATAAAGCCCGAAACTTCCAGTTCATACACCTTTTAACTTATAAAAAAAAGAATAAAGATCTGTGGCACTTATATTAATATTATTTAATTTAATTCATTTAAGTACATTAAAAGAAACCTTCCTGATAGGATGGCGACTAAAATAATAATCCCAAATTAATAAATTTAAAAACACTGGCTATAACGCTTTAATCTTCAACGGAGGTATATGACAGGCTTGTCAATGTCAAACTAACCAGGACCACAAATCTCTTTATACCCATATAAATTACGGTTTTAAATTAAGATTACAGATAGCAAGCCCCTGCAAATGATTCGATAGCATCAAGCCGATAAAAAAAAAATCTTGATAAAACTACTGTATATTAAGTAAGTGATTATCGACATAACTTATAGATTGTAAAGATTACTCAAGCTTTCAAAAGAGTGCAAATTAGGTAAGGTATAATTAATAATAAGAGAATTGAAAAGTTTGATTACTATAACTCAAAACATGATGTAGCACTATGAACTACCCGAGAAAACTAGAGTCTTACTTAGAACATAGTACCGTAAAGCAGAATGATAATTACGGTTCGTTAAAATTTTAATTATAATTTTATGGGCTAAAATTGGCGATTAATAAGTATTAACAAAAAAAATCGTGGGACTAAAAAAATGACTTCAAGGACTTACCTCTTCAAAGATAAAGAGGGCTGGAAATTCCAAATTCTACAGGCAGCAAAAGGGCACCACACGGCAAAGGTTACCACAGGGTTTGGACCTCCAAACTGTTGCCGATGTTCGTGGCTTGATAGAAATAAAAAAAAGAAATCCTTAGTACTTGAAAACTTTCAGCATGCACATGGCGTCTACGTAGAGACAAAAGACGTATCAAAAAAAACACTCACCTATCATCGAACGAAGTCGCCAAAAAAAAAACCTGCGTCTTGTAGAAACAAATTCATCAAGAATTTAAACACGGTCCCTGACTTTTTAATCCAAAAAAAAACTTGAATTTCAAAAACTGAAACTTTAAGATAGGGACCATAGAACAACTGCGCCGAGAGTTAGCGTGGAAATGCGGCCTCGTGGCTGAAGAATGATAATATGACACTTCATCCCACTACCGACACATGACATGGTATCCAAAATGGGTCCGAACAATTTCCGTCCTGCACTGACAACTCCAACTCAAAAATCTTCCGCTACAACCTGTGGCCTTAACTACAAATCACCAAATAACCGGCCTACCCACGCGAAAATGCCACTGCAGCAGCTGTGTTCATAAATCGACGGCTCCCGAAAGCGTTTTGGGACTGTTCGTGTATGCGAACAGGTTAGTTGGTTCTTACCCCCGATGCACCATCTCTACAAGAATCGACCTCGCGGCCCGAACTGGAAACAGTCCCTTCTTATAGTTCCGTGAACGAAAGCATACCACCTACAGCTGCTCCAAACTTCAAAACAAATCACTTAATTAAATAAAAATAAGAATAAAGTAAGTTAAATTCTAAAATAAGGTCCGAGAACATGAAGGCCGAATGTTAAAGAGCACAATGCAGGTGGGAAGACACTAGGATTAAATCCCATCCAATGACGAGAGAAAATGCTAACAGCTGGAAAACGTCTGAAAATATGTAGGTATCCCCTTATAATTTATTCTAAAAAGCATGTTAACACCAATAGACTAAGAGGGACTGTCTGTACACAGGGTGGACTTTAAGCAAGGCAAAAATTCAGGGCCCAAACAAGAGAGAAAGATGTTAACACAAACTACAAGCTTCGAACGAAGGACAGCTGATGTCAAGCTGAATTGGACGAGATAAAAGACAAACAACACTCCCAGGAGGTAGCCTGGAAAGCAAGGGAAGGGGCCACATAGTGGAAGAACGAAAATAGAACTTCTCAATCAAGGTAAATAATTAAGAAAAACAGGCGTTCGTGAATAAACTAATTATTAAAACAAATACTGAGTCTGTGACAAAAAATGACCTGTCACAACTCCCCCTCTCCTACGAAAGGAGGGAAATTTTCCAATGAAAATTAACCGACGATAAGGATCAGAGGCTCTCTGTAGATACAAGCAAATTGAAAAAGAAAATAAATTACCTGCGCTATGCTGGCGCCAATAAAAAAACATAAGTGAAGATACGTGGGAACCCAAGGTAGTACCATATAACTAATACTAACTAACAAGACTGATAACTCAATCTTAAAATAACTAAATACTCAAAGAAATCTTTGGTTCCTTTGCCACTAGTCACCCAGCGACCTCCTCCAGGAAGATTCAGTGTGGAACGTAAACCCTAGGTTGGTAAGGGAGCTAGCATTGCGTAACACCCAAAAATACGGTGGGGAACCTCGTTTACTAGCCTCACACTGTAGAATCGTCCCGAATTAAATCACCAAGTGACATGCGTCAAACCAACCAAAGGGTGGACAACTAAAAAGGAAAAGATAAATATAATACAACATAAGTAAAATGAGAAGAAAAGAGGGATAGCCCAGATGATCCACCATACAAAAGGGAGTGGATTGTAACACCCACCAAGCTAAAAGATGCACCAAACGGGAAGCACATCGGTCCCTGTACAAAACAAAAAAAATTAATCAGGATGTTCTGAGCGGTGGCACTGCCACCGGCCTGTCGCAACCTAATAGGCCGACTTGAGCTCAGGCCGAACAAAGTAGCTTGGTCCGCCCCCCCCCCCCTGAACAGCCCTTCCAGTCGGTCTGCTCTCCGAAGGATCCATGATCTAACAAAGAGCATCGAAGCGACATCCGGTAGCACCCAACACCGTGCAGCCTGTAAAACGAGATAGGGACAAATGTCTAAATCGATAAAGCCAAAATAAGGTAAAGACGCAATCGGGAGAGTTTTATCTTGTCTAAACGGAGAATAGACAAAATATATCAGTAAGGATCTAGGCGCAAAACCAGTAAATACTGACATGGCCGGAGACTAACATATAGTCCTACCACGACCTAGACCTAAGACAAATCCAAATAATAGAGAAAAAACCAAAGGTATCAAAGCAAATTAAAGCCTATCAAAGGCCAATCACGGTAAGGTAAGTAAATCAAAAAACAAGGTAATCGAAATAAACCAAAGTAAATGTAATCAAAATTCCGCAAAGGTAAGCAAATATACGCAAAGGTAAGTAAATTTATCGCAAAGGTGAGTAAATTATCGCAAAGACAAACGCAAATGTAAAAAAAAGGTAATCAACCAAAAGTAAATGAAACAAGTAAATCAAACTAAAGGTTTGTAAATCGAGATAAAGAAAATTGGGTTATTTATCAAAAACTAGCAGTGAATCCCACCATAAGTGGTATTCTCAACTTCACAAAATCAGCAAAAGGAGAGAAAGAAAATTGTGTTTCTACTCTAAATCCCCAAAGGAAAGACAAAGTCGTACCCGAGCAAAAACACATACTAGTTCAAATAACCGAAATTTCCAGACACAAGTAGGGAATAATAATAAAATCAAGTCAAGGTAGAGAAAATTAAGCCAAATCAAAGTAAAAGGTCACATCAAGGTAAATACGTCAAATCCAGGTAATAAAAAAAAGGTCCAATCAAGATAAAAAATTAAGACTCTTGGCCCCAGTCTATAATAAAAGACAATAGTAAATGAATATAAAAAAAACGATAAAGAAAAGAGATCCAAAATTAATTAATCACCGCCTTCTAACCAAGTAATCCAACTAAAATTACCATGTGGCACACCGACTCCCATTCCGTCTCGCGCCGAGATGGGTGTCTGCGTGAGACTGGCAAACGTAAAAAGGTAAGCTACGTTAAATGACAATAAACGTTACTATACAATAAACCAAGTGACGATACGGTAACGATAATCAGGTAATGACAGATAAAAGATAACGAGGCGTAAGGCGGTGTTGGCAAGTGAAAGTAGTAAGGCAGCAGAGGGCTTACCTACTACAAACAATAGAAGCAAGGCAGCTGAAGGCTTACCTTGCCACGGCTTTCAGGGGACTCCTACCCCACCTAGTGAACCCAGTGCAGCGCTATTCTAAGTGACAGTGTCCAAACCCATCAAGTCTCGCGCCCAGATGGATCCAAACACCATCACGCCCACACTGCAGAGCATGCACATTGCTGACGACTGAGCAAGGGAAGTAAAAAAAAGAGAATTTAAACTGGGCCAAAAGTCAAAATTAACGCAACGATAAAAGAAAACTCACTAAAGTCATTATTATCGAAAGAGGGAAAGAGAGGGAAAGAAAAAAAAAGATTAAAAGGTAGTAATTAATCAAATTGAAGCTATGGACTGAAAAGTTAACAAATTCAGAAATCGATAGATTGATACGTAAACTGAAGCAAAATGACTAGTAAAACGTAATATTAAATTAATGACAGTAAAATTAACGGAAGGTAATAAAGTAAATAATGACTTTGAGTTTCCTAACAATTTATTCACTCCTACGGACCATCACACGCAGTTTCGGCATATACCGGCTTAAGGTCTTGTACATGCCAAATGCCCTTACTAACACCGTGTTCATCCTCCAGTTCGTAAGTACACGTGACGGTCTTTTCTACGATCTTAAACGGACCTACAAATTCCGGAGCCAACTTTGCGCTATAATACTTCGCTGCATCGGATATACTTTTATTCTTACGCCAGACTTCTGACAGTATAGTTAGTTGTCGTAAACGCCTAGTTGAAAATTAAAGCGTTTGTCTTTGCGATAATTTACTTACCTTTGCGTATATTTGCTTACCTTTGCGGAATTTTGATTACATTTACTTTTATTTATTTTTATCGTTTATTTCGATTACCTTGTATTTTGATTTACTTACCTTTATTTTGATTTACTTACCTTACCGTGATTGGCCTTTGATAGGCTTTAATTTGCTTTGATACCTTTGGTTTCTTCTCTATTATTTGGATTTGTCTTAGGTCTAGGTCCTGGTAGGACTATATGTTAGTCTCCGGCCATGTCAGTATTTACTGGTTTTGCGTCTAGATCCTTACTGATATATTTTGTCTATTCTCCGTTTAGACAAGATAAAACTCTCCCGATTGCGTCTTTACCTTATTTTGGCTTTATCGATTTAGACATTTGTCCCTATCTCGTTTTACAGGCTGCACGGTGTTGGGTGCTACCGGATGTCGCTTCGACGCTCTTTGTTAGATCATGGATCCTTCGGAGAGCAGACCGACTGGAAGGGCTGTTCAGGGGGGGCGGAAGTCTGACCCCTGGGGTAACAGTTTGCCCATCGAACTTGTTCGGCGGGCCAGGGGAGGACCAAGCTACTTTGTTCGGCCTGAGCTCAAGTCGGCCTATTAGGTTGCGACAGGCCGGTGGCAGTGCCACCGTTCAGAACACCCTGATTAATTTTTTTTGTTTTGTACAGGGACCGATGTGCTTCCCGTTTGGTGCATCTTTTAGCTTGGTGGGTGCTACATTCCACTCCCTTTTGTATGGTGGATCATCTGGGCTATGCCTCTTTTCTTCTCATTTTACTTATGTTGTATTATATTTATCTTTCCCTTTTTAGTTGTCCACCCTTTGGTTGGTTTGACGCATGTCACTTGGTGATTTAATTCGGGACGATTCTACAGTGTGAGGCTAGTAAACGAGGTTCCCCAACGTATTTTTGGGTGTTACGCAATGCTAGCTCCCTTACCAACCTAGGGTTTACGTTCCACACTGAATCTTCCTGGAGGAGGTCGCTGGGTGACTAGTGGCAAAGGAACCAAAGATTTCTTTGAGTATTTAGTTATTTTAAGATTGAGTTATCAGTCTTGTTAGTTAGTATTAGTTATATGGTACTACCTTGGGTTCCCACGTATCTTCACTTATGTTTTTTTATTGGCGCCAGCATAGCGCAGGTAATTTATTTTCTTTTTCAATTTTCTTGTATCTACAGAGAGCCTCTGATCCTTATCGTCGGTTAATTTTCATTGGAAAATTTCCCTCCTTTCGTAGGAGAGGGGGAGTTGTGACAGGTCATTTTTTGTCACAGACTCAGTATTTGTTTTAATAATTAGTTTATTCACGAACGCCTGTTTTTTTTAATTATTTACCTTGATTGAGAAGTTCTATTTTCGTTCTTCCACTATGTGGCCCCTTCCTTTGCTTTCCAGGCTACCTCCTGGGAGTGTTGTTTGTCTTTTATCTCGTCCAATTCAGCTTGACATCAGCTGTCCTTCGTTCGAAGCTTGTAGTTTGTGTTAACATCTTTCTCTCTTGTTTGGGCCCTGAATTTTTGCCTTGCTTAAAGTCCACCCTGTGTACAGACAGTCCCTCTTAGTCTATTGGTGTTAACATGCTTTTTAGAATAAATTATAAGGGGATACCTACATATTTTCAGACGTTTTCCAGCTGTTAGCATTTTCTCTCGTCATTGGATGGGATTTAATCCTAGTGTCTTCCCACCTGCATTGTGCTCTTTAACATTCGGCCTTCATGTTATCGGACCTTATTTTAGAATTTAACTTACTTCATTCTTATTTTTATTTAATTAAGTGATTTGTTTTGAAGTTTGGAGCAGCTGTAGGTGGTATGCTTTCGTTCACGGAACTATAAGACGGGACTGTTTCCAGTTCGGACCGCGAGGTCGATTCTTGTAGAGATGGTGCATCGGGGGTCAGAACCAACTAACCTGTTCGCATACACGAACAGTCCCAAAACGCTTTCGGGAGCCGTGGATTTATGAACACAGCTGCTGCAGTGGCATTTTCGCGTGGGTAGGCCGGTTATTTGGTGATTTGTAGTTAAGGCCACAGGTTGTAGCGGAAGATTTTTGAGTTGGAGTTGTCAGTGCAGGACGGAAATTGTTCGGACCCATTTTGGATACCATGTCATGTGTCGGTGGTGGGATGAAGTGTCATATTATCATTCTTCAGCCACGAGGCGGCATTTCCGCGCTAACTCTCGGCGCAGTTGTTCTATGGTCCCTATCTTAAAGTTTCAGTTTTTGAAATTCAAGTTTTTTTTTTTTGGATTAAAAAGTCAGGGACCGTGTTTAAATTCTTGATGAATTTGTTTCTGCAAGACGCAGGTTTTTTTTTGGCGACTTCGTTCGATGATAGGTGAGTGTTTTTTTTTGATACGTCTTTTGTGGTACTGGTTAGTTTGACATTGACAAGCCTGTCATATACCTCCGTTGAAGATTAAAGCGTTATAGCCAGTGTTTTTAAATTTATTAATTTGGGATTATTATTTTAGTCGCCATCCTATCAGGAAGGCTTCTTTTAATGTACTTAAATGAATTAAATTAAATAATATTAATATAAGTGCCACAGATCTTTATTCTTTTTTTTTTATAAGTTAAAAGGTGTATGAACTGGAAGTTTCGGGCTTTATGCTTATGAAGTTGGAAAGTTTAGATTTATTTTTGCGTTTATTGGTAATGAGTGATTAAGTAATATTTTGTGCTTTCAGAGGTGCCAATTGGCCTATGATTTGATTTTCAAATTTGTCATTTGACTATTACTTTGGTGTACTTAGAAACTTACCAGGCTCGTGCACATTTTACACCTTTTTTTTCTTATTATATCGTACTATGCTTTGATGGGACTTAAGATAGTTACGTAGATAGCTGCTTTATAAATAATTAACGCTATGCTTTTTTATATCGCATTAATTGTTTCTGGAACCTCAGGTAGTAACGTAGTCGCTTGTATCTATTTATTATCCATTTTTTTTATATCTTGTTTGCTTTTGAGTAGTTAAGTAGTTGCTTTGATGGTAGCTTTTAATTTAAGCTTCGTGTTTTATAAAGGCACATAAGCGGTATATTTTGTTTAATTATTCATATTTAAACGGTTTCTCCATATATGCCTTGGTTTTCTTATGTTATCTTACATTGACTCGGATTTACTGAATTAGTGCTGAGCGCTTAGCTTTTAGGTCAAGCTACAGTAGGGGTTTAAAATTTTAATTATGTGCTTTTTTTCTTTTGGCTTCGCTTAAGCTTCTCTTTTACTTTGAATATGACTTGAATGTTTAAATCTTAAGTCAAGCTAAATGGGGTTTCAATTTTTAGTTATTTTTACTGGCTACGCTTAAGCCTTTTTCTTTGTTTATACTTGTAATCTTGCGTAAAATTATGACTTAATTATCAATTATTTTTCTTTTGTTGTACTTTCATTATATTTTTATTGTTAATGTAAGGTAGCATAATACAGCGTTAAATTGGTCAGTTAATGAACATTTAGTAGTAGTAAATATTAACTTTTACCGTTAAAGTACCAGTGAACTGTACCATTCAAGTTAGTTATCGATGCCCTTTAATAATAATTGATTTTGTTTATTAACGTAACTTTTTTTAATCTTGTCTTAAGCTTGTTTAAATTTTGCGATCTGGTTTTTAGCGATTACTTCTTTCATTGGTAACTCTTTTCCTCTTTAATTAAAGTAACTTCACAGTTTGTTTTTTTTTGTAACTTAACTTAAATTTTGCGTTTGATTTCAAGCCACTGGTTTTCTCATTCATTAGTAGCCTTTTATTTAATATTCTTACATTTTGCGGATTAGTTCCAGTAATTATTTCTCCAAATATTAATTTTTTTATTAACGTAACTTCTGATTTTTATTTTTAATTATTAACGTAACTTCAAATATATTTGAATTACTGTAACTACTGGGAATTGTTTTGTTCCTAGGGTCGTCCGTAGGGGCTAAGAACCACCCCTATTTCTTTTTGGCGGGCGCTAAGCAGCCTCCCTATCAATTTCTGCATCTGAGGACAGGCTTCCTCAGGGAGTTTTTTTTCATTGGATTTAATTTACTTGTTTTGCGGGGGCAAAATCGCCCAACCATATTTGTGAACATTTGTAATTTTGTATCCGGGGACAGACTTCCTCAGGGAGTTTCCTTTTTTTTTTTTTATTCGACTCAATTTATTTATTTTGCGGGGGCAAAATCGCCCAACCCAATTTGTGAACATTTGTAAAAAAAATTCTTTTTCGTGTACAAATAAATGTACATAGGGTTATATGTATTTAAGTTGTTTTTTTTTATCCAGCTCACTGCGCCCTACGTTTTTTTTCCCCAATTATGAATAGCAGGTTTGTGATGTGAGAAGCAAGTTCCTAAACCATCTAGGCGACTTCCAGTTTGTGTCGGTGTAAAAAAACTGGTGGCGTCCAATCGAACCTTTCCGGCTCAGCTGAGGGCTAATTTGCACGCGCCCTACCACAACTTGCTTCCCTCAGAACACCCTGTTGTTTCTGGCTTTCTCTAGAGTATCCTTCGGAGTTATTTTCAAGTCTTTTTAAGTTGTTAGCGGTAAGTTCTTGGTCAATGATACTCATCATAGTATCATTGACAGTTTTTAACCAAACACTTTTCTTTTAACAAAGTGCGTCGCAATAGTTTTTAATTTTTTATATTATTGGCCATTTTTTCAAGAAATAGGATAAAGGGTAAAAATAGACAAAATAAAAACACATGTGTTATCTAGCTAAATCGATATTTAGTAATAACACCGCTCTTTAGTTGTTTATTTATAATATTAATAAATAGAAACGCTAAATTACCCGCACAATTTCGCCGCCATAATCAGAACGCGTCTGACAACGATCGCTAATCGCTTGTCTTTGGCGAAGCTCGAAAACAAGCTTCAGATGTCGATTTTAGGCATCTTTGCACACATTTTGTATTTAGCAGATTAATGTTTTTTTGACAAAATTTCCTGCTGTATTTTTTATAATTTTGTAATAATAGTTGTTCTCAATAATTAGTGTGATAGTAAATTTTGTGAAACTCTGGGGCGACCCACCGGACTGGACGTGTTAGTAAATTATGAGAGACTCGACGACGGCGGATGGTGTTTGCGTTTTGATTTTAATCTTTTCTTAAAGGCAGAAAGTTTAAGCTTTACATTTGCAAATACATTTCAGTATTGCAATACCTTCCTTATTGATAGTAGCGCTTCAGCAATTACAAGTAAGGGGTCATCCATAAATTACGTCACACAATTTTCATCGGTTTTTTGACCTACCCCCCCTTGTCACAAGTAACCACCCCCCCCCCCCCCCCCTTGTCACAAGTAACCACCCCCCCTTATCACAAGTAATCACATCGTGTGGACCCTCCCCCGGTTGTGACGTCACTCATTTTGCAATTTGAAATTTATAACTTAATTAAAACAGCACTTCCAATATTATAATTTTTTAAAAATATTTTCAATAAAGTAACAATTTGTACGCTCTCAAACAATAGATAGGTACTCAAAATCAATAGAAAAAAAATATTCTTACATTGTTTTCGGCTGAAAGCTGAAATGAACTGAAAAAAAATAATCATCCTGTGTCCATGGACCAGAAGAACCTGAGATCATCTGAACTTTCAGTTTTAACAACCTGTAATACAGGCCGTAAATGGATAATATCAGTGACGAAGTAAGATAATAGTATATAGATACAGTGTCCGCCAAAAAGTCTGCACCATATAGGAAACTTTTTTAAAATTTAATTCAGGTCAAATTTGACTTTGGCATTAATTTTTGCTTGACCAAGAACCTTAAATGACATATACAGTGATCCATGTTAGCTGTCAAACGTTACATTTTTAAAGAAAATGTCCTGAAAATGGTATTATTTGCTAAAATTTCGCAAAATGTCATAGGAAAAAGTTGTTTGGTTTCTCATCGAGATTCTATCTGTAAAGTTTTGTTCAAAAATTGTGACTTAATTTTTCACAATTTTTTTTTAGTATAATAAATTTATTTCAATTTTTAACGTTTATTTCGTTATTATTAAGTTTAAACGCCATATTACAACGTTTCTAAAGATAACATATACATTTCCTAAAGTCTGCAGAGGTTTTATAGCACACAAATAAATATTTTTTAAAATTCCCTGAGCGCTATTGGACTATTACATACTTGATTTTTAAGCTCTATAGGGCTTATTATTAACCATATCAAACACAACAGTTAGAAAAGCATATCATCCATAGGATTTTAAAAGCTAACTAATATAAACCTTTTATTTTTTATTAATAGCATCATTAAAATTTTTAAAACTAAAAAATACCATTTTTATTGTAATTTAATTTAACAGTAGGCTTTAAAATAATTGTAAATATGACAAGTTGACATAGGACGTTAATTCATTGTCACTAAATCACTACTAGTGTAAAAGTTTTTTTAAAAATCGTTTACAAAATGCTTACTACCGAAGAAAAAATAGAGATAGTTTTAATTCACGGTAAAAAATAGGACAAATATGGACACTGGGAATATTTTTAATCAAAGACACCCACATAAGTTTGTTTCGCATTCCACAGTTGGGCGTATTTTGGACAAATACAAACGAACTGGAACAGTTTTGAATGATTTTAAGAAACCACATGCAAATTGGAAACTAGAAGAGCATGAAGAAAATGTGTTATAAGATGCAATTGAACACAAGCAAACGTCAGTTGTAGCAATATCGGAAAGAACAGGGGCCAAAGAAACAACCATAAGAAAAATTTTACGACAAAATAGATATTATCCCTACGAGCCGAAATTTATAAATATTCTTAAAGAAAGGGATTTTGAAGCAAGGTTTGATTTTTGTGCCTGGGTACAGGGGGAAATAGAAGAGTATCGGTCATTTGCCAAAGGAATAATGTTTACAGACGAAGCACCTTTTTATTCAAACGGGACAGTAAGTAAGTTCTCAAAACTGTAGGTGGCGGGCTCATGAAAACCCTGGCTTCATAATCGAGTGCAAAGTGCAATTATTCTTTTAGAGTAAATGTCTGGTGTGGAATTTTTAACGTAAAATTGATTGGGCCCAATTTTTTTAGAGAAAACTTAAACGCAGTAATTTATTTAAACTTGTTAAGGACCGAGATAACCAATGTTGTTGATAACATGTCACTACCGGAAAGATTGATATTGTGGTACCAACAATTCACAGCACGGTTGAGGTCAGAAATTTTTTAGACAATTTGTTCAGAGGAAAATGGATTGGCAGATATTCTGAGGATTCCTAGCAAACCTGACCTAACTGTCACGAATTTTTTTTGTGGGGTTATCTCAAACAAAAAGTGTACCGTAAACGGCCGTTTTAAAACGTGGATCACTTGGAAAATACTATAGGAGAGGCTTGCCTTGAAATTTGTTCTGAAAAATGTTTCAAAAGGGTTTTCCAGAAAAACAATTAGCTGTATGGAAAGGGAAGGACGGCACACTAACATGTAAAATTGTTTCTGTTTTAAGAATAAGCTTTAAATTTTTGATTTTTTGATTCCTGTTTTAGTTAAAAATAAGTTTTAATAAAAACAAGTTTTTTATTAGTTGGCTTTTAAAATACTATAGATGATATGCTTTTCTAACTGTTGTATTTTATATGGTTCATAATAAGCTCTGTAGCA
Organism: Philopedon plagiatum; assembly: GCA_963971165.1. NCBI lineage: Eukaryota > Metazoa > Arthropoda > Insecta > Coleoptera > Curculionidae > Philopedon > Philopedon plagiatum. Next base: position 53,258,452 of record OZ020194.1, read on the forward strand.
CTTAAAAAATCAAGTAATAGTCCAATAGCGCACAGGGAATTTTAAAAAATATTTCTTTGTGTGCTATAAAAACTCTGTAAACTGTAGAAAATGTATACCTCATCTTTAGAAACGTTGCAATATGGCGTTTAAACTTAATAATAACGAAATAAACGTTAAACATTTAAACAAATTTATGATTCTAAAAAAATATGTACAAAATTAAAAGTTAAAATTTTTGAACAAAACTTGAATAATGGAATCTCGAACTTTTTACTGACATTTTTCGAAATTTTTACAAATAATACTATTTTTAGGGCATTTTCTTAAAAAAAATGTAACTTTTGACAGCTAATATGGATCACGTGACTATTTTTATGTGTCATTTAAGGTTATTGGTCAAGCAAAAATTGATGCCAAAGTCAAATTTGACCTTCATCAAATTTTAAAAAGTTTCTCATATGGTGCAGACTTTTTGCCGGTCACTGTATATTATTCGGATTAAAACTTACTGTAGAATCAGGTTCGAAAACGGTAGGGCGGTAGGTAGAGGCCGAAAACGATAGATCTACCGGTAAACGGTAGACCTGGTAACATTGCAAACAAATAACAAAACAATAAATCCCTTTCCGTCGGCTTTTTTCAAAGGCGGTATCGGTCTATCGGTGTATGTTACAAAAGGCAGACAATTTTACACTTTAAAATCACATACTTATATAACTTTCATTTCGCCCGTGGCCCTATGCCCTATTTAGTTGTTTTAATAATATTAAGATTAAGTGTGACGTCACGAAGGTTATGACTCCCCCCCCCCTTGTCAAGTCTTGTCACACTTTGTGGACCCCCTCCCTCACCCTTTACATGTGACGTAATTAATGGATGACCCCTAATTTGCATCCTTTGTTTTACATGGCCTGGCCATACGGTGAATGAATAATCAAGCTATGCAATATTTTTTCAACACACTGATGAGGTAAAAATGCTAGCACTGAATACCACATTATTAGGCTTGTTATGATTTTTCTTCACTGCTTTGTTTTAGGGGTCAGGTCAGGTCACACATTTATCAGAAACACTATTTTTGGGTGTAACTAATTCCTTTCGACAAATCCTTATTAAACATTTTCCTATTTTTCCCATTCCAGATCTATTCCCGATGGTTCCTACCTTTAATGGAAACAGTTTGTGTGGGAATTATGCTTTTGGTGTTCGACATGTATATTAACCCAGAAGAATACGTTGAACCGCCTGCTTCGTTTTTGGATTATTTTTGGACGTAGGGATTAACGAAATTAGTTTTAAAGCGAAAAATGAAATAAATCGTACTCAAAATCCACAAAATTGTTTTATTCATTTTATTACACCGGCGCACAAAAAAAAATAGTCTGTACATTTGACCAGACCCATCTATTTATATGTATTTTGATGCGCTGAATCCAAATCCGAAGTCCGTTTGGCCCGTACACCCTCAAAATTTTGAGTAAATTGCCAAAAAACGCTGAAAGTGGCTAAAAATTGCGAAAAATTGCAGTTAGGACAATGAAGAAAATTTTATTGAACTAGACCAATGCATCTTATGTATTTTGATGCGCTGAATCCAAATTCAGAATCTTTTAATCTCGATCATTCATATATTTATCAAAAATCGTAAAAAATAGCAATGAGTAGCAGAAAATAGCAAAAAATAGTATTGTTCTTACGTACCAATGAGGACTTTTATTACGTATGTGGGAGTGATTTCTTGTAATATTATACTCTGCAGAAGCCAAGTTACCCACTAATGTAGAGTTGAAGTCGCTTGATGACGACACCTGCGGGCCTGCTTTCTCACCCTGACCAAACGCCGATACTGGAGTTCCGAATACCTGCGTCGTAAAGCACTTATCGCTTGTGCCTGCCATGACGGCATACACGCCGTTAACCCAGGGACTCTGCCAGACGGTTCTGTTGCCCACCGTCACCACATGGAGGTGCCCTGGTTACAGACACAAGCTATCAGTCCTCCGAAGTTGAATTGCAATTTCTAGCTATTTTTAGCAGTTTTTCGCAATTTACTCAAAATTTTGAGGGTGTACGGGCCAAACGGACTTCGGATTTGGATTCAGCGCATCAAAAGAGATATAGATAGATGGGTCTGGTCAAATATACAGATCACTTTTTGTTTTGTGTGCCGGTGTTATTATTAGGTATGTACAGGGTGTCCAATTTTCGACATTTTGGAAGGGTATCTGGGTTATCTTTAAAAATAATGAGCTGCGGTTTTCGCAGGACTGTGCTACTTTTTCGTGAAACGTATGATGCTACAAACAGAATTTTCATAACCCCTTTTGTTTCTGAGATAGATTTTGAAAATGTGTCATTTTCAAGCACCCCTCGTATCTCAGTTGCCTTTTAACTTATCGGTAAGGTAAAAACTGATTATTATGTAGTGTTTTACATAGAATCCAGTGGCGTAGTCAATTTTTTTCTAGAAGAATCAAATTTAATCAGTTAATCATTTAAAAAAAGTATTGTTCTTAAAACCCCTCTTTGTTATTTATTACTGCGTTTTTCGTTTAAAAAAATGGCTGAAATGAGAGTTTATCAGAACTTTGAAAAGTATGAAGTTAGTTTGCTACATTGAATCGAATGAAAATTCGCATTATATTATATAGTGTTTTGCGTAGAATCCAGTGGCGTAGTCAATTTTTTTCCAGAAGTATCAAATTTGAAGATAAAAACCAAAGTTGCATTTTTTAAATGGGACATCCTGTATATTTTGTTTTCATTCGATTGCTTTTATCATAAGCATTTCAAAAATATATAATTGTTGGTATATTTTTTTGGAATAACTTCCGAATTTCACAATTTAAAAAAAAGGTATATTATTTCATAGTAGGCCGTGATATAATGATTTGAAACAAATGAATAGAGACATTTAACTAACATTGAGGTTTATTTTTAAAATTTTAAATCCCACTAACGTAACTGAATCAAACATTGAATAAAAAAATTCACTGTTCCAAACAAATTAGATAAAACAGGAAACAGATGTTTCTTTAGTAAATTTAAAATATAAACGTAAAAAATCTTTGTTTATATTTTATAAATCACAAAAGTTGCTCAAAATTGTTACCGTTTTCTCTAACACAAAACTGGCATATTTTACTTATTTGTCGTATGGTATTTAAAAGTATGATCGATCGTCCCTGCAAATTTTGGAATTCGAGTGTAGTGGCTTCAGTGCGATGCCAAAATTTGTAAACTTTATTTTGTAAGTAACCCCACAAAAAAAGTCAAGGACGGAAATATCGGGTGATAGTAGTGGCCATCTTATACGCAGTGGCGGATACAGAAATTTTGAAGTTGTACCTATTTGCTACTTACGGGACCCATGCCAAGTTCAGGGGTTTTAATATAATAGTAAGCCTACTAGGAATGTTTTGGTAAAGAAAAAAATATTTTGTAACTTGCGAAAAAAAGTTGAAATTTTGGTCCCCCCCCCTCCCCTGGAAAAAATTAACACGCTTAGGTATTTTATTTATTAATTTTTCTAAACAAATTTTACACCATTTTGTCGACAATTCTTAAATTTTAAGCGAAAAAATGTGTTAGAAGAAAATTATAGTCATTTGATTTTTTTTTTAATTATATTTTTGGTTTAAAAAAATTCAAATGACTACTTATAACTTTCTATTAACACATTTTTTTCTCTTAAAATGTAGGAATTGTTGACAAAATGATGTAAAATTTGTTTAGAAAAAATAATAAATAAAATTCCTAAGCGTGTTAATTTTACCTGTTGGTTAAATTAAATTAAGTTAAATTGCCAAAACATTCCTGGTAGATTTACTATTAAAACTCCTGAACTTGGTATGGGTCCCGTAAGTAGTAACAGAGATATACAACTCTAAAATTTCTGTATCTGCCACTGTCTTACAGGTCCGTTGGTTCCTATCCATTTTTCAGAAAAATTATTTTCCAAAAAAGGTCATTATGGGCAGACGTCCCCGTCTGTTGGAAATATATATTGTTTAAGTAAGCCGGGAACACCATCTAGCAATTCAGGTACATCTTGCAACAACCCTAGATAACGATTTGCTGAAAGGCTGCCCTCATAAATTCTATAAGTTAGTTCTTCCCAAAATAAAACAAGCAACGCTGAAACCAAATCTCTCCTGCTGCTCCCGCTCAAAGTAGAGATGATGGTTTTCTTGATACCAATGTCTGGTATTGTGTCTATTGACAATACCAGAGCTATAAATCTTCCAAAATTCACATTGGCTTAAATTTGCTGCAAATACCAATTGCAAAAAATGAGGCGACGTTCAGCATCCCCAGGATGTAAATGCTGAACGATTTTGACTTTATATGGTCTAAAATATTTGTGTAATATAGTTTGCGCTCGAGCCTTGTTTACTCCAACTTCTTTCTCAATAGCCCTACACGAGGTAAAAGGAGTTGCTTCTACATAGCCTTAAACGTTAACCTCATCGATTTCTCAATTTTCTTTATTATAGTGTTTTCGTCTTGGCTGCATAAACGCACCATAATTAACTATTTTTGTTTTAATTTTAGAAAATATATCGGGAAAAGGTTGCCTTCGGTCTGAATATTTAGAATGAATAAAGAAAAAAAGCCAAAAATAAATTTATAATTGATATAAAACTGTACTGCCTGTTAAAATATAGTTCGGCGGCATCATGCGAAGTTTCATTCGATTCGATATAGCAAACTAACATTATACTTTTCAAAGTTCTGATAAACTCTCATTTCAGCCATTTTTTTAAACGAAAAACGCAGTAATAAGTAAATAACAAGTAGGGGTTTTGAGAACAATAATTTTTTTAAATGATCTATAAATTTTGGTAAGCGGTCTAATTAGCAGTCACGAAAGGATACTATTGTATTCATTTATTTCAAATCATTATATCACGGCCTACTATGAAATATTATGCATGCCCTTTTTCTTTACTTGTAAAATTCCAAAAGATTATTCCAAAGTTATACCAACAATTATACATTTTTGATAAACTTATGAAAAAAACAATCGAATAAAAACAAAATATACAGGGTGTCCAATTTAAAAAAATTCAATTTTGGTTTTTATCTTTAAATTCGTTCCTTCTAGAAAAAAATTGACTACTCCACTAGATTCTACGCAAGAAACTATATAATGATCAGTTTTTACCTTACCGATAAGTTAAAAGGAAAACTGAAATACGAAGGGTGCTTGAATATGACACATTTTCAAAATCGCCCTGCATCTCCGAAACGAAGAGGGCTATAAAAATTCTGATTGTAGCATCATACGTTTCACGGAAAAGTAGCATAGTATTGCGAAAGCCGCAGCTCTCTGACCCCCTGTACAATACCACTTTCTTATTCTTGACAAAAAGGTGTTTTTGACTATAAGACCGTTAAACAGAAGGAAAAAATTAATTAACAGGATTTTTGTACTCATCGCGCGTTTCGGTAACCAATTTAGCATTAAGAACAGCGATAATTAATCACTATATATATATATATATATATATATATATATATATATATATATATATATATATATATATATATATATATATATGGGTGTTATGAAATTCACTGCATATATTGAAACCAGTAAATCCTGACTTCAATTCAGATTGGGGAAAAATAGTCATAAATGGCGCTTCGCGATAATAAGCCAGGTATCGCCCCTCAATCAAAAAAAATTGTTTAATCACTGCACACCACTGGTAATAAACACATGGCCATATAAAGAACAGTCAGCTAGGTATTTTATCAATATTTCGGGTTTGATGCCCCTTATTAACACCGATTAAATGTAAACAAAATTTATCTCCGTCTCTTCAATATGTTTTTGGGAAAAAAGACTTTATATTTGATGGTAATCTGTTGAGAAACTGTGAGGTAAACAGTTTGTGTTTTAAAAGTTATTAAACCCCATGGGCAAATAAAAATAGTTAAGTGGAGTTTTACAACCTATAAACAATTTTTTTTCGTAAAATATGGTTTATCCAACAATTTTTTTGCTTTAATGTGTTTCTTTTGAGGTAAGCTTATTAAAAAATCCAAAAATGTTATGAAATTCATCGTATATTCCTCTAGAACACAATATTTCTATGTAACAAGTTTCAATAACTAATATTTTTATTACATTACCTTTAAATAAAGAAATCCTAGTAACTCTGCTACAATCCTCAATTTCACAAAGTTAAACTACTACCTATAACACAACATCGTAAAGTGATACTTTTAAAGTTGAACCTGATGGTAGAATAGCTACTAATTTTATAGTTCCAATATCAGTGATATTTACTTTTATGTTGTTTGCAAGTCGAATTGAGCCAGAATAGCATTTTATGTCAGTGAAAGCATTTTTGTTCCCTGTCATGTAAGATGTTGCACCTGTATCGAATACCCATTTCCACTGATGACTTCCTTGTGTTAAAGATGGATAGGCTGTTTCATCTTCAGATTCTTCTGAATCATGAGCAACACCCCAGCCAGCAGGATTTGCTTTTTCTTGAAGTTTTGCCCTATTTCGGAAATTTTCTACGGTATGACCTTAATACCATTTTTTACGTTCTTTGCAGTAAGTGCATTCCTTTTGAGAATAATGTTTTTCTTTTTTACCTTTTCCGACAAAAGCCTCATTATCTGCTGGATTATCTTTCGCTATAGACAATTCTGTCAGTCTTGCGCAAACATCATCATAAGTTAGACCTTGTTTGGTTTTAAGGTTATCTACTATATTATCTAATTCTTCGGGAAGAGTTGTCAAGAAGAGAGATCCTTTTGCTTTTGTCGATGTGGCAATTGGTCTCAAAGCAGCTTCTAGAGTGTCACTTTCCTCGTCTGGTGTTTTAATTGTTTTTTCTATGAGTCTTGACCATAACTCGTTATCCTTTGCAATATGTTCTGTTATAGTCTATTTTGACTCACATTTAATACCAACTAATGATTTTACCAATGCATGTAAATTATACTCGTTTTTCTATCAAATAAATCATTGAGTGCTTTCCACATATCCCAAGCATCAGAATAGCATGTTATTTGATGTACAATACTGCCATCAACGTTAAAAAGTATGAATGCTCTGACTAAAGAATGTCTATACCGCCAGTCCTCACATTTTTCTTCATGTTTCTTTATTTCTTGATCATATTATTTGGAGTCAGAACTTGCAATTTTCGGAGAAGTAATAGCTGGATTTTTCTCTTCACCAGTTACAATTTTATATAGATTTTGAAGATCCATATATGCAAATACCATTGTCTTCCATGAGTGAAAATTAGATAAACCATGTAGTTTTTCAAATCTTGGAAATTTATCCACTTTTACTTTGTATACTATTTGTTCTTTATGACACCTTTGTCACTTTGTATGAAATTATTTTTTTTAAACTAGATCCTTAAAGTATAAACTTCTTTACCTTTGTATGTATATGAGTTTAATGTGCTTCTGGGCCCATAACCTGTTATAATCTCTTATTATTTAGGAAGAAAAACTCATTTTAAAGTAATAACTATTTTTTGACGTTTAACTTCAAAAATACTTATTAACCAGTTACAGTTACAACAATCAAAACATACAGAGTATAATAAAAAATATGCGACAATTCATAGGAAAGTTCATCTGGATTTCAATAGTAGCAAATCGTCATGTATAAAACTGCTACATTACAATGTCCGCTCTGTGAGAAACAAGCTTCACGAGCTCGAGGCTGCCATTGCTGATTGTGACCTGGGAGTCTTATGTTTAACAGAACATTGGCTGGAACAGGAAGAAATAGATACGCTGAGCCTGCTGGATTATGTTGTCAGCGCATCTACATCACGAAGTCAGTCAAGTGGTGGCGGAACAGCTGCATCTGTCAAGTTTCTAGGGCTATACCTAGATAGGAAGCTGAAATGGGATGTTCATGTAGCTAATGTTTGTAAAAGACGTGGAAGTAGTGTATTTGTTTTACAAAATTTGAGTGAATGTGTTTCAATAAATACCCTGAGAACAGCATATCATGGAATTTTCCATAGTGTTATGACATATGACATTATCGCATGGGGATGGTCACCTCATGCGCAAGAGTCTTTGGTTTCCAGCGAAAGGCAGTCAGAATCATGGCTGGCTTAGGGTACAGGGAGGATTGTGGGAATGCCTTTGTTCAGCTGGGAGTTCTTACCCTTCCTTCGGCTTACATCCTGCAAAGTTTGCTCTACATCAAAGACAAGGACGACCTACTGTCTTACCAAGACATACATGACCATGACACTAGGAATAAGACCAACTACGTTCCACAACACTGCAGGTTGGGTAAATGTCAGGCACGATCAGAATATTATGCAATAAAACTGTTTAATAAGTTACCCCAAAATGTTAAAGAGCTCTCTACTCAGCAGTTTAAAATGAAGGTGAAACAGTTCCTAATAAAACATGCTTTTTACATCACAAAACAGTACTTAGATTATAGTTTTAATATATTTTAATATTTTTATTTAGATTTTTTAATGTGTTTGTATTGTGTTCATTTTGAATTATAAATTTTAATGCATTGTATTGTCAGGAATGTTTTTATTATTGTCTAAATATGAAAATTATTTTATCTGTAATTGACGTGTGTAAACAATTTATTTGTAATAGCATGAATAAATGAATTTGAATTTGAATAGAAAATTAAAAATCAAAACTGTTTTAAACCACGATTGTATAGGGATATCCAAATAAAAGTGAACAGGCCTTATAAATTTTTTATTTTTAAAGATGGAAAAAAATGTTAAATATGAAAGCTTTGGGGATTTTTATGGATCATGCATATATCTTATCAGCAAAATATTCGAGCATCGAATAAAAAAAATCCAAGAATATGATGAAAATCATACCATCCAATTTAAAATAAGCGAGAAAATCGATGTTTTATACTATATTTCTTTTATTCGATACTCAATTGTTTTGCTGATAAGATTTATGAATGATTCATAAAAATTACCAAAGTTTTCATATTTAACATTTTTTCTCATTTTTAAAAATAAAAAAGTTATAAGGCCTGTCTGTTCACTTTTATTTGGATATCCCTGTACATATTACCACGTACACAGTATATCCAATTTGAATTTGTTGTAAAAATGCTAAAAATATAAAATAATGCAAACAATGGGCGCCATCAAGGAGGGGGGGGGGGCAAATTGAAAATTGAAGAGCTTCCAACTATACGATGGTGGTTAAAACTTAAAATGGGCACCCCGTATATAAATTTGTTTAAAGGCACAACTATAGAGATGGTAGTGACCAGTGGTATATGGTGAAATTTCTAAGTTGTATATATCTCTGTTCCTACGTACAGGACCGGTCCCAATTTTAATTGGATTTAATTCCCACTGGGAATGTTGTTGTAAAGAAAAAAAAACGTTTTGAATTTGCGAAAAAAGTTGAATTTTTGCTTGAGTTTACCAGAACATTCCCAGTGGGCACACTATTAAAACCTCTAAATTTGGTCGGGTCCTGTAAATAGGAACAGAGATATACAACTTTGAAATTTCACCATACGCCACTGGTACTGACCTACGTTACTAGCCATTATATTTAGTTCACGATACACTTACAATGGTATGCTACGTTATGAAAATTTTAAATTGACTAGGCGCTTACCTGAGCAAATGAAATATGACAATAATATTTTAATAAACGTCAACTCAACATACTACCCGACAATAAACTGTCCTGTAATATTTTAATAAACGTCAACTCAACATACTACCCGACAATAAACTGACCTGTAATATTCTAATAAACGTCAACTCAACATACCACCCGACAATAAACTGACCTGTAATATTTTAATAAACGTCAACCCAATACACTACCCGACAATAAATTGACCTGTACTTACATATGTACAAGGGGTGCAAGTGTCTAGTCAGTTGAGGATTTTCCCTCGAAGTGACGTCATATGTAGCATACTGTTGCAAGTGTATCGTGATCTAGTTTAATAAGAAGCATGAAAAGGTAGTAATAAAAAAATAATTCCTCTGTATCGATACACGATAGCTCAAGCTCCTGTTTTGTAACAAACGACATAAAACTTTAGATGTTTTATTTTCAAAAAATAACTAAACTCTAAAACTGTCTAAAAGACAAAAAATAAAATATAATTCCATAGAGGAATGTAACAATAATCAAAATAAATAATTCTTTGAACAAAATTCAATATTTAAAGTAGTTAGTCGACTTATTTCTTTTAGGTATATGTCTTCTATATGTAACAATGGCAATTCTTTAAGCATACTTATATTTTTTCAATATAGTGTTTCTTTCTTCTAAAATGTTATTTTTTCTTTGTTTTTCCTGTAACTTTTTTTCTTTTATTTCCAGAATTTTTTTATAGAAATATTTTCTATCCTGTCTTATTTCCTTTAGAATATCTGTCCTTAACTTTTTATTCTTTTAACTAGTTTTTACTGATATTGTTTTTACAGATGCTACTTCCTTTGTCTTCTCAGTGGCATTTGCTTCCATTATAATATCCTGCATTATATTCTCCTTTTTCATGTTTGTGTCCACTAAACCAGTATTTTCCTTCTCAATTGCTGAATAAATCACGGTGTCTGAAGACAGCAATATAGCTGGATGTATATTCCTTTTACCTAGAATTTTATCCATAATCTCTGCGTATTCAAAATCTTTCCTTCCTCGGCCTGTTATTGTTATCTATATATTTTTTGTATATTCTTTCTAAATGTTTCCACCGATTCTCACAATTTGCAGCAGTTATGTTTTGTTTTGTACCGTAATTCTTTTGCTATTTCCTCAAACATTTTCTTAAGGTTTCTTATTTTTAAAGAACCAACTTGGTTCCTATAATCTTTATACAAATCCAAGAAGATAAGTGTAGAATTGTGACTCCACTTATATGATTCTCCTTCATCTTGGGCTTGGGAAGGATTGGTTGATATTGGGCAATATTAAAATCTCCGACATACCTAAAAAAGGAAATATTGCTCTATTCTACGGTAAAGTGAAAATCTGGCAAAAACTTACCTTCTTGTTCACACACTTTAATAAATATTTGCAAAACAAACAATCTGTACTAAAAATCTGACACATAAAAAAAGTATGGTTAATGGTTAATTCTTCTTCCTTTCTTAAAATCGATGACGCCTTTTTTCTCTTTTTAAATATATTTAGCAGTTAACTCTAGTGTTTCAAAGACAATATGCAGGTTCGGCAACTCATCAGCAAGCGTTTAGATGACACTATGATATCTAGATATGGTCACGTGGATTACTACCAATCATTTGATAAGTAACCACGTGACTAGCTGCCATTAGTGTCATCTAAACGCTCGCTGATGAATATCCGAACCCGCCTAATAATACAAACACGCGTTCTATTTTAAATTTTCGCGCCAAATAAAAGTACAGGAAGTGACAAAGAGACATGTTTCATGATGAAGGGAGATCGAAACAGAAGGATTTCTTAATGTCATCAAAGATCCGTGCGCCATATTTAAGTTTTTCAACAGCACACAAGCCACACAATGAATGTTTTAATTTTTTTTTTCATTTAAAGATTTAAATAATGTAATTTCTTTTCACTACCTAGAAAAGGTCTTCGTCGATCCGTTGTTAACCAATATTTTGATCAGTTTTATCTAGTTTCTTTGAGTGAGTAGCGTAATAGGGTTGAAAACTAAATTTAATTTAAAACACTAATCATATTTACGTATTATGGTAACGTTTGCCGGTGCAAAAGTAATTTAGCGGATCTGGTTATACTTTTGAAGTAAGTACTAGGTATGTAGTTGTGCTCAGTTAGTATTTTCGTTTTGATTTTTAACTTTTCCTTGGCAGAAAGTTTAAGCTAGTAGGAATAACGCTGAATAACTACTGACAAAAAGGCTTGATTTCGCAGTGCCTTTTTACTATTTTTTAGTTTCTTCGTAGGAAGAGGTTAAAAAAATTTTTAATGTCTTAAATTACGCTTAAAAACAGAAAATAAATTCTCCTTAAAGATTTATATGTCTGGCAACGTTTCAACAAATTCAATTGTTTAAAGTTTTTCGCGCGCAAATTTCCGTCAATCGCCTTGTGTATGATCAGCCAGGTGCGGCGAATATCGACGGATTTTAGGGTATTTTTGAAAATTTTAAAAATGTTCGATTTAAGAAAAAAAAGTATGGGATATGTCTGTAGACTATCCTAGGAGTCACCCATTCCAATATATTAAATGATTTCCATATCACCCTGTATATATATATATATACAGTGACCGGCAAAAAGTTCGCAACATATGGGAAAAATTTTTATTAGGTGAGTATTGGAAAAACTTTTCCGGGGAAGCGGTTCTGCATATCCGATAACCTAAAAATCGATTTTGACATACGTCACGTGACCACTGGTATAGCGTCAAATTTAAAAAAAAATTGTTAATTTACAAAAAGTGAGGTTAGTTGTCGAGATATCATAAAAAGTTATTTGAAAAAATTGCTTAGAATTAAATTCTAGGTCCTTGTGCAAAATTTTAAGATTTTATTTAAAAAAATTGGAAAACTCAATTTTTTTTAAATATTTTTTTATCGATTTACAAATTTCCAGTTTTTTTCGTTTAGATAGCTTGGCTAATGTAAAGCCCATGTATCTGGATGAAAATAAACGAATGTAGTAGTTTTTTCTACAATTGACAGGACAAAATTAAAAAAAACAGGGTTTCGCCGGACGCTAGCTGTTGCAATGATTTGTATCTAGCAGCAGTGTCAAAATTTTAGAGACATTTCAATGAGATTACATTGAGAAAACCTTAATCGTCTTAAATATATCTGAAGTTCGACTTTCTGTAAAGTTAAGGGGATTAAAATAGATAATAAACAAAAAATTACCTGTTTATTTAATCGAAATTTCATAAACGAAAACCAATGTAAGAAATACTTAAAAGTAGTCAAATTCTGTACTAACAACATAAAAAATCATTGTTTTTCCTTGGGTGCACAAAATTTAAAACTCAGTATGACCACCATTTCTCTCCATACATACTATTGTTCTCGAGCGCAACTCTCGATTAACATTTCGGAGCATTTTACGATTTATTTGCAATACACAATTTCTAATGACATTCTCTAAATTTTGTATATTCCTAAAGGGTCGATGTTTGTACACAGAGTTCTTTAGGTATCCCCACATAAAGAAATCTAACGGAGTCAGATCTGGTGATCTCGCAGGCCACGGATTTTCAGAAAACCGTCCTATCCACTGGTTTCCAAATTCTTGATCCAGCCATCTCTTCACCTCATTTGTGGAATGAATGCTAGCTCCGTCTTGTTGAAAGTATAAATTTCTTCTTTCGGCTAATGACAAATTGTCTAAAAAGTCAGATATCTAAGTTTGTAGAAATTCTAAATATCGTTCTGAATTTAAATTGTCTCTAAAGAAAAAAGGTCCCACTATTCTGAGGTTGAAAATTCCGCACCACACATTAACCTTAAAACTATATTGGTCTTTACTCTGAATTACAAAGTCTGGGTTTTCGGTGGCCCACCATCTACAGTTTTGTGAACTGACGGTTCCGTTAGAGGTAAATGTAGCTTCATCCGAGAAAAGAACGTTCTTTGGGAAATTAAAATCTTCCTCAATCATACCCTGGAACCAGGCACAAAAATCGAAGCGGGCGTCATAATCCCTATCTTTTAATACTTGTACAAATTTAGGTTTGTACGGATGAAATTTGTTTCTTTTTAATATCCTCCGCACAGATCTTTCGTGAATGTTAGTGATCTCCGATATTTGACTAACTGCTAATTGGGGTGTTTCTGTGATCGACAAACACACATCCAGAGAACCTTCGTCACCTGTTACCGGTTTTTCATGGGAAACTTTATACTGATTTTCTACCGATCCCGTTTCTTTAAATTTATTGACTAGACGAGATACTGTGGAATAATGGAGGGATTTATCGGGGTGCCTCTCATTAAAAATTGCTGCTGTTCAGTGGCGGCTCGTGCCCTCGAAATTTAGGTAGGCGACAGTGCAACCTAGGCATCTTCCTCCCCTCACAGCCTAGCCCTAACCTCACAGCAATTACTGCTGATAACAAATATGAAAGTAAATATAAAAACATTCTAAAACCCAAGATACTTTCTTAAAAAATGGATAATTTACAAAAAAATTTAATTTCGGAAACGGAAAAATGTGTTAGTGCCTTGCTACTTTTTATAAATAAAATTAATGCGTCTATCTTTTAATAATGAAAACTTAGTTATAATGGTTTCCGTAAAGTCATCTGATTTTTGTACTGAGCAAAACAATTCTTTTTCAACTGACATAAGGGCAAGCGATGATAAACGGAAATTTTTCATTGAATTTTTACTGTACGTTTCAAACCAGAAAAATGTCTTTCAACTGAAGTTTTGTTGATGGAAGTGGAATAGTAGCAATCAAAACACACAGTTTGAATGCCTCGATAATATTTGTTGAAAATCTATATCGACAAAAAGTTTTAATATTGACGTGTTCGTCAAAAATATTTTTATAAAAGCTGGTTAAAGAATCTATTACATTAGATATATAGTTAATAAAATAAACTAACACATTAACAAGGTAGGCTGCAACTTCAACAGTTTACAGTAAAAGCCACAATTCAAAAATAAAAATTAATGCAGCTCAAATTCCTTATTTCATGTAAACTTCGATAAATAATGATCATCTGTCATCTACTGATACGGATGTTTATCGAGTCGTATTGAATTGGAAACGAATGCTCCACGATCTGTAGCGAAGGCGAACGAAGATTTCGCCTAACCGACGGCTTTTGTTTTGGTTTTGATACCACGCCAGCGCTGGTTTTTAATAGCGTTTTTCAATGTTGAACTGACGTGCCGAATATTGAATAAAAGGCGTTAGGATAGAGCGCCTACCCTTGAGAGTTTTTGCGGTGTGATACGGTATATTATACATATTGCCAATACGGTGATGTATAGCAAAATATACATGACATTAATTTAAATTAGTATAACTATTATTGTATCTTTTTTTGAGTCTTTTTACTGGAAAGTCGTTGTCGTAGTTTTACTATCAAAGGGTAGGAGAGGAGAGAATAATCAAGGGTAGGCGCCGCCTACCTTGCCTACCCCGACGAGCCGCCGCTGCTGCTGTTTCTCTATGGCTTTTGTAATTATCTCCAGAAATTAAAATAATTTCTATCTTTTCCTGAAGAAGTAGTGTGGGTGCCATTTTAAGGAATAAAATATTAATAAACTTATGTAAAATATCAAACTTAGTAAGATGCGAGACATAAACCAATGACATAGGTTGAAATCAAACAAATTATAATTTGTTTGACATTTTTCTGTTGTTTTTAACCTACTAGATTATTTGGTTGTTTTAATTTCAGAGCCTGCTTTGGTAGTTTTAAGTACAACTAAATAGACCTGGTTGTTAAATTTATGTGCGAAAAATCTTAATAAAATCTTGATACAGTCATTTCATTAGATTCAAACCATTGCAACAGCGAGCGTCCGGCGAACACCTATTTTTTCGATTTTGTCCTGTCAATTGTAGAATTGTAGATCTGACTCCGTTAGATTTTTTTATGTGGGGATACCTAAAGAACCCTGTGTACAAACATCGACCCTTTAGGAATATACAAAATTTAGAGAATGTCATTATAAATTGTGTATTGCAAATAAATCGTAAAATGCTCCGAAATGTTAATCGAGAGTTGCGCTCGAGAACAACAGTATATATGGAGAGAAATGGTGGTCATACTGAGTTTTAAATTTTGTGCACCCAAGGAAAAACAATGATTTTTTGTGTTGTTAGTACAGAATTTGACTACTTTTAAGTTTTTCTTACATTGGTTTTCGTTTATAAAATTTCGATTAAATAAACAGGTAATTTTTTGTTTATTATCTATTTTAATCCCCTTAACTTTACAAAAAGTCGAACTTCAGATATATTTAAGACGATTAAGGTTTTCTCAATGTAATCTCATTGAAATGTCTCTAAAATTTTGACACTGCTGCTAGATACAAATCATTGCAACAGCTAGCGTCCGGCGAAACCCTGTTTTTTTTAATTTTGTCCTGTCAATTGTAGAAAAAACTACTACATTCGTTTATTTTCATCCAGATACATGGGCTTTACATTAGCCAAGCTATCTAAACGAAAAAAACCGGAAATTTGTAAATCGATAAAAAAATATTTAAAAAAAATTGAGTTTTCCAATTTTTTTAAATAAAATCTTAAAATTTTGCAGAGGGACCTAGAATTTAATTTTAAGCAATTTTTTCAAATAACTTTTTTTGATATCTCGTCAACTAACCTCACTTTTTGTAAATTAACAATTTTTTTTTTAATTTGACGCTATACCAGTGGTCACGTGACGTATGTCAAAATCGATTTTTAGGTTATCGGACATGCAGAACCGATCCCCTGGGAAAGTTTTTCCGATACTCTCCTAATAAAAATTTTTCCCATATGTTGCGAACTTTTTGCCGGACACTGTATATATATATATATATATATATATATATATATATATATATATATATATATATATATATATAATAAATGTAAATGCGAAGATTTAATTCTTCGCTAGTGCAGCGATAAGGCCACCTATAGGCCAAGAAATCTTCCATTTTTCTACTATATATATATATATATATATAGAGAAGGGTAGTCGTTGCTGACTAGTTAAGGAGTAAACTAGTAAATATTGGGGTATGCAGCAAATGAAAGTGTACTCTTTAAAGTTCAGTCCGAGCTTTCGGAAATTTTTATTTCCATCATCAGGGAATCTACAATTAATAGTTAAATGGGAGTGTGTTACATTAAACGAGCTTAAAGTAACTTACAACTTTGTTGAGGTTGGTCATCAAGATATCAATTATAGAACTGAACATTGTCAAGACAAAAAGCCGTAATTTGGGTCCAAAACATTAAAACAAGTTAAAATTAATTTTTACAGAACACACAAACACTGATAAAATTGCTTAATTATTAGGAAAAGAGGCATTATTTATATAAAATATTGTTTGAGTTTAATCTTAGGTTTCATTTTGAATACTGTCAATGACAGGAGAAAATAATTTTTTATATTCTTAACATTTTTGTAGAGTTAGGGACTAAATGTGTATAGTGGCAATGCCCTCGTGAAGGAGACAGGCCGTAAGGTGCGCCTCCATTTTCCGTGATCAGCTGATCGAGCTGGGTGGTCAGTCGGTCGAACGAAAGACATTTTATAAACGTTTAGGTACCGGCGCGTCGTAATGTTTTTATTTAGTTTGGGGTTTTTTTGTATTAAATTTTGTGCTTGCGCTAATATTTAATGACCTAAAAGTTACGTTGTGGCTATTATATTAGTTTTTGTGTTAATATTTGTGACTGTTGTTTTAAAAAATGCCACAAAGTTGTTGTGCCCCGGGATGTAAATCAAACTATAATACCGGCGAATATGTTGCAAGTTTTTCTTTCCCAAAAGACAAACAGAGGTGTGAATTGTGGCTGAAAAAGATCCCTAGAGATAATTTACAAATAACCAAAAATACATCTATATGCATTAAACATTTTGATGAGAAATATTTAATTCGAGAACTCCGGGCGACTAGAAATGATGGTAAGTAAATTAGTGTTTTGGGTTAGGTTTTGATAAATTTATTACCCTAAAAATTATGCAAATTCTTTAATATTTCTGGTAGAACGGGTATTTTTTGGCACTATATATAAATATAAGGGCATATTTTACGTCTTTTTACTTCCTGTATGTACCCACATAACCAAAAAGTTGAGGTTAAATTACAGTCCTAGTTGATTTGGCATGTTTTGGGGCTATGTTTCTACGTATGAACTCTGCAAGAGTCGCATATTATATACATAGGCTAACTAAAAACTGGTAAAATGGAAATTCTTCTAAGCTTAAGCATGTGTAGGTCTCGGTGTAGGTAGAATTTTAGGAACGTAACTTTCATTGTAGGCATGTTTTGGGTCTACGTATCATATGTACATAAGTCACATCACTAATAACTGGTAAAATGGGAATTGTTCTATTTAGCTTAAGTAGGTGTAGGTACCAACTTAGGAAGGTAAGCTTATACAAAGGCATGTTTTGGGTCTACGTATCACCTCTACAGTAAAATTAAAACTAGGGTTGAGTACCGTTGAATTATACTATTTACTTGGTGCACGTAGAAGTTTAAGAAGGTAACCTCTTTATGTATGTAGGCATGTTTTGGGTCTAGGTACCAACTTCACATAGCTGATAGATATCTAACTCGGTATCTAAGATCTTTACAGAAATTCAAATCGATAAGTACCATATTATGACTGATGATATGACACAGTTACCTTAAACAGTTTAAACACTTTTGGCAGCGATTATTAAATATTCTTCGAAGGAATTCAAGGGTAAATACGAATGATTAATATTATGAGGGGGCCAAGGGAGAATGAAGGTGGACTAAGCCAGTATATACCATAATGTCAATGTCGTATAATGTAGACTGATGTGTACTTTTTAATTTTGAGTATCTCTGTCTATTGTTAGTTTAGATGGGTAATATTTATTTAAATAAATAGCTGTATACGCCTCGAGATACGCCCTTACCTTGGTAACCTAGGTATAAAAATTTTAAAAAATACTATTTAGTAGGTACCTACATTTATTTTTTTATATTTTTTTGATTACCTGATATATGTTGTAAAAGATAGATCAAAATTTACCGATCAGGACCTACATGTTTTTAAACTAATTGCGCAGGTACTATATTTAATTTTTTTTACTGTGGTCCTTCTTTAAATTTAATTTTCTAAATTATTCTTACATACTTACTTCAATTTTAAGGTACTGAGATAATACTCCCGAGAAAAAAGGTTGCTTTGACTGAGGATGCTTTCCCAACAATTTTTTTAAATTTGCCCAAGTATTTGTCCTCAAATTCCTCAATTCCAAAACGAAGTGATCCTCAAGAACGGAAGCGTAAATATCTTGACATGGAAAACGAACGATATGAATCTTGGCTAGAGGAAGACAAGTTTAATAGTTTGGACGAAATTGTTAATCAGACCACAAAATTTCGTAATAAGGAATGGATTATTAAAAAAAATAATGAACATTTGTACTTTTTAAAAATAACTTTCGATGAAACTCCCGCACTAAAACAAGTTTTGATATTAAGCCAAGATTTTAAAATTAAAGTACTAGTTGAGAATATTCAAGTAAATTTAAAACAATTTCAGTGTATTCTAGGGCAGGAACTAATTTGTAATTCTTTTTCAAAATTAGACAATTTGTTAAATATGATTAACAACTTACCCCCACAAGAACATATTAAAGACAAGCTAGAAACCATTAAACAAAATTTAAGCCATTATATCGAAGAATGCAATCATGATGATAAAATTACGTGTCTAAATTTTATAAACGAACAATTGATTCTTCTTACATTAAAACAAAATAGATATTCCACCCAATACTTAATATTTGCCTGTAAATTTTTTTTCCTATTTCCGGCAGCATACAGATTTTTAAGAGAGAGCAATGTTATTATTCTGCCACATCCCAACTATCTAAAAACTTTTAATTTAAAGAATTTAAATGGTGACATAAATCAGTCATTAAAACGATATCTAACAGAAAAATGCCAAAATCTTGAGCCGCATGAAAAATTTGTGTCCCTATTGCTTGAGGAGATATATGTAAAGCCACAAATAAATTATACTGCTAATAATATAATCGGCATTGCTAAAAATACTTCAGAAGTTGAAGCTGCCACTACTGTGCAAGCATTTATGATTAAATCCCTTTTATCAAAAAATAAAGATGTTGCTGCCATGCTGCCTGTCAAGAAATTAGATGCGGATTTTTTATATCAAGGTACTTTAAAAGTTTTGAAATTATTATGTGAAACTGGATTTTTTGTTATATGTATCGTTTCAGATAATAACAATGTCAATGTTAAGTTGTTTAAAAATTTATCTGGTGGAAATGTAATTATGTCTCAAATCGTTAACCCTGTTGACCCTACAAAAACATTATTTTTGTTTTTTGATACCGTTCACCTGCTAAAAAATATAAAAAACAACTGGCTTAATGAAAAGACAAAAACATTCATTTATCCCTTCTTTGGCGATTATTCAGTTATAAAAGAAGCTAGATTTCAAGCAGTTACCAAACTGTATGAGGCAGAGAAAAATTCTTTAGTTAAGCGTGCACCAGGACTATCAAGAAAAGTATGTTACCCGAACAATTTAGAACGACAGAATGTCAAATTAACCGTTAATGTTTTTGATGAAAAAACAATTGAAGCTATAGAAGAAGAAGGTACCAAAGATTTTTTAACTATAATCCGTTATTGGTGGCAAACAGTTAACGTCAAACATCCCCAAAAAGGTAGACATCTTCGCGAAACTTATGCTGAGCCCATATGTAGCATGGAGCAAACAAATATTCAATTTCTAACATCATTTTGCCAATGGCTAGAAAAGTGGGAAGATATATGCGTTTTGGACGTGCCTCCACGCATGGGAAAACTTAGCAAACAAACGTACGATGCCCTACTGCATACCTCTAAAACTTTAATAGAAATGAGTAAATATCTTTTAGATAATTTAAAATTTAAATATGTTTTGTTAGGAAAATTTCAGACTGATGACTTGGAAGAAAGATTTGGGAAATATCGTAGAATGAGCGGATGTAATTATAATGTGTCTGTACAACAAATTGTAGAATCTGAAAGAAAATTAAAAATTACCAGTTTACTTCATTTAAAGTCAAATAATGTAGATGTTCGAGACATTATTGAACAAATTAATAATGCTGAGTTCACGGACGAATCTGATGATGACGCTGTATTTTGTGAAAATACAGACGAAATAATTTCCAGCAGCTTAGATCTAAATGTGGATGAAAAAACTATTGAAGTATTAATTTTCATTGCAGGCTATGTTGGCTATAAAGTTATGGCTAAAATAAAATGCAAAAATTGTCAGGATTTATTACTAACTTCTAGAGACATTAATTTTGAATTATCAAACCTAAATTACCTAAAAAATTTGGATAGGGGGGGTTTAAAATATCCGTCGCAATTATCAATTAAAATAGCCATCAGGATCTTTCAAATATTTCAAATTATATTTTCAGATTTTGAAAAGATATTTTTAGATTGCCCTAACAAAAAAATCTTAATAAAATCAATTTTAACAGAAATGACAGAATCCGAGAATCTGAAATTTACAGATTTCTCTCAGAGCTTATGTGATTGCAATTTGTGCAGCAAAATATGGGGTAAATATATGGAGATTTGGATCAACATATTTTTTAATAATTATAGTAAGGTAAAAACCAATATCATAAACGAAAAAAGTGCGAGCACTTCAAAGGGTAAAAGAAAACTTAATATTTTTCAAAACTCCAAATAAGTACCTAGCTTAGCTTGTTTTTATTATTAATTTGTTATGGTTGTTTGTTAGGCTTCCTAATCGGTGATTGCTGTTTGGTGCAAAATATAATTTAATTAAAATAAAGTTACATATTAATATTACATGTATTCCGGTAGTGGTATGTTTGCTTCTTGTAGAGCTTTATGTAGAGTTTAATCAAGTAATGTACATTGTATTAATAACTATTTTTGATATGGGGTAAATATATGGAGATTTGGATTAACATATTTTTTAATAACTATAGTAAGGTAAAAACCAATATCATCAACGAAAAACAAAGTGTGAGCACTTCAAAGGGTAAAAGAAAACTTAATATTTTTCAAAACTCCAAATAAGTACCTAGCTTAGCTTGTTTTTATTATTAATTTGTTATGGTTGTTTGTTAGGCTTCCTAATCGGTGATTGCTGTTTGGTGCAAAATATAATTTAATTAAAATAAAGTTACATATTAATATTACATGTATTCCGGTAGTGGTATGTTTGCTTCTTGTAGAGCTTTATGTAGAGTTTAATCAAGTAATGTACATTGTATTAATAACTATTTTTGATATGGGGTAAATATATGGAGATTTGGATTAACATATTTTTTAATAACTATAGTAAGGTAAAAACCAATATCATCAACGAAAAACAAAGTGTGAGCACTTCAAAGGGTAAAAGAAAACTTAATATTTTTCAAAACTCCAAATAAGTAAATAGCTTAGCTTGTTTTTATTATTAATTTGTTATGGTTGTTTGTTAGGCTTCCTAATCGGTGATTGCTGTTTGGTGCAAAATATAATTTAATTAAAATAAAGTTACATATTAATATTACATGTATTCCGGTAGTGGTATGTTTGCTTCTTGTGGAGCTTTATGTAAAGTTTAATCAAGTAATGTACATTGTATTAATAACTATTTTTGATCATTTTATACGTTTAATCCATGTCATGTTGTGAAAATCATTTTTTAATATATTATACGTAGTACTAACTTTGCATGAACTATCCCAGAACTTTAACTATAAATTTTGCGTTCTAACCATTAACTATTTAATTTGTGCACTTCTTTAAAGGCATTCAATTTTTTTAGAGTAATTTTATTGTTTTAGTTTATTTATAACGATTCTTTTTATGTTTCAGCGGATTTATAATGATTGCATTTCATTTTTATCATATAATATGTACCGCCTATTCGTGTGACGTCACGATCCCTACATTACGGCCTGTCTCCTTCACGAGGGCATTGATAGTGGTTACACGAATTCAAGTTTTAGTGTGCAGTATTTTGATACCCGAGCAATAGCAAAGTTAAACCAAAGAAAAAATGGTACCATTCATATTAGAGGGTGGTTTATTGTCTAGGAAAAGAAGATAAGAGTAGATTGAACTTAAATGATTAATATCTGTTTTTTTATTAATGCAGTTAGGCTGTTGTGAAATAAAGGCCATCTCCAGAAAAAGCCTCCTGGTGTAGTTAGGTTCTGAGATTAAAATTTTTGTGGAATTGTAGTCCATGTTGTGATTAAATTTATTTGCATGTTCTGCTAAGGCGCATCTTTCTGGGTGAAGTCTACAGTCACTCCTGTGCGAAACAATGCGGTTAGAGATAGGTCTTGAAGTTTGACCAATGTATATTTTATCGCAGTCCGCACAAGGTATACTGTAGACCACATCAGACCTAGCTGTTAAAGGGGTTTTATCTTTGAGTTTAGAGTATACAGAGCGAATTGTAAGAACTGATTTGTTTGCAATTTTTATATCTTTAATGTGACTAAAAATCCTAGTCAGGCCGGGAGTGACCTCTCTAATGAAGGGTAAAGTTGCGAAAATAATTTTTCTTTCTGGGTTCGTCCCAACAACACTACTTACATGATTCCTATTAGGAGTATTGGTGTCAGTCAATGTATTGGACGAACTGAACAGTATCTTTTTTATTAAGGTTGGTGGGTAGGAGTTATCTGTAAAAAGTGTTAATAGGATGTCTAGATTCTTTTTGTGGAAGGATGGGTCTGAGATTTTCAAAACTCTGTTCTTCATTTGTTTTATTAAATTCACTTTTGTAGAGAATTTATGGTATGATAAATAGTTCAGGTACCTGCCTGAACTGCAAGGTTTCCTGTACCAGTCAATAATGATTTTATTCTCTGGAGAACGTATAAACTTGGTGTCCAGGAACGGGATAGCTTGTTCTTCATTCTCTGTTTCTATAGTGAATTGTATGTACGGATCATAACTGTTAATAGTTTCTACTATCTCATGAATACCCTCCTGAGGTAACGATAAAATGATATCATCTACATATTTTTTTATGAAGTGAAGATTGAAGGATAGGACAGGGATGACAGTGTCCAGCAGGTCGTCCATAACATAGGCTGCTAGAATAGGAGAAATAGAGGCACCCATCGGTGTGCCAAAAGTCTAATAACAAACATTACAAACAGACTTTTGGCACACCGATGGGTGCCTCTATTTCTCCTATTCTAGCAGCCTATGTTATGGACGACCTGCTGGACACTGTCATCCCTGTCCTATCCTTCAATCTTCACTTCATAAAAAAATATGTAGATGATATCATTTTATCCTTACCTCAGGAGGGTATTCATGAGATAGTAGAAACTATTAACAGTTATGATCCGTACATACAATTCACTATAGAAACAGAGAATGAAGAACAAGCTATCCCGTTCCTGGACACCAAGTTTATACGTTCTCCAGAGAATAAAATCATTATTGACTGGTACAGGAAACCTTGCAGTTCAGGCAGGTACCTGAACTATTTATCATACCATAAATTCTCTACAAAAGTGAATTTAATAAAACAAATGAAGAACAGAGTTTTGAAAATCTCAGACCCATCCTTCCACAAAAAGAATCTAGACATCCTATTAACACTTTTTACAGATAACTCCTACCCACCAACCTTAATAAAAAAGATACTGTTCAGTTCGTCCAATACATTGACTGACACCAATACTCCTAATAGGAATCATGTAAGTAGTGTTGTTGGGACGAACCCAGAAAGAAAAATTATTTTCGCAACTTTACCCTTCATTAGAGAGGTCACTCCCGGCCTGACTAGGATTTTTAGTCACATTAAAGATATAAAAATTGCAAACAAATCAGTTCTTACAATTCGCTCTGTATACTCTAAACTCAAAGATAAAACCCCTTTAACAGCTAGGTCTGATGTGGTCTACAGTATACCTTGTGCGGACTGCGATAAAATATACATTGGTCAAACTTCAAGACCTATCTCTAACCGCATTGTTTCGCACAGGAGTGACTGTAGACTTGACTGATATCTTGATGACCAACCTCAACAAAGTTGTAAGTTACTTTAAGCTCGTTTAATGTAACACACTCCCATTTAACTATTAATTGTAGATTCCCTGATGATGGAAATAGAAATTTCCGAAAGCTCGGACTGAACTTTAAAGAGTACACTTTCATTTGCTGCATACCCCAATATTTACTAGTTTACTCCTATATATATATATATATATATATATATATATATATATATATATATATATATATATATATATATATATATATATATATATTGGGGGGTAATTTGCGGGAATCGGTCTGTATAAAATAAATATTAGAACTCATTTATTCTAAAATGCTGTATATTTCGCCATTTATTTATGGCTTCTTCAGGAGCGATAGCTAAAAGAAAAACAAATACCGCGTTAATAATAAAATGGAGCAATCCAAACAGCCAATCTTGCAGTTTACAGGTTATTTGTTCTATACAGTCTAAAATACTTAATATTAAAGACAAAACAATTTCAAAATATACTCACAATGAGAGTTCAATCATGAACATTTAGCCACGTTGACATAACAAAAAACTTTAAAATATTTACAAGACAATGACTAGACCATGATCACATCTTGAAGACGACAAAGTACCAAATTTTATCAATTACAAATTATTTCACATCTGTCGAAAAAAGAACAAAGAAGGTAAAAAAGTTAAAAAAAATTACAAATCAACGAGCCCACACGTACAGAGTTAAGACCTTTGACAATGCAACAACCAATTCAGCTATTTTTCTAAAATATTACAATAAATCGTGCGTAATTGGTCAATATCAGACCTAGAATTTATGCACTTGCTTTCTTTGTTTATGTTAACCATTTCTAAAAATAGTCTTTTTTTGTAGTTTCGTTCTTGATCCAAAATTGTTGTTTTTTCATAATCAAATTGATGATCAAGCGTTTGAAAGTGTAACGCAAGAGCACAAGATTTTTTGCCAATTCGACTATCACTTTTATGTTGCGTAAGACGTTGTTTTAAATTCTGAGTCGTTTGGCCTATATAACAATATTGGCACTGCCTGCATGGTATTTTATAAACAACTTCACACTTTTGCATAAGAGGAATTTTGTCCTTAGTTCTTGTAAAGATGCTTTTTGTGGTTGTTACGTTATATTTTGAAATCTTCAGACTCATAAGTTCCTTAAAATATGACACTACATTGTCTGTCAAACCCTGCACGTATGGAAGCTTTTTGTATCTTATATTAGGTGGTTCTTCATTATCGGTAGGTCCATCGAAAACGTTGGTATTAAAAATTAGTTTATGTACAGTGTTTCTTGGATAACCATTATTCACAAATAAGCTTGACAATTTGTCCAAATTACCGTTCAAAAACCTAGCGTCAGATATGTGCATTACTCTGTTCTTCATAGCTATTATGGTGTTATATTTTTGATTATTTGGATGGTTTGAGTAATAATTTAAATATCTTCCAGAAGCTGTTGGCTTTTGATACCAGTTGAGTATTAATTTATTATTATCAGATCTTATTATCAATGTATCCAAAAATGGAACGCATTTATTTTTTTCTTTTTCTATTGTGAATTTTAAATTATTATTGATTGAATTAAATATTTTCAAAGTATTATCAATTTGATCTGAGGGCACCGACGTAATCAGATCATCCACAAATTTATACAGAAAGGTAATGTAAAAGGTAATTTAGAAATAATACCATCCAAAATATGGTCCATGACTATTGTTGCCAGAATCGGACTGATCGGCGATCCCATAGGCGTGCCAAAAATTTGTTGATAAAATTCATTATTAAATGAAAAAAAGCAACTATTGAAGACAAATGACAATAATTCGAAAAAACTGTCCTTCGACAAAGAGGTACAAGGCTCTACTAACGGCCACCGCATCTCCATTACCTCAATGATTAGATTGTAAGGAATGTTAGTGAACAAAGATACCACATCAAACGACACTAGTACGTAGTTTTGGGGCAAAGTGATTCCTTCTATAGAGTTAACAAAGGTAAATGTGTCTTTTACATTATAATTTGTTCTATCGCCAAGCGCATTACTTAAAATATCAGATAGAAATTTTGCTAAATTGTAAGTAGCAGAACCTATACAGCTTACTATGGGGCGGAGTGGCACATTCTGTTTATGAATTTTAGGTAAGCAGTATAATTTGGCCGAGACCGAATTATACACTGTTAAAACTTTTGCTGTTTGATCACTAATTTCCTTTTTCAATCCAATACATTTTATGAGGTTATTTAATTTCCTTTGTAACTTTAGTGTACGGTCCTGCGTTAGTTTTCTGTATGTGTCAGTGTCATCTAACAGGTCATTCGTTTTAGAAATGTAATCAGCTCTATTCATAGCCACAGTGCACCCGCCCTTATCTGCTTGTAAAATAAACAGATCTGGATTTTCTTTCAAAAAACGTTTTGTTTTTAAAAAGTGGTCTTGAATAGGTGTTAATTTTATTGATTGTGATTGATTTTTAAAGTTAGTAATATTATTGGTTATTTTAGCTCTTAATATATTTTTATTATCATCCGGAACTTCACTAATAATGTCTTCAACATCGGCTAAGAAATGTTCTGTGCTAAAGTTTAAACCGATTGGAGAAACACCAAATTTTGGACCTAGCGAGAGGAACTCAGAAATATCAGTTGGTATATCTACATCAGATAAATTCTTAAACCACTTGGAATTGTCTATAAAAAAGTTTTCTATATTTTTTGAAAGTTGAACTAAGCTATTAAATTTCAATATGTTTAACTGTTTTACCTTATCAAATCTCCTATCATAAGCAACATTAATCTATGCGAATATTCATTTAAAATATATGGTGGTAGGATACTTCTTAATTGGAGCCTACTTGAAGATATAGCCTCCTGTATTTTATTAATGTTATAATAACAGACCTTTATTTCAATATTTAAATTCTTTCTGTTCAGTTTGGTCACGTGTCTTCGCATTTCTTCACATACCTTCCAATTTGTAGTGTGTAACAGCAAAAACCATGAAAAAAATGTTACACACTACAAATTGGAAGGTATGTGAAGAAATGCGAAGACACGTGACCAAACTGAACAGAAAGAATTTAAATATTGAAATAAAGGTCTGTTATTATAACATTAATAAAATACAGGAGGCAGGGCCGTCCCTATACTATGTGCCGCTGGCGTGCAAACCAAATTTTGCCGCCTACAGCCAAATAAATTCAGTACATGGAATTACAAAATTACTGAGGAAGCTATTGCTTTTTTTGTAAATATATTAAAACATAAAAAAACATAGAATTTTAAAAAACATAATATTCCAAAAAAACAAGGAATTCTAAAAAACATAAAATTCGTAACAACAAAAACTAGTATTGTTAAAGTTAACAAAAAATACGATGAATAAAGTACTTATTTTCATGGGCGCCTGCAGACTTTTTTCTCAGGGGGGGGGGCAAAATAAAAAAAAATAATGTTAAAGATTTTAGTTGTAGTGATTTATACAAATACATTAATAATTAAAATCAGAAAAATTCGTCCAAGTGCAAGCTATACTTGCACAATGAGTGTTCCGTGCCATCAGTCCCCCATTTAATCTGAGAAAACCTTGGCCGCCCAACCTCCGCCCATCTCCGCGATACCCACCGCTGACAGCACCAACGCCGTATCACATAGCGTATGCGCGGAGCTGCGTGGGAACGTCTCAACTGAGCCAAATTAAAAATTTTGAAAAACGTGTAAGGACAAAAGTTGTTCCTTACGTCGTGAGAAATATTTTTTGTCTAAAAACTTTTTCTCTAAAACCAAAGGTTCAGCAGTTATAAGGAAATACACAATTAAATTGTTTATAACAATTGATCGCGCTAGAATTTTTCAATCTCGATAATTTTGGCTCAATCTACACCTAATTCTCACTGTTCATGATTTTTTTGAGATTTTTCTGAGCGCTTCTTTTGGTGATGAGGGTGGGGGACAGCAATTTTAAGGCGTTTTTTCCGAAAAATGTTTAAAAAAAACGCATAAAAAATGCATAAAAAATACATCATATTGTTAAATTCGTCCTTCAATAAGCGTTAATTTTTTCCATTTCCCAATTTATCCCCTAAAATTAATCCCCAGAATCAAAATTCAACTTTTTATATTTCACATCTATAATTGGGCCACTACGCTCTATTTCTGTGCTAAATTAAAAAATTTTACGTCCAATAGTTTCAGAGAAAACCGCTTGTGACGGACGGATGGACGTACACCGAAGTAATTCCGTTTTGCTAATTTTAGCGCGGAACACTAAAAAAAAACATGTTAAAAACTTCTTCATAAAATAAACATGCAGGCTGCGGAAAATTTATAGTAATTGTGTTACCGTGCCGGTTGCATTGAGTTAGGACTGAGTTTAAATAATATTGCTAATCCTAATTGATGTTTTTGTACGTGGCTTTGTAAAGATGTTCAAACATCAGAAAAATAGACAACATTTATCATAAAAAGAAATATTATTTTATTACAAAAATAATAGATATTTGGCAATTCGTCCAACAAAAAGTACGAAGTATGACAATCTCACAATCCCGGGGGGGGGGAGCCCCCCACCCCCCCGGCCCCTCCCTGCGGGCGCCAATGCTTGTTGTAATCTTTATTAAAATATAAAATCTTAAATAAAATTTATCTTATTTTCCTTCATGTCGGCAGATATTTTAATAAGATTTTCTATGTCTAAATTTTCACATATCTTAAGTTCTATTGATATTAAGGTAAGAGCATTAAGTCTATCTTGTGTTGTTGACGTTCTTATAATTTTTCATTATTTTCAGTTTTGAAAACGATCGCTCTCCGCTGGCAACCGAAACAGGCAATGTTAAAAGTATCCTTAAAACCATAGACAAATTTTGAAATTCTGAGGTTATATTATTTTTATATATGAAATTCAAAATTTATTTTGGAGTTTCTTCAGTTCCTATAAAGTTTTGAATATGTCGGATTTCATCTGCTAAATCGACAGCATAAATATCTTTGGGACAATCGGTTCTAGATAAATCTGACAATGATAATTCTAGATCAGTACAATGGTTTTTTAGCTCTGGACTCGAAATTTGTTTTAGTTCTTTAAAATTATGCAAAAATGCGAATCTGTATTCATGTGCTTTTAGGAGCTCAAAATGTTCTTTTATAGCAGGGGTGGCCAACCTTTTTGTAAGATGTGCCACTTTTGAAAACAAAAATGTTGGGCGTGCCACTCATTTTTCGGAAGGCAATATTTTATGTTTATGTATAACGTTAACGGCGCCGCAAGCAACATTTTTTTGTGCATATATTGGTTCGCAATGCGGGGTATTTTTTTTTTGCTTTGGCGAGTTTTCTACTTGGTTCATGCTTTTTGTGATTTTTTTAAAATTCATTTGTATCAAATGTTTGCGTGCCACTCTAGAGAGTCATGCGTGCCACCATGTGGCACGCGTGCCGCGCGTACTAGTCGGGCGGCAAGCAGCGGTTGCAACGGACGCTGTTTGTGACAGAGAAAAGACAGCCTAAACATCTTGCAGTTTTGCCGCCCCTAACAAAACGCCGCTGGGGTGCACCGCACTCCTTGCACTCCCGGGTAGGGACGGCCCTGACAGGAGGCTATATCTTCAAGTAGGCTCCAATTAAGAAGTATCCTACCACCATATATTTTAAATGAATATTCGCATAGACTTAATGTTGCTTATGATAGGAGATTTGATAAGGTAAAACAGTTAAACATATTGAAATTTAATAGCTTAGTTCAACTTTCAAAAAATATAGAAAACTTTTTTATAGACAATTCCAAGTGGTTTAAGAATTTATCTGATGTAGATATACCAACTGATGTTTCTGAGTTCCTCTCGCTAGGTCCAAAATTTGGTGTTTCTCCAATCGGTTTAAACTTTAGCACAGAACATTTCTTAGCCGATGTTGAAGACATTATTAGTGAAGTTCCGGATGATAACAAAAATATATTAAGAGCTAAAATAACCAATAATATTACTAACTTTAAAAATCAATCACAATCAATAAAATTAACACCTATTCAAGACCACTTTTTAAAAACAAAACGTTTTTTGAAAGAAAATCCAGATCTGTTTATTTTACAAGCAGATAAGGGCGGGTGCACTGTGGCTATGAATAGAGCTGATTACATTTCTAAAACGAATGACCTGTTAGATGACACTGACACATACAGAAAACTAACGCAGGACCGTACACTAAAGTTACAAAGGAAATTAAATAACCTCATAAAATGTATTGGATTGAAAAAGGAAATTAGTGATCAAACAGCAAAAGTTTTAACAGTGTATAATTCGGTCTCGGCCAAATTATACTGCTTACCTAAAATTCATAAACAGAATGTGCCACTCCGCCCTATAGTAAGCTGTATAGGTTCTGCTACTTACTATTTAGCAAAATTTCTATCTGATATTTTAAGTAATGCGCTTGGCGATAGAACAAATTATAATGTAAAAGACACATTTACCTTTGTTAACTCTTTAGAAGGAATCACTTTGCCCCAAAACTACGTACTAGTGTCGTTTGATGTGGTATCTTTGTTCACTAACATTCCTTACAATCTAATCATTGAGGTAATGGAGATGCGGTGGCCGTTAGTAGAGCCTTGTACCTCTTTGTCGAAGGACAGTTTTTTCGAATTATTGTCATTTGTCTTCAATAGTTGCTTTTTTTCATTTAATAATGAATTTTATCAACAAATTTTTGGCACGCCTATGGGATCGCCGATCAGTCCGATTCTGGCAACAATAGTCATGGACCAGATTTTGGATGGTATTATTTCTAAATTACCTTTTACACCTCCCTTTCTGTATAAATTTGTGGATGATCTGATTACGTCTGTGCCCTCAGATCAAATTGATAATACTTTGAAAATATTTAATTCAATCAATAATAATTTAAAATTCACAATAGAAAAAGAAAACAATAAATGCGTTCCATTTTTGGATACATTGTTAATAAGATCTGATAATAATAAATTAATACTCAACTGGTATCAAAAGCCAACAGCTTCTGGAAGATATTTAAATTATTACTCAAACCATCCAAATAATCAAAAATATATAACCATAATAGCTATGAAGAACAGAGTAATGCACATATCTGACGCTAGATTTTTGAACGGTAATTTGGACAAATTGTCAAGCTTATTTGTGAATAATGGTTATCCAAGAAACACTGTACATAAACTAATTTTTAATACCAACGTTTTCGATGGACCTACCGATGACGGAGAACCACCTAATATAAGATACAAAAAGCTTCCATACGTGCAGGGTTTGACAGACAATGTAGTGTCATATTTTAAGGAACTTATGAGTCTGAACGTAACAACCACAAAAAGCATCTTTACCAGAACTAAAGACAAAATTCCTCTTATGCAAAAGTGTGACGTTGTTTATAAAATACCATGCAGGCAGTGCCAATATTGTTATATAGGCCAAACGACTCAGAATTTAAAACAACGTCTTACGCAACATAAAAGTGATAGTAGAATTGGCAAAAAATCTTGTGCTCTTGCGTTACACTTTCAAACGCTTGATCATCAATTTGATTATGAAAAAACAACAATTTTGGATCAAGAACGAAACTACAAAAAAAGACTATTTTTAGAAATGGTTAACATAAACAAAGAAAGCAAGTGCATAAATTCTAGGTCTGATATTGACCAATTAAGCATGATTTATTGTAATATTTTAGAAAAATAACTGAATTGGTTGTTGCATTGTCAAAGGTCTTAACTCTGTACGTGTGGGCTCGTTAACTTGTAATTTTTTTTAACTTTTTTACCTTCTTTGTTCTTTTTTCGATAGATGTGAAATAATTTGTAATTGATAAAATTTGGTACTTTGTCGTCTTCAAGATGTGATCATATTCTAGTCATTGTCTTGTAAATATTTTAAAGTTTTTTGTTATGTCAACGTGGCTAAATGTTCATGATTGAACCCTCATTGTGAGTATATTTTGAAATTGTTTTGTCTTTAATATTAAGTATTTTAGACTGTATAGAACAAATAACCTGTAAACTGCAAGATTGGCTGTTTGGATTGCCCCATTTTATTATTAACGCGGTATTTGTTTTTCTTTTAGCTATCGCTCCTGAAGAAGCCATAAATAAATGGCGAAATATGGAGCATTTTAGAATAAATGAGTTCTAATATTTATTTTATACAGACCGATTCCCGCAAATTACCCCCAATTATTTAGAGTACGGTCGAGAATTTTTTAAACTTATATATATATATATATATATATATATATATATATATATATATATATATATATATATATATATATATATATATATATATATATATATATATATATTTATATATATATTTATATATATATATATATATATATATATATATATATATATATATATATATATATATATATATATATATATATATACAGGGTGTTTCAATAAAAACTCCCAGGCCAATTATTTCGAAAACTAAAAGTGACATCTAAATTCTGTAAACGGCAGTTTTTAGCCTCTATGATTGGCTTCACAACTGTGTAAAAAATGTGTTTGAATAATACAAGATGTAGGTGGCGCCACGGTGCAAAAAATTTTTTCGATGACAGGAACTTTTAAATGTTGTGGTTCTTAAAGATAATTAATTTTTGATCAAATTATGTCCCATAAAAATTTTTCATAAATCCATCATGAGCGGAGATATTTGGGGTTAAGTTTTTTTTTTAAATAATTTTAACGAGTATTTTAATTATAAATATTTTTAATATCTTTTAGCAGATTTTAATTTAATTTTGGTAATGATAATTTTAGTGATAAAACGCTCGTGTAGCGCTAAATTATTACGTCCAGTGACGTCTCAGGGGGCGCCTTAACAAATAATATTGGCAAAAAATAAGACGCCATTGAGTTTTTGGTAATTTTTATATTTTTTTCGGATTAAGCAACTAAAAATACCCTTTTCTTGTCTGTTAAATTGTTTTCATATCTTGCTTCGTTTTCGAGAAATAAAAATAAAAACAATTTTATTGCATATCTCTGGAAAACAAAAATCATTAAATAATTAACATTATTAACATTCAGTGTCAGTGTCAGTGTGTTAGATAGCTTTTGGTATTGTTCTAATTTTCATTAATAATTTTGTATAATTTCTCATCAGTTCTTTCATAAAATTTAAATCATCTTTTAATTTAATTTTATTATGCCTTAATGTTTAATTTTTAAATTAGTTGCTTAATCCGAAAAAATATAAAAATTACCAAAAACTCAGTGGCGTCTTATTTTTTGCCAATATTATTTGTTAAGGCCCCCTGAGACGTCACTGGACGTAATAATTTAGCGCTACATGAGCGTTTTATCACTAAAATTATCATTACCAAAATTAAATTAAAATCTGCTAAAGGATATTAAAAATATTTATAATTAAAATACTCGTTAAAATTATTTTTTTAGAAAACTTAACCCCAAATATCTCCGTTCATGTTGGATTTATGAAAAATTTTTATGGGACATAATTTGATCAAAAATTAATTATCTTTAAGAACCACAACATTTAAA
The DNA here is from genome assembly GCA_963971165.1 of Philopedon plagiatum. Classification (NCBI taxonomy): domain Eukaryota; kingdom Metazoa; phylum Arthropoda; class Insecta; order Coleoptera; family Curculionidae; genus Philopedon; species Philopedon plagiatum. The sequence goes on from OZ020194.1 coordinate 53,292,668, forward strand.
AGTTCCTGTCATCGAAAAAATTCTTTGCACCGTGGCGCCACCTACATCTTGTATTATTCAAACACATTTTTTACACAGTTGTGAAGCCAATCATAGAGGCTAAAAACTGGCGTTTACAGAATTTAGATGTCACTTTTAGTTTTCGAAATAATTGGCCTGGGAGTTTTTATTGAAACACTCTGTATATATATATATATATATATATATATTTATATATATATATATATATATATATATATATATATATATATATATATATATATATATATATATATATAACTTGCAAAATAACGGGATATCGGTCAATAAAATAGTATATTAACTACTCTTTTACATATACCAAGCTTTCGTAACTATTTGGTTACTTCGTCAGGGCTAAAATTATAAATTATTAGGAATGATAAACATATTTTTATAATGTTGATATTTTACCAATGCGGTGAGTTATATGTTCCTTATTAAAAAATTATTGTTATCAGTAGATATCATATAAAAGTTTGTATAAAATAAAAATTTAATGTTGCTTGAATTAAAATATTAATAAAATGGTATGAATCCTTAATAGAAAATTGTAAAATGTTGTCACTTCTGACTTTTCTTATAAAAGTTATCAATTTGACGTAAATAATTTTTGGTATTTCTTTTAAGGTGTAAAGGTATAAATCAGGTATTTAAAATTTTTAATATAAATATATAGTTAAATTAGTGTTCTAATGATAAAAGGTATGAGTAAATTATGCTTAAATCGTTAATGTCAGTTTTAAGATTGATGGAATTTCCATGTTTATATATTTCAGCCATTTCTAGAAAAAGTCTTTTTTGTATGTTAGGTTCGATATGTAAAATTTTTAAATTATTATAATTTGGATGATGTCCTGTTTCTATACAATGTTTTGACATTGCAGTTCTATTTTTAGACAACCTTATATCACTTTTGTGACCTGCCATTCTATTTTTTAATGTTTGGCTAGTTTGTCCAATATAAGTTTTATTACAATTTACGCATGGAAGTTCATAAACTAGATTTGTTTTCGATTCTACTAAATCTTTATCTTTAAGTTTAGTATTTAAATTACCAATAGTTTTAATGATTTTAAAAGAAATTTTTATATTTTCATTTTTAAATAAGTTAGCAATTTTTTCGGATAGATTTTTTATATAAGGAATTGAAGCAAAAAAGGTTCTATTTGATTGGTTTTCAAGTTGATTGTTTTCATTAGTTTCTAGATTGGTATGATTTCTAGTGTTAAAAATTATTTTATTAAGTAATGCATTTGGATATGAGTTTAGTAATAAGATTTGTTTGAGTTTTTTAAAAAAATTTTTTCTTTTAGAGTTGGATGAACTAATTTTTCTATTCTATTTTTTAATGTAAGAACAAGATTTATTTTCTGTCTATAACTATGATATGAGTGAAAATTTATATATCTTTCAGAATTTGTTGGTTTGATATACCAATCAGTTATTAGAGTGTTATTATTTTAGTATCTAAAAAAGGAATGCATGAGTTATTTTCTATTTCAAGCGTAAACTGAATAGTTTATATATAATATAATTTTATTTTATATTCTTAATAGTTACAATAATTCTATTCAGTTTACGCTTGAAATAGAAAATAACTCATGCATTCCTTTTTTAGATACTAAAATAATAAAAAATAATAACACTCTAATAACTGATTGGTATATCAAACCAACAAATTCTGAAAGATATATAAATTTTCACTCATATCATAGTTATAGACAGAAAATAAATCTTGTTCTTACATTAAAAAATAGAATAGAAAAATTAGTTCATCCAACTCTAAAAGAAAAAAAAATTTAAAAAAATTCAAACAAATCTTATTACTAAACTCATATCCAAATGCATTACTTAATAAAATAATTTTTAACACTAGAAATCATACCAATCTAGAAACTAATGAAAACAATCAACTTGAAAACCAATCAAATAGAACCTTTTTTGCTTCAATTCCTTATATAAAAAATCTATCCGAAAAAATTGCTAACTTATTTAAAAATGAAAATATAAAAATTTCTTTTAAAATCATTAAAACTATTGGTAATTTAAATACTAAACTTAAAGATAAAGATTTAGTAGAATCGAAAACAAATCTAGTTTATGAACTTCCATGCGTAAATTGTAATAAAACTTATATTGGACAAACTAGCCAAACATTAAAAAATAGAATGGCAGGTCACAAAAGTGATATAAGGTTGTCTAAAAATAGAACTGCAATGTCAAAACATTGTATAGAAACAGGACATCATCCAAATTATAATAATTTAAAAATTTTACATATCGAACCTAACATACAAAAAAGACTTTTTCTAGAAATGGCTGAAATATATAAACATGGAAATTCCATCAATCTTAAAACTGACATTAACGATTTAAGCATAATTTACTCATACCTTTTATCATTAGAACACTAATTTAACTATATATTTATATTAAAAATTTTAAATACCTGATTTATACCTTTACACCTTAAAAGAAATACCAAAAATTATTTACGTCAAATTGATAACTTTTATAAGAAAAGTCAGAAGTGACAACATTTTACAATTTTCTATTAAGGATTCATACCATTTTACTAATATTTTAATTCAAGCAACATTAAATTTTTATTTTATACAAACTTTTATATGATATCTACTGATAACAATATTTTTTTAATAAGGAACATATAACTCACCGCATTGGTAAAATATCAACATTATAAAAATATGTTTATCATTCCTAATAATTTATAATTTTAGCCCTGACGAAGTAACCAAATAGTTACGAAAGCTTGGTATATGTAAAAGAGTAGTTAATATACTATTTTATTGACCGATATCCCGTTATTTTGCAAGTTTTATTATAACGGTCGTTATCCTACTGATATTATATATATATATATATATATATATATATATATATATATATATATATATATATATATATATATATATATATATATATATATATATATATATATATATATATATATATATATATATATATATATATATATATATATATATATATATATATATATATATATATGTATATGTAGGATTTTATTTAGTTGTCTAGGGTTTCTATTTGGTATGAAGTAAAAAGGTCTCCGGATAATTTTAACAGTATTTAATAATACATAGGATTATGGAAACAAATAAGCACTAATCGATAAAACAGCTTCACAGCACAGCGGACAGTCATTAAACAACACAAGCGTATTTTAGGTTGAAACTCCGACAGACTGAACAAGCGAAGAATATTAATTACTTATCGTCTTTCTGGCAATTAATGGTCGCGTCTCGACCAACAATTGCTACGTCTTAAAGTAGAGAACGTCTTTAGCACTCTACACCGTCTTTATTCGTCTTATTTCGTCTTTTGTAATCTCTTTTTCGTCTTGAATCCGTTCGTCGTCAAAATCAGTCAGGGCTGTCTGTCATCGTCTGGCTGACGTTATCCCTCTCGATTCTTGTCTGTCTCGCCACCCCGTCCTGCTTACCGTGCATCGGATTGTTCATACCTTTCCAACGCTTGCTATCGACAGGTATGCCTTGTTGCTTATGCTACCACGCCACTTATATTTAATTAGTTAAAGACAATATAAATAATATATTCGCATATACAAGATAAATAAAGGAAAATAACTATGATTCCTACACTCGGCCATCCGACTTACGAGTTCGCCTCGGACTCGGTATCACATTGAATCCAGGGTTTCATAAATTCCAAACATGTGGACGTTTTAATAGGTCCTTCATGAATCCCAACTTTTACCACATCGTATCTCTCATTCTCCTTTACTCTAGTGACTTCATATGGTCCAAGGAATTTCCTGTTTATTTTCAGACTGCTTCCAAATTGAGTTCTTTTGATCGCTACTAGATCTCCTATCCTATATTGAGTGGCTTTCTTTCTTCTTAAGTTATATCCTTTTCTATTTTCTTCCTGAATTTTAAATAAACTTTCTTTGCACTGCTTTCGCAGGTCTTCTCTATCTTCACTAAATTCTCTCCTTGACTCTTCTTCGATCAATTCCTTAATTCTGATATCTTCTTTCTTCCTCATTTTACTCCTGTTAGAACTTCGAATGGTGTCATATTAATACTCCTCTGATAAGTAGAGTTAAGTGCTCTCTGGATTCTATCCAAATATTTGTACCACTTCATCGGATCATCCAAACTAAGTTTCGTCAGTATAGGTACAATGGTTCTGTAGATTCTTTCCACCTGACCATTACCTCGAGGTACGCCTGTAGTAATGGTTACGTGCTGGATTCCTTCTTCAGCACAGTAATCATTAAATTCACTTGCCGTAAAGGCTGTTCCTTTGTCAGTAATAATTCGGTAAGGATTCCCAAAAGTTTTCTGCTGTTTAACAAAACAGTCAACCGTCTCTTTGGCCGTAGTAGACTTTGGTGCATAAAGCCAAGTAAACTTCGTGAAATCATCAATAATTGCTAAAATATATTGATAATTTTTATTGGTTGACGGGATCGGACCAAGATGATCGGCATGGTAAGTATGCAGCGGACCTTCTTTAGGGATCGGGTGAAGTAATCCTTCTCTTTTTCCCCCTTTTCTATTTCCCAAAATGCACGAAATACAGTTTGCTACTACACTTTCAACTTTTTCCTTTAATTTCGGTATAAAAACTTCTCTTTTAATTACTTCTTGCGTCTTCTTCACCGCAAAATGTCCGTCCTCGTGTATTCTTTTAATAACTTCAGTCTGCATTGCTCTTGGTATTACTGGAAGCTCTTGTCCATTTTCATATTTATATACTAAGTCATGCTGAAGGAAATAATCATCATGTTCTTGTCCTGTATTTAACAATTTTTTTATTGTCGCAATATTATCATCTATATCTTGTGCTTGCTTTATTCTTTGCATAAATCCGCCTTCATCAGTTAAGGTCATCACTAACTCATCATAATCATAACTAGTGAGCAACTCCTTCAGTTTAGGAAAAGATTGTCGTTGCTTCTCTGCAAATTCAAATGGAATATCTTTCCGCAACAAATCACTTGATGGCATCATTTCTGACACAAGTTCTTTATTTTCTTCATCTGGAATGTACCCTATGTCTAAATCAATTTTGTCAGTTTCATCTTCGACAGCTATGTTCATTAAAAAAGGATCTTTCTCCTTTCCACACACCACTATTCCATCTTGTCTTATGTAAACGTCAGCTTGAGCCTAATCCCTTTGCTATTATTCTATCTTTAGTCAATAGAACGTTACTAAAATATGTATCATATACATCCTTTCTTACTACGCTGATATCACTTCCTGTATCAAACAGTGCAGCAATGGAAAATGCATCAAAATTCAGATGTATGTTATTTTTTGGTATAATATCTATAGTTGCTACATTTGTCGTGCTTTTCTCCGTCGAATGAGTTTCTTTGGAACATTGAGATGCTAAATGTCCAACCTATTGCATTTAAAGCATTTTGTGCCTTTACTTTTATCCGGGCACTCCTTTGACCTATGACCTCGACTTCCACAATTAAAACAATGCTCATTCTTGAAGTTTGTGTTCCTCTCTTGATGTTTTTTATTTTCATGTTTTTTCTCATGATTCTGACTGCTTACTGGTCGCCTTTTCGCAATACTTTCGTACAATTTTATCTTTTCTTTGAATTCACCAAAATTTCTTGCTCCGTAAAGAACAATTTTGTTTGCAGTTTCGTCAATAATTCAGTCTATAATATATTGTATCACCACGTCACTCTCTATATTTCCCCTACTACCTAGTTCCCTCATAGTTAAAACATACTCTTGTACACTCTCATCATACTTCTTTTTCCTTGTCATTAACATTTTATGAATTTGAGCACTAGTCACTCTTACTTCAAATTCTTTAATTAACTTACCTTTTAAAATTTTCCAGCTTCTTATTCCTTTTTCTGACTGTATATACAGTTTTGCTAGTCCCCTTAACGATTTTTTCGCAAAGATTAGCTTTTGAAGGTCATTCCAGCCTGTGATCTGAGCTATTTCTTCAAATTCTTCTACCCATCTTCGAATAGGGTAATCATCTTTTCCATCGAACATTCTTATGGTATCTTCTACATCTCTGAAGGTTAGAGAAAAATTATCTCTCTTTCCAGGTCTTGGTCGTACATTTTCACCTCGGTTTACTTCTTTTAGTTCTACATTCCTGTCTTCCCCTTTTGCTTCTTGGTATTCATCTTCTGATTCTTCTTCTGATTCCTCTTCGACATTTTGATCGTTTTCTTCATATTCTAAAGTAGTCAAAAATGAGCAAATCCGATTGGCCACTTCTTCCTCCAAACCTTCATATTTTAAATCAAGTATGTTACATACAGCAATCAAATCAGACAATTTCAATTTTTCAATAACTTCTTTCACTTTCGCCTCATATTCGTCTGAATCCTTATCCCACAAAAATCCCTCAAATTTTCGTAAAGCTTTCCTTGTCTTACGAGGTTCTCCCTCTTTACCATAACAAATTATGTGTAGTGCCCTTACTACAGCTAAACTAGCGTGCGTAATATGATACTCAATTTCAGATATACCTCCCAAGGTAGACATCTTGTAAACAGTTAACAAATTACGATAGAACCAGAAACATCACTATTCAACAGGTACTACTTTACACTATGCACTAACTATTTATTTTTCACATTACCTATACCAAAATGCTTGGCAATCAACCGGCAATCGATGACAACCGTTGGAATACGTATTAGTGAATGCACAATCTAATCTGAAAAATAAATTTAAATCTCTTAACTTTCATTTTACCAGAGACATCAAAAGAACATGACTATTTCAAATCATAAATAAAAACAATACAGTGTGTTCCAATATAATCCGCGAATCGGTCGTTACACGATTCTCAAAGCCAGAAAACACTAAATTAATTCTCTTGCATTAAGTAAAAAAACAAACAACGTATTTTGGTGAGCTCTTTCCGATAAGGCACATGGGATTTCGATTTGAATCCATTTTGACCCCCAAAAAATTAAAAACCGTCAAAGATTTGCATGAAAAATTGTAATTTCCAGTTTTTCTCAAATTTTTCCAATTTCCAGTCGTTTTAGGTATAGGTAAATGTATTGCAAAAAGAAAGTATTTCAGATTCTTTAGTTTTATGTTCAAATCCGTTTTTCTGTCCGACGCTGCGTTTTCGAGCAATGTAGAATTGAATATGGGTCTGCTAGTGCCATTTTTCGACATAAAAAAATTCAAAAGAACTACTTCCCATTTTCCGAATACCGCCAATTTCAATAGGGTTCTGAAGCTCCTGGTCCTCTACAACCTCCACAACAACGTAAATTACCTAACCTGCGTCCTTTGTTGAATGACTGTACTTAAGTTTAACTTGACAATCATAAAATAATAGAATCTACCAAATTATATAATTATTTTTAAACAGTTCCCTATCTAACAAAATTAGGTACATATTATTTGTAAAGTCACTTCTATCTTCTCATGGAACGCCTCTTTTAATAAAAATTGGAGAAAACATGCATCCTACCTTGACTTTTAACCATTCTCTATGCTGCTTCGCCAACCAATTTGCACTCTTCACCCAAAAAGCTCGATTTCGTCACTAAACTTTCTTTTGGTATATCCTCTTCATTTTTTTTCTTTTCACACCTGAGCTTAAACTTCAAACTTTAGTTTTGTCCAGTGGCTGCTATCGTAGAGTATTGGCTTGTTATAATTGAACCACTTTCATTCATCGAAATCCATCCATTTCCAAAATTATCCCGCCATCCATTTCCAGAATTATCCCGCCATCCATTTCCAAAATTATCCCGGACGAGCGGCCAAAATGTAGGATTTTATTTAGTTGTCTAGGGTTTCTATTTGGTATGAAGTAAAAAGATCTCCGGATAATTTTAACAGTATTTAATAATACATAGGATTATGGAAACAAATAAGCACTAATCGATAAAACAGCTTCACAGCACAGCGGACAGTCATTAAACAACACAAGCGTATTTTAGGTTGAAACTCCGACAGACTGAACAAGCGAAGAATATTAATTACTTATCGTCTTTCTGGCAATTAATGGTTGCGTCTCGACCAACAATTACTACGTCTTAAAGTAGAGAACGTCTTTAGCACTCTACACCGTCTTTATTCGTCTTATTTCGTCTTTTGTAATCTCTTTTTCGTCTTGAATCCGTTCGTCGTCAAAATCAGTCAGGGCTGTCTGTCATCGTCTGGCTGACGTTATCCCTCTCGATTCTTGTCTGTCTCGCCACCCCGTCCTGCTTACCGTACATCGGATTGTTCATACCTTTCCAACGCTTGCTATCGACAGGTATGCCTTGTTGCTTATGCTACCACGCCACTTATATTTAATTAGTTAAAGACAATATAAATAATATATTCGCATATACAAGATAAATAAAGGAAAATAACTATGATTCCTACATATTTATATATATATATATATATATATATATATATATATATATATATATATATATATACAATATATACAGGGAGATCTGTAATGAATGCGCCAAAAAGCAATTAATCTCGTGAAAATAATGATATTGAGCCAAATATGTCTTAATAAAATGTCACTCATTAATGAGATACAGGGTGTTAAAGTTCAGTTCTCAGAATTGTTATTTCTTTATAGCTCAAGTCGTTTTTGATATATCGACATGAAATCTGGGAATCGGGGGTTTTTAGGGATGGGGAATACGATGGTGTAGAGGGCGCTATTTACACCTTATACACTCATTATTTCATGCCATAACTTTCTTATTAGTACCGTTCTTTTAATTTTTATTGAAAATTTTGAAAGAGTGACTTTTTTTAAGAAAAAAAGGTATACTACATTTATTTCGATTAAATAAGCCGTTTTCGAAATATTTGCATTTATTCGTTCTATTGCCTAGTCAAAAAATATTAAACATTAAAACTGAGATAACAGACTTGACTAACGAATAATGAATTGATCATGAACAAATAACAAAAAATCACTTCAACAAATGCGAAAAATGCCCTCCATTCACTTCTATGCATTTTCTTAATCCCTTCACCAAATAGCGTCGTACCTACTTGGAATAAAGTTCCTTGCTTTTTCCTGATAACATTGGTGGAACCATGAATTTTTTTGCAAAAGTTGCCCACGGGTACGGATTTCTTCTGTGTACACTAAAGATTTGATAAAACCCCAAAGGAAGAAATCCAGAGTATTAAGATCCGGGCTACGCGGCGGCCATGGAATCTCACTGCCACGACCAAACCATCTATGAGACAACCATTCATCTAGTCTAATCTAGATAGTTAAGTTAGGATAATGTGGTGGAGCACCATCGTGCATAAACCACATGTTTTGTCGTAAATTTAAGGGTATATCATCGAGTAGATCCAGCAAACCATTTTGAAGAAACTGCAAGTACTGGTTACCATTAAGTCTTGCAGGCAACTCATAAGGCCCAATAATAAAATCACCGATTATGCCACACCAAATATTGATAGAAAATTCCTGCTGAAAATGTTCTCTCGTTAAGTGTGGATTTTCCACTTCCCATGTATGGGTTTTTCGCCAATTAAACACACCTCGTCTGGTGAAGGTCGCCTCGTCCGTGAAAAGGATTCTATTGATAAAAGTTGGATCGTGATTGTGATTGTTAAGCAGTAATTGACAAAACTGAAGTCTGGTTGGTAAATCGGTTGGTAGTAGATGTTGAACGGGGTTAAAATGATATGGGTGTAGTTTTTCGGTGTGTGAAACTTGTAAAACCTGTGTTCTTTTTACATGACCAGCATTCACCAAATGTCTTGTACTTGTACTTGGATTTTCACCCACTCGTACTAAAATATCTTCTTCTTGTTCTACAGATACTTTTTTAGGACGCGCAACATGATTCTGGGGACGAAAAGACCCTGTTTCGCCTAGTCGAGCGTATAATCTTTGAAAAATATGTCGATCCGGCTGCCTTCTATTTGGATATTGTTGTCGGTAGCGTCTCGCTGCAGCACGACTGTTAAAATTTTCTTGAGCGTAAATGCAAATCATATCTCTCATTTCACTGTTGGAATATTCATTATGCCTAGGCATATTAATTACTTGAAGTTATTTCTATTCAGATTTAAATTTACATCAAAATACCTTTTATTCAATTTAATAAATGTCAACACTAATGTTATACGTAACGTATTGTCAAGTATCCTGTTAAGGCGTATGGCTTCCAATTTAATTTTTATGTCAGTGCATGCCTCCTTTTCGTGTTTTTATACCGTGAACTGTTTAAATCAACAATCTTTCTTTAAAACCTGGCCATTTATTAACTGGTACATTGATTTTACTTGAACGCTTCGGAGGCAGCAAAAGAGAGCGATTGTTTTACAGAGCGGAGCTCGTCCGAGGCGTTCTTACAACATTGCCAAAGTTACAAAAAATAAAATACATGAAAGAAAACATTCTTGCATTTTAAAGGTATAAACATCCCGCCGCACGGTGGGATAAAATCGGAAAAACCTGGCCATTTGCCGAAAATCGAAGGTTCTAGTTTAACGCTCAAATCTGTCCCGACCGTTTCTAGGAACCCCAAAGTACAAAGAAAACCGGTTTTCAAGCGCTAGATGCCGCGCAGCATTGCATAGGGCCATTCGGAAGTTGACCGTTGAAGGAAACACGACGTGAACGTAAATACATGTAGTTCTGAATGCAAAAGTGAAACTGTGTGCATTTCAGGATAGCACAACATATTGATAAGTCTTGCTATGGACTCTTCTCACCAAGGTGTGTGGAATTCAACAAAACATTACAATTTGCTTAATTACTAACCATAAAATATTTATAAACAATTAAGTAAATCTATGTTTTTGTCATTTAAAGGCGAAAATTTTTGTAAACATTGAGAAAAAAGTTTACCACTCGACTTCACTCGATCGATGGCTATCACTGGAAATTGTTTAATATCAAATCAAATCAATAAAGCTTTATTGTCCAAAGAAAATCTTATTGACAAAGCATGCTTAAAATTATAAAAAAAGGTCATTACATGGACACTCTACATAAGTATACACCAATAAGCGCACATTATAAAATTCACTTGAAGGAGCCTAAAACTATCTTTCGCTTTTACAACTAAACAACCAATTAATTTTAAAAAATATGTATAATAATTAATATTAAATTAAAAGCCACGATAAAAATATTAAAAAGATTCATCAAGAAATTCTGAAATTGAGTAATAGGCTTTGTTAATAAGTATTTGCTTAACTTCTCTCTTAAATTTTCTTGTACAGGTAATTTTTCTAACCTCTTTAGGAAGGTGATTAAATACCTTTTTACCATTATAAACAAAAGAATTTTTAACTAAAGTAGAAGATGGAATGGGAAGTGCTGCGGTGTGTGTATTACGCACAGAATAGACTGGATTTCCTCGAATTTCTTGCCAAAAAAAGGCTCTTTTTTGAAGTATAAAAATCATATTAAAAAAATTTCTTGAACAAGCTCCCCAGAAAGATATTCCATAACGTAAGTGAGATTCTATTAGAGCGAAATAAACATTCCTAGCTGTTAACAAATCCAACTCCTGAGCTATTACTCTTAAAGCATAACAACCCCTAGAAAGCTTCTTAGACAGTTGCAGTATGTGTTGCTCAAACTTTAATTTATCGTCCACAAAAAGCCCCAAAAACCTATTGCATTCCACATTATGTATCCGCTCAACATCCAGAAATACATTATCCAATTGACACTTAAAACAAACAATATTTGTCTTCGAAATGTTAAGTGTAAGGAAATTTGAGTTACACCAATCTTTAATCCTTACCAGATCTCTATTAATATCGTTCTCCAACTGATCAGAAAATTTGGAATGCCATAAAATAGTAGCGTCATCGGCGAACATAGTAAATGAGCCGGATATATTTAAAGTTGCCAAATCATTTATATATATTAATAACCCCTGAACTTTGAATTCGTGAGGGAGTTAGCTGCTACAAGCTGCTACCCCGTTGTTTACACTAGTTTGTATATAAACATGCATATATAAACAAAATATAAAGAAAATGTACATGACTAAAAAATTGATTCCATCTTAATGAATGTTGCTGAAAATGGTTACATGGGGGTTTTTGGGGTCGCTGATTACGAATCTGATGATATTTTTTTAAACAAAATGGCGGATTTAATATGGCGGGAAAAATTTTGAAATGTCGATAAATCTTTATGTATGTTGTTAATCAAGAAGATATATCTGATTTTTAGGTTTTCGGGTTCGCTGAATTCGAATCTGACAATATTTTTTTAACAAAATGGCGGATATAATATGGCGGTCACAAATTTTCAAAAGTCGATAAATATTTACCACAATTGTTACTCGGGGGTTTTTGGGGTACGCTGAATTCAAATCTGACAATATTTTTTTAAAAAACAAAATGGCGGATCCACTGTAGTTGCCGAAATGTTTAAAAAGTCAATGAATATTTACCAAAATCGTCACTGGGGGGTTTTCGGGGTCGCTATTTACGAATCAGACTATCGATTAAAAAAGTGAATTGAGTGTATAACCTACATGAAAAATTTCAAGAATATTTAATTCATTTTTTGAAAATCAATTTATGGCAAAATGGATAATTTTCGAATTAGTTCTTTAATGAGTAATGTAATTGTGATTCTTTTTTTCAGAAATGAGCTATGTCAAACAGATATCTGTTACAAGAAGTGAAAAGTTTTGTCAGATTCGTAATCAGCGACCCCAAAAACCCCCGAGTAACGATTGTGGTAGATATTTATCGACTTTTGAAAATTTTTGGCCGCCATATTGGATCCGCCATTTTGTTTGTCGAAAGAATATTGTCATATTCGAATTTAGCGACCCAAAAAACCCCCAAGTAACGATTGTGGTAAATATTTATTGACTTTCAAAAATTTTTGGCCGCCATTTTGGATCTGCCATTTTTTCTCAAAAAAATATTGTCAGATTCGAATTCAGCGACCCCAAAAACTCCCGAGTAACGATTTTTGAGACGATTTTTCAATATTCAGCTGAGTTACATGCTTATGACCATCTTTTTCAATTTTTATCCCAGCGTGCGCCGCCCTTGAAAGGCACGACTTTCAAACAATTCAGATTAACCAAATAAAAAATATTCATAAACACTCAATCCTGAATGGGTAGTAAACTCAGTTTAGTCAATGCACGTTTCACAACATCATTCTTCGTGCGTACGCTGGCAACGCGTACAATGCTGTCAGGACCTGGAAATAGCTCTTGTATTCTTCCAAGAGGCCAACACAATGGTGGGACGTTCTCTTGTTTCAGTAGAACCATAGAACCCACTTGTAGCTAAGGATTCTTATCGAATTGCCATTTATTGCGTTGTTGTAGAATATGTAGATATTCTTTAACCCCAGCGGGACCAGAAATGTTGGAATATTTGTTGCATGTGCTGGTACCGCTTAACATAGTTAACTTTGGAGACAGTGATGTCCCGTTGTGGTACGGCTGTGAGGGGGCGCCCAATCAAAAAGTGTCCTGGTGTCAAAACTTCAAGGTCATTAGGATCGGATGACATATGGATTATGGGCCGAGAATTAAGGGCTGCCTCCACTTGTATCAATACCGTGTAAAATTCTTCATAAGTTAAAGGAGTTTGATTTAAAACACGTTTTAAATGGTGTTTACATGATTTAACCGCGGCTTCCCACAGAGCGCCAAAGTGAGGGGAACGAGCCGGAATAAAATGCCAATTTATTTTTGAGCTGCTTAAATAACTCTGAAAAGACTCATTGTTAACTAACCCCTGAATAGCCTGAAGCTCGTTGTTTGCGCCGACAAAGTTAGTACCATTGTCCGAATACAGATCACTGCAGAGCCCACGCCTTGAAACAAATCTTTTTAATATATTTAAAACACCCTCACTAGTTAAGTCCGAAATGAGCTTTAGGTGAACAGCCTTCGTAGACAAGCATACAAAGACACTAATATAAGCCTTTATAATTTTTCGATTTTTTGTTTTGCCATCCTTTAATTCAAAAGGACCAGCAAAATCAACTGCTGATGAAAGAAAAGGACTAGTCGGTGTTACTCGAGCGCTAGGAAGTTGTCCCATTTTAATCGACATGTCACGAGGTTTGGCTCTAAAACATTTGATACATTTTCGTATACAAGATTTTACTGCGTGTTTTCCATTTATTGGCCAAAAACTTTGTCTAACATGAGATAGAGTAGTATGTAAACCAGAATGTAACGAGCGATTATGTTCACGCATAATTAACAATCGTGTAAATGGGTGTTTCCATGGTAAAATTATCGGGTGCTTTTGACGATATAAAAGGTTTGTGTTTTCAAGTCTACCACCGACTCGAAGTAGACCCTGATCATCCAGAAATGGGGATAGTGCTTTTAATTTACTTTTCGGATTAAAGTTATTTTTCTTAAGAGATTTTAAATCGTCTGAAAAATGTTCGTATTGCACTATTTTTGACAAAACAGTAATGCTACGTTCGATTTCAAACGCGGTTAATACTCCAATCTGTCGCTTCTCTTTTGAGATCGTTGAATTATTTATAAATCTCAAAGAATATGCCGTAACTCGTATCAACATGTCGTAACTGGAGTATTGGTCCAACAAATCGAAAGGCTCGAGAGGTTTATTGTAAAGAGAAGTAGTTATTGACGGTTTATATTCAGGAATATTATTCAGGTTACGAGAAAAATTCAAAATATTACAATCTTTAAGCCAACGTCCTGGATTTTGTTGGAGGAAAGGTGGTCCATGCCACCATAAATCTGATTCTATAAGGTCAACTAAATTTGCGCCACGCGAAATTATGTCCGCGGGGTTAATCAAGGAAGAAACGTAATTCCAATTTTTTAATTCAGATGTTCCTTGGATCTCGGCAACTCTATTGGAAACAAATATTTTCCACATTCGTGGCTCGCCAGCTATCCATGACAAAACTATCGTGGAATCTGTCCAAAGGAAGATCTCATTGATTTCAAGGTCTAGCGTAGTTAAACATTTATTAAGTAAACGGGACAATAATACAGCTCCACAAAGCTCCAGTCGCGGTAAGGTGATAGTCTTTAAGGGAGCTACGCGAGACTTTGCACACAACAGATGACATTCAACCTTCCCTTGTTTATTTACTGATCGGAGATATATTGCGCAAGCATAAGCCCTTTCACTGGCGTCAGAAAACCCATGTATAGTAATATGCTGCGGGTTTTTAACAAGAAAGTGTCTTGATATCTGAATTAAATGAATCTTTGAAACTTGATCTTGAAAATGTATCCACTGTTTATACTTAAATCTCAATTGGAACAGGATCGTCCCAAGCTGCTTGAATGTGCCACAATGTCTGTATTAAAAGTTTAAATCGAATTAAAATTGGGCCTAACAAACCAAGAGGATCAAACATCGAATCTTTGCTACGAACGACAGAATTTTCCTTTTTGTGACTTGGGTCGTACTATTACTAAGATCGTGGCATTTATATTGAAAAACATCCAAGGAAGGTATCCATGATATCCTTAAGGTTTTGGTTGATAAATCATCAGTGATGATGTACTGAGAATCCGTGGTTTTACTTATATTTTCCAATAAATTCGGATCGTTTGACTGAAATTTTCTTATTTCAAACCCATATTGTGCTAAAAGATTTGAAAGATCATCTTTAATTTTCCTTAAAGTGCGACTGTCAGAAGCACCAGTTAAAACGTCGTCCATATACATATCTTTATTTATTATATCACATTCTGTTCGATATTTTTCAGCGTTTTCTACAGCAATTTGCTTTAAGCAACGAGTTGCTAAAAATGATGCGGGTTTGGTGCCGTACGTTAAAGTTTGTAAAGCGAAATGCTTTACTTCTTTATTAGGGTTTTCTCGTCAAACTATACGTTGAAGATCCCTATCTTCAGGATGTATTAAAATTTGACGATACATTTTCGTTAGGTCGCCTATAAAGAATACTTCATGTTTTCTAAAACGTAGTAGCACCGTAAATAAATCGTTTTGAATAACTGGACCGTCCATCAATACGTCATTAAGAGATATATTCGTTGAAGATTTGGCGGACGCGTCAAACACGACTCTAAC
The DNA here is from genome assembly GCA_963971165.1 of Philopedon plagiatum. NCBI lineage: Eukaryota > Metazoa > Arthropoda > Insecta > Coleoptera > Curculionidae > Philopedon > Philopedon plagiatum. The sequence continues at coordinate 53,308,732 of OZ020194.1, forward strand.
CTTAGTAGTGACACTATCAGGTTTTTGTTATTACGCTGTGGTGCGGTAAGTAATAAATCGGGGTATTTGACTTATCGTTACGAGAAATCTCTGTCATATGTTTTAGTTGTTTATACTCGGTTAAAAAGGCTTTGTATTGCTCACTGAACTCGCGATTCTTAGAAAGTTTTTGCTCCATCGCATCCAAACGATTCAAAGCTCGGTTTTCGGATTCGCCTAAATCCAAAAAATTATCTTTTAACGGTAACTTTATTATAAACCGACCCTCGTCGTTGCGCGTGAAATTTTTCACGAAATGTCGTTCGCATTCACGCTGCTCTGCCGTCCAAGTGTTTTTATATCTTGTGGAGCTTCTTCAATTAGCCAAAATTTTTCGAGTTGTTCGCGTAATTTTAGGCTTTCGTCAGAACTTGTAAAAAAGCATTTTACCTGTTGTTGATTCATAGGAACATTTCCCGCTATAATCCACCCCAGTAGACTGTTTTGCAATATGGGTAAATTTTTCCCAAGTTTTATTTGACCGGTGGACAACAGTTCGAAGAAAAGAGAACAACCTATTAAAATGTCAACACCTGATGCAATGTTAAAATCGGGATCTGCCAACGGAACATCAGGAATCTTTAAATTTGAAATATCAAAGGACGACTGAGGGGATAAGTCCGTAATTGCATCGATTACGAGACATGAAATGTTCGTTTTAAAATTATGATGAAGTGACTCTAACTTTAACGTTGTCTGTTGAGAAATGTTAGTTTTGATTTGATTTATTCCAGAAACTGGCAGATTAATTTTTGTCGTCTGTAGTTTAAGTTTTTCCACTAGGTTTTTAGTAATGAAGTTAGACTGAGAACCACTATCTAGTAATACACGACATGTTAATTCTTTATCTTGAGAATCGTACACTTTTACGATTGCAGTTGATAACAATACCCAATTTTCTGGAGATTTTTTAATGTAATGAGATAACACTGCCTGCGAATTTACTTGGGGACTATTCTGAGAATTATTTTGTGCACTCGCCGTGCTCTTTTGTTGCTCGGTCTTATTGTCAATGCTTGACCGAACCTCGTTCACTTGCTCATGGTGGCTTCAAGAATTATTTATATTATTTACGGGTACTGTTCGGTGTAATAAACTACTATGTTTCCCGTTACAAATTCTACAGCCCATAGATTTGCACTCGAAATTCTTGTGGTTTTTACGTAAACAATTTGTGCATAAACGCATTCTTTTTACTTCTTGGTAACGTGAGTCAACTGATAAATCTTTAAATTTGGAACAATTAAAAATAAAGTATTTTTCGTTGCAAAACGGACACGACACTGAAAACTCTTGCTTTAAAGTGTAAAAGCTTTTGTGATCATTACTACGCCGACTTGCGGCACCAGTAGATTTTGAATCTAATGCCTCTAACATTTGACAACGCTGATTTAAAAATTTTGTAAAATCATCTAAGCTTGGTTGGCTAATTTTCGACTGATGAAAAATACTATTTATCGTGAAAACTCTTAATTTATCCGTGAAAACCTTTAATTTATCGTGAAAATGTTTAATTTATCCGTGAAAACCTTTAATTTATCGTGAAAATGTTTAATTTATTCGTGAAAACCTTTAATTTATCGTGAAAATGTTTAATTTATTCGTGAAAACCTTTAATTTATCGTGAAAATGTTTAATTTATTCGTGAAAACGTTTAATTTATTCGTGGAAATCTTCAATTTATCGTGAAAATGTTTAATTTATCCGTGCGATAGGTTATAAGATCAATAAAATCAATCCTTAAACCTTCTTTTATAATAATTCGTTTTTTATTTTTAAATAAACGAGAACCAACTGTGATCCAACTAAATCGTGAGTCATACAAGTTTAATATTCAACTCCGATGCAACTAAATCGTGAATAAGCAATATGCGGTATCGAGAATTTTCCTAGGTTAGGCACCCAAGAAAGTACAATTTTATCTAAAGAAGCATAGCTAATTCAACAAAAACTAAGCATGAACCTATGCAATTTGCCCAAATTCTTTATCTGTTAATACGTGTAATTTTAATTTATGTAAAATACCAGTAAACATCATTTAAACGAGATCTATTTCATAAACAAGTGGCAGCAGTCGTAAAGGACCGACAAGGATAGGCAAATAGCACTTGGTCTCGGTATAAGCAAGAAAAAGACGGGATCTGACCTTACTATGCTCTTCTGCTCTTCTTTATCTTCTTCCCCCATCAAGCTGGATGCTGTGTAACGAAAAATGGCCGACAATTTCGTGATTTCACCGATTCTATCGGGCTTCGAAGGACCAATGACCAATGCTAAGGCGTATGTCTTCCAATTTAATTTTTATGTCAGTGCATACCTCCTTTTCGTGTTTTTATACCGTGAACTGTTTAAAACAACAATCTTTCTTTAAAACCTGGCCATTTATTAACTGGTACATTCATGGATTTATTAGGACTGAATACGGGATGATTTAACATTCTTTGAAGCCAAAACAAACCATTCTAAACGACACTGTAAACACAATTTGTAAACATTGGCCACATCTTTTTTTTTCCTTGTATTTTTGTACAAAAATACGTTAGAATCATCACAAGATTTACTAAAAGTAATAAAAGCCCCAAAATATTTTATTTTTCTGCTAAATGGTAATAAATTTAAGTTAAAAAGGTTTTATTATTTATAGGTTATGTTATGTTAGGTTATTTATAAAGGCGTTTATTTAAAATGGCTCTGAGTCATTTATAAAGCTATATAAATCTATACGTCGCACTTTTTCTTTTCTAGTTCATTAGACAAAGACGTACGTGTAACCGAGCGTTCGCAGACGTTTTTCCTAAGCACCCAGCAGACAGGAACACTTCTGAGCTCCGACACTCCAATGCTATTTTATCTCTTTCTACTACCATTCTTGATTCAATTACGTAGTAATTCGTAGTCTTGTCTATGTTCGTAGTTCGTAAACTGTACCTACACGGTAAGATGTTTTCATAACAAACAACAAAATATAAGGCTTCACGTTCGATACGCTCACAGTATACGGACATCGAATCCTTATTATAATAGATCCATGGGTACATTGATTTTACTTGAACGCTTCGGACTCTTCGGAGGCAGCAAGAGAAGAGAGCGATTGGCGTTCTTACAACGTTGCCAAAGTTACAAAAAATAAAATACATGAAAGAAAACATTCTTGCATTTTAAAGGTATAAACATATCCATTATTCATTTTTTGGCCAAAGCCTACTACTGTCCTAACGAACAGGTTTTGAGTTCTCGATTTGACTGTGCAATAGAACGAATAAATGCAAATATTTCAAAAACGGCTTATTTAATCGAAATAAATGTAGTATACCTTTTTTTCATAAAAAACGTCACCCTCTCAAAATGTTCAATAAAAACTACTGTTCTGTACCGTCGGCGTCGTTTTTTCAAAACGATATACTTGAATAGGCCAAGTGGCTATTGGGGCAGCTGCCCAAAGGCTACATCAGTCTGATGATCCCCAACAAGGGTGAAAGATTACTGTCTGCCAGCCCGGGGTTGTCCATTAGATCTTGGACTCCCCGTACTTTGATGCAAAAGCATAACTTACTGTCTTTCACTCCGAATAGCCATTATTTTTCTTTTTAGTTTATTACTGCGACGGACGTTGAAACCTTTTTATATTATATACATATATACAGGGTGGTCCTTAAGTAATGGGACGCAGAGAAGCAGTGAATTTTTCACTTTAAAATATTACGATTTAGCACAATTTTCATAGTCCGAAAATTGATATTAAGAAAGATACAGAGTGTCAAAGTTAAAAAAATAATTTGGAGTTTTTTAGATATTTTCAAAAGTTTTCGGAGCATTGGGTTCAAATTTGGGGTAGGGGGTTTTTTGGGGCGAGAAATAATAATCTGGGCTCATTTTTCTTCTACCGGATAGAGGGCGCTACAAACAGCACTTTTCTTGCTTTTGAACTGCCATACCTTTTTGTCACTAGGTATAATAAGATTTATCACCCCTAATTAATAATATCAAGACTTTTTTGCGTAAAAAAGGTACTCTTGTCAAATAACGCTAAAGTTAATAGTTTTCGAAATATTTGCCAGTTTAATGTAACATGTAATCATTTATCCCTACGTTATTTATCGTAGCAAGCATTGGTATAAATAATAAAACAATAGCGATGACCCATATATGATATACGAGTTCATGTCAAAATTGTATGTTGCTGTCGTTGAATATTGCTTAAGTAATATAATTAGTATAATTAGATAAAATGCCTCGTCATAATTATTTTTCCAATTAAGAAATGAGAGATATGGTCTGCATTTATGCCCAAGAGAATTTTAATGGTCGCAGCGCATGTCGCAGGTATTTCCAGGTTTATCCAAATAGAAGACAACCAAATCATAAATTGTTTAAAAATCTTTGCGATCGACTGGGTGAAACTGGTTCCTTCCGCCCAAAACGAGATATTTTGAGGCTTCCGAAAATCATCACTTCAGAGCAAAAAGAAGAAATTCTTGTTCGCGTTGCAGATAATCCCGAAATAAGTTCTAGAAGAATGGCTAGAGAGGCTCATGTATGTAAAACAACAATCCTTCGAATATTTCATGATAAAGGTCTTTATCCGTACTATTTTACACCAGTGCAAGATTTACTTCCAACTGATCTACCTGCAAGAGTACAGTTTTGTCGTTTCATCCTAGATCAACAAAATGAATCTCCCATGGTTTTAAACAATATACTGTTCACAGATGAAGCCACTTTTACTCGCCGAGGTGTTTTTAATTTCCGGAATAAACATGCCTGGGAAAACGAAAATCCTCATTTAGTGGGTGAACGTCATTTTCAACACGAGTTCAAAGTTATTGTGTGATGTGGAATTATTGGCAATCATTTTTTAGGTCCATATGAATTACCACCGAATTTAAATGGAGATTCGTATCTAGATTTTCTACAGAATGGGCTTAGAGACCTGTTAGATGATTTGCCGTTAAACCTAAGGCAAAATATGCATGGAATTACCTAAACGAAATTTTTCCTCAACGCTGGATAGGCCGAGGCAGTGATTTTCCTTGGCCTGGGGATATTTGAAATCGAATGTTTACAGTGAGACTATTAACACCCGGGACCAGTTACTGCAAAAAATTGAAAACACTGCTAACTTGTTTAGAAACCAAAGGGTCTTCTTTAAAATTAGAGAGTCTTTTATGAAACGCGCGCCAAAGTGCATCGAGGTCAACGGTGATCATTTCGAACATTTGTTTAAAAAAAGTTATGTTTTTTATTTCCAATGACTTTGGCACCGTTGATATTTTTTAAATAATTTTGTAAAATAATAAAGTCTAATTAAAAAAATCGTTTTTCTCTTGTAAAATACTATGAACAAAAGTTTGAAATTGTGTGTTTTATTTACTGATTTTTAATTACCCATCAATTATTCAAAAACAACTTGTATTGAAAAATAATTTCTGCTGGATCTCAAACAACGGAAAGGTCATTGAGTATTAAAATAGCAAATATTTCGAAAACTATCAACTTAGCGATATTTGACAAGAGTACCTTTTTTACGTAAAAACGTCGTAATATTATTAATTATGGGTGATAAATCTTATTATACCTAGTGACAAAAAGTTATTGCAGTTCAAAAGCAAGAAAAGTGCTGCTCGTAGCGCCCTCTATCCGGTAGAAGAAAAATTAGCCCAGATTATTATTTCCCGCCCCAAAAAACCACCCTACACCAAATTTTAAACCAATGCTCCGAAAACTTTTGAAAATATCTAAAAGACTCCAAATTATTTTTTTAACTTTGACACCCTATATCTTTCCTAATATCAATTTTCGGACTATGAAAATTTTTCTAAATCGTAATATTTTGAAGTGAAAAATTCACTGCTTCTCTGTGTCCCATTACTTAAGGACCACCCTGTATATATACATATACAGGGTGTTCGAAAAATAGACGGAGATATTTTAGAGGGCGATTCCTTGTTATAAAATATAACAAAAAGTTTCTATAAACATGGGTCTGGAAATGCAGAGTTTTCAAGATACAGGATGTTAAATAAAAAAAGAATAAAAAATGAAATTATTAATGACTTAAAAAATATTTACTCGATTCTATTGAAATTTGGCAATGTTATTTGTTGTATTAAGAGGCTAATTTAGCCCTAAATAGATTAAAATTATTAAGTCCAGTGGCGTCCCGGGGGGCACCTTAGCGAATATTATTATCAAAAAAATGTACGCCACTACCTTTTTTGTAGCTTTAATATTTTTTGTTTGATTAAGCATCTAAAAATACAACTTCTTTGCCTCATGTATTTTTTTTCCTATCTCACTTCGTTTTCGAGAAAAAAAATAAAAACCGTTTTATTGCATGTCACTGGACAAAATTGGTTTATCAATTTATACTAAAAAAAATCACAAGTGCCTTGGAAAACAAGTAATCATTTCTGCATGGAGGTTTGACATTTGCGCGTCAGTTCTTTTAGAAAAGAATTATACACGTAATTTTCTTTGCGAAATTTCTCTAAAAAGTTTTTGTCTCGGTTTTTGTAATGGAAAATTACACTTTTGAGGAAATGGCAGACATGCATGTAATGTATGCACGTGCTTATAGTAACTGTTATGCAGCGAGGCGCCTGTATGCAGAAGCGTTTCCCCATCGGCAACTTCCAGATAGTAAAACCTTTGAAATCGTAGACCGTAGATTACGGGAAAGAGGTAAATTTTCTTATTTCTTTTTTGTGGTGTTTTTGACAATAATGTTATTTAGGAAGTTTTGCCGTTCCCACCAATGATAGAGGCCGGCCGAGGTCCGTAAGAACGCCCGAGTTTGACGAGGCAGTTTTACGTGCCGTGGAACAAAATCCTAGGATCAGTACCAGGACTATAGCAACTAGATTAGGGGGTAATCATTCCAACAGCACTGTGTGGCAGGTTCTCTCCGAGCAACTCTTGTATCCCTATCATGTCCAACGTGTGCAAGCATTACTACCAAGAGATTTTCCATCTCGTTTACAGTTTTGCCAATGGTATTACCAAGAGGTTAATAATAATAGGAATTTTAATAAAACCATACTTTTTACGGACGAAGCAGGATTTCGGCGGGATGGTATTGTTAATTACCATAACACTCATGTATAGAGTGACGAAAATCCCCATGCTTTCGTACAATGTCGCCACCAGGAACAATTTTCTTTAAATGTGTGGATGGGTATCGTTGGTGGCAATTTAATTGGCCCTTTCTTTTTACCCTTAAGATTAAACGGCGAATCTTACTTAGCGTTTCTTCAACAAGAATTGCACATACTGTAACTGCTAGAAGAAGTTCCTCTAAATATACGTAACCAAATACCTTTTATGCACGATGGAGCTCCTCCTCATTTCAGTATACCTGTCAGAACTTATTTGACTAACACCTTTGGTGAAAATTGGATTGGAAGAGGTGGACCAATTCACTGGCCACCTCGCACCCCTGACTTAAATCCAATAGATTTTTATTTAGGGGGACACCTTAAGAACGATAGTCAGATGTTCGAGTACTCAAAATCTGCATCTAAAGCAACCATACGAGTTCCCAAAATTTCAAATCGAAATATATATATATATATATATATATATATATATATATATATATATATATATATATATATATATATATATATATATATAAGGGAGAGTAGTCGCGACTGACTAGTTAAGAAAAAATATTCAAAACTGAAGTAGTGGGGATGCAGTCTTTATTGAAGGTGGCCTTAACTAAGGAATAAAACCCTTTTTTGATTTGTCAAGCTTTCGAGAATTTATTTTTCTCTTCTTCAGGACTTCTACAATAAAAAATTAATTTAAGTTAGTAAAATCTAACCTAGTAATCTTCACAATAAAAGAACTCACCAAAGTGGGCAGTTAAATTAAAAACAGGAATCTCCATGCGAAAATGCTGGATTTGTCTCCATTCTTTATCACACCACTACATTCCTCGGGGTGTTATGAGGAAAACCGAACGGAAAAATCCATAGGATAAATCCCGCGCTTTAGCAGGATAGACGCGACAGGAAATTGACATTTGACAGATTATGAAATTATGCCCGACATTCATGCTTAGCAACACTTGGTTAAAAGAAGACAAGTGAATACAGAGGGGTAAGAAGGAGAGAGACAACACTCATTAAGCACTGGCGCATGGTATCGGAAGGTTAGTAAAATGTTCATAGGTTGTTGAGAAGTTATTGAAACAAAAATATAATAAGTTGTTGATAAATTGGCGGAGAGTTCCAAAACTATCATAATTTAGTTAATCCTAGTAAAACAGGTATAATATGTACAGGAAGGAAAGTTTTAGGCAACGTAATTACACCCTCTCAACCCAGAGCTAGTACTCATCAGGGGCTGGATAATCAAGTAAACTGAGATATTTTTCTTTCTCAAGTCTTAATAAGTAACTGTAGACGGTGCTAAGTTCTGATATATCACTTTTTTTATTAAGGCAGTTAGGTTCATGGTTGATGTGAACCATCTCAAGGAAAAGTCTTTTATAGTATGAATTTTCATTTTCTAAGATCTCAGCACCTTCCCAGTCCATTTGATGATCTTTATCAATAACATGCTCTGCCAAAGCGCAAGAATGTACACCTCGGCGGCAGTCACTTTTGTGGGAAGTAATACGGCCCTTTACATTTCTAGATGTCTGACCTATGTATGATAAGTTACAATTTTTACAGGGGACTCTGTATACAATGCCACATTTTTCATCCCTGCTAAGAGGGGCCTTAGTTCTAGAATAAATCTGAGAAATGGTTTTTATTTGCTTTCTCGCTATTTTTATGTTAGTATGTTTAAAAACATTTATTAATTTTTCTGTTATATTGTCAATATGTGGTAATGAACAATAGAAAGTTGTTCGAGGATTGTTTTCTACTACACTATTGTTTTGTGTGTAAGAATTTGATGGATTAACAGAAATCGGTGTTTGTGATGTTAGGGACATGGGTTGTGATTGCCTTTCAAAAATGTTTTCTGGTATCTTGTACTGAGTGCTGAACAAGAATTTGTTAATAAGGTTTATTGGATAGGAATTCTCCACCAATATGCCCCTCAGTTGGTCTAAAGCTTCTTTTCTGTGTTGGGGGTGAGTGAGTTTAACTGCTCTATTTTTCATACCTAAGATTAGGTTTATTTTTGTTCTCATAGGGTGGTAAGAGAAGTAACTGACAAACCTATTCGAACAATATGGTTTTCTATACCACCTCGTTCGCAGGATGTCGTCATTATCTCTAGTGACCAACATATCCAGAAATGGGATAGAGTTATTAGTTTCTTCCTCAATGGTGAATTGAACATGTCGGTCATAAGAGTTGAACAATTCTAGAGCTACCTCTGCTCTACCCCTCGGTACAGAGAGCAAAAGGTCATCCACGTATCTTTTTACAAAAGGAATGTGAAAAGGCATATATTGTAGACAATCCCTAACCAAGTCATCCAGTACATAGTTAACCAGGATAGGGGAAATTTTGGATCCCATGGGGGTACCAAATATTTGTTTATAGTATGTGTTGTTGAAGATTAGTACATTAGAATCAAAGATGTAAGTTAGAATATTTTCGAATTGTTCAGCAGTTAAGTTGCAAAATTGTGAAATCGTGTCCCAGTGATTATTTATACTCTTTAAAATAGATTCCAAAGATAAGTTGGTAAATAGCGAGACAACATCAAAACTAACAATAACATAATTGTGAGGAAGTTGAAAATTATTAACAAATTGACTAAACGAAAAAGAATCTCTTACATAAAATTCGTTGTTTGTGTTATAAGATGCTGTTAGAATATCTGTTAGATATTTTGCCAAAGCTCCATTGGGGCTGTTTATAGAAGAGACAATCGGCCTCATTGACAGTGTTGGTTTATGTATTTTCGGCAATGTGTAAAATACATACATGCCGAAAATACATAAACCAACACTGTCAATGAGGCCGATTGTCTCTTCTATAAACAGCCCCAATGGAGCTTTGGCAAAATATCTAACAGATATTCTAACAGCATCTTATAACACAAACAACGAATTTTATGTAAGAGATTCTTTTTCGTTTAGTCAATTTGTTAATAATTTTCAACTTCCTCACAATTATGTTATTGTTAGTTTTGATGTTGTCTCGCTATTTACCAACTTATCTTTGGAATCTATTTTAAAGAGTATAAATAATCACTGGGACACGATTTCACAATTTTGCAACTTAACTGCTGAACAATTCGAAAATATTCTAACTTACATCTTTGATTCTAATGTACTAATCTTCAGCAACACATACTATAAACAAATATTTGGTACCCCCATGGGATCCAAAATTTCCCCTATCCTGGTTAACTATGTACTGGATGACTTGGTTAGGGATTGTCTACAATATATGCCTTTTCACATTCCTTTTGTAAAAAGATACGTGGATGACCTTTTGCTCTCTGTACCGAGGGGTAGAGCAGAGGTAGCTCTAGAATTGTTCAACTCTTATGACCGACATGTTCAATTCACCATTGAGGAAGAAACTAATAACTCTATCCCATTTCTGGATATGTTGGTCACTAGAGATAATGACGACATCCTGCGAACGAGGTGGTATAGAAAACCATATTGTTCGAATAGGTTTGTCAGTTACTTCTCTTACCACCCTATGAGAACAAAAATAAACCTAATCTTAGGTATGAAAAATAGAGCAGTTAAACTCCCTCACCCCCAACACAGAAAAGAAGCTTTAGACCAACTGAGGGGCATATTGGTGGAGAATTCCTATCCAATAAACCTTATTAACAAATTCTTGTTCAGCACTCAGTACAAGATACCAGAAAACATTTTTGAAAGGCAATCACAACCCATGTCCCTAACATCACAAACACCGATTTCTGTTAATCCATCAAATTCTTACACACAAAACAATAGTGTAGTAGAAAACAATCCTCGAACAACTTTCTATTGTTCATTACCACATATTGACAATATAACAGAAAAATTAATAAATGTTTTTAAACATACTAACATAAAAATAGCGAGAAAGCAAATAAAAACCATTTCTCAGATTTATTCTAGAACTAAGGCCCCTCTTAGCAGGGATGAAAAATGTGGCATTGTATACAGAGTCCCCTGTAAAAATTGTAACTTATCATACATAGGTCAGACATCTAGAAATGTAAAGGGCCGTATTACTTCCCACAAAAGTGACTGCCGCCGAGGTGTACATTCTTGCGCTTTGGCAGAGCATGTTATTGATAAAGATCATCAAATGGACTGGGAAGGTGCTGAGATCTTAGAAAATGAAAATTCATACTATAAAAGACTTTTCCTTGAGATGGTTCACATCAACCATGAACCTAACTGCCTTAATAAAAAAAGTGATATATCAGAACTTAGCACCGTCTACAGTTACTTATTAAGACTTGAGAAAGAAAAATATCTCAGTTTACTTGATTATCCAGCCCCTGATGAGTAGTAGCTCTGGGTTGAGAGGGTGTAATTACGTTGCCTAAAACTTTCCTTCCTGTACATATTATACCTGTTTTACGAGGATTAACTAAATTATGATAGTTTTGGAACTCTCCGCCAATTTATCAACAACTTATTATATTTTTGTTTCAATAACTTCTCAACAACCTATGAACATTTTACTAACCTTCCGATACCATGCGCCAGTGCTTAATGAGTGTTGTCTCTCTCCTTCTTACCCCTCTGTATTCACTTGTCTTCTTTTAACCAAGTGTTGCTAAGCATGAATGTCGGGCATAATTTCATAATCTGTCAAATGTCAATTTCCTGTCGCGTCTATCCTGCTAAAGCGCGGGATTTATCCTATGGATTTTTCCGTTCGGTTTTCCTCATAACACCCCGAGGAATGTAGTGGTGTGATAAAGAATGGAGACAAATCCAGCATTTTCGCATGGAGATTCCTGTTTTTAATTTAACTGCCCACTTTGGTGAGTTCTTTTATTGTGAAGATTACTAGGTTAGATTTTACTAACTTAAATTAATTTTTTATTGTAGAAGTCCTGAAGAAGAGAAAAATAAATTCTCGAAAGCTTGACAAATCAAAAAAGGGCTTTATTCCTTAGTTAAGGCCACCTTCAATAAAGACTGCATCCCCACTACTTCAGTTTTGAATATATATATATATATATATATATATATATATATATATATATATATATATATATATATATATATATATATATATATATATATATATAAATGTATATATATATATATATATATATATATATATATATATATATATAACCATGAATCGCTCAAACATGACCCAATTCTCGTGTTCTAAATGCACCAAAAAGTGTTTATTCGCATCGCAAACTAAATCGGGAGAATTGTTTGGTGGCCCATGTGATGCTTGCAAGATGATTTTTTGCAAAAATTGTGCAGGCTTGTCGACCACCGAATGCCGTGCAGTGGCCGTTGGAGAACGTGTTTTGATGTTCTACTGCTCCGAATGCAGAGTAGATATTAAAGACTTGCCTTCTATGAAAAAAGATATTGCCTCCCTTAAGATGGAAATTGCTAAATTGGTAGGCTCAAAAGATACAGATTCTAATGAGTTGGGCCAAAAAATCGATGAAATTGTGGCTAGCCAAATGCAACTTGAAAAATCTTTGACAGATATCCAAGCAAAGATTGAAAATCTCAATGAGTTAGCTTCAAATGCTACCGAGATAACCCACACCAGACCCAATCTAGAGCTACAATCCACGAATGAAATAGAACCTACAATCCAAGAACTACGGGAAAGAGATATAAGGTCAACTAATGTCCTACTGTTTGGATTGGCTGAACCCGTCAACAACAACAGAGAGGACCGTATTAATACAGAAAAGCAGAAGGTCACTGAAATCCTTAAAAATATCTGCGATAGAGTCCCACTTGATGCCATAACAATGCATAGAATTGGTAAATTTTCAGAAAATAAGGCCCGCCCAGTGAAAATAACATTTAAGACCAAAGATGATGCTCTGCAGTTCCTTAAAGCAAAAAGCAATATTCCAAGGGATTCGGGTATGTACATTAAGAATGATATGACTAAATTGCAAAGAGAATATCTACAAAATACTATAAAACGACTAGAGGAGAGATCATTACAGGGGGAGCACAACTTAAGAATAAAGTACATAAATGGAATACCAAAAATTATAAAAGTTAATCCTGTGCCTAATGATAACACGAATATTCCATCCTCAAAAAAGTAAATACTCCAATCTCCCGGTTGCCCATCCTTGATGTTACTTTTATGTACACCAACCTCAATTCAATCAGTAACAAGCTGGATGAGATCAGAACATCGATCAGCACCCTGAAGCCTTGCTTTGTCCTTTTGACAGAGACCTGGCTTAATGAAAATTTTAACAATTCCCTTATAGCAATCCAAGGGTACGATCTGTATAGATGTGATAGGGTTGGCAGAAGGGGTGGTGGTGTGTGTATTTATTTCAAACAATTCATTGCTGGCTATAGAACAGAAGTAACAGAAAACAATACATGCACATTCCCAGCATCTTTGGAAGCTACATTTTTGGATGTGAAAATTGCAAACATCAAACTCTCACTGGGATGTATTTATAAACCTCACGACGCTCCCAGAAATGATCAAGATGAAATGATTAATGCCATGGCCGAGATGTTGCTGAACCACACAACAATCATTTTTGGAGATTTCAACTACCCAGAAATTGATTGGGATACACTTACATTAAATCAGCCAAATATTAATGCACAAAATTTTCTGGATGCCTACAGAACATGGCACTCGCGCCAGCTTGTTAACTTTCCAACTAGGTTTCGTAATAACCAGTGCTCAGTGTTGGACCTTGTCCTGGTCAACGATGACAGACTCATAACTAACATTTCCGATCTTCCACCCATGGGCCTTAGTGACCATATTACAATAAGTGCAACTGCTCAAATTAAATTACAGCCAAAACCGACTATACCAGTCAAACATAGAAACTTTTGGAGTGCAAATTACAACAATATCAACGATTTCATTAAAAATCAATCTCCTGGTCTTGACCACAGCTATGAGGGCTGTATTGATCTCATGAATCGTGCGATAACAACACACATCCCAGATAAATCCAAAAGAGTTAACTCCCAAAAACCATGGATCAACAAGGAAATAATGAAGGGCATCAGGAAGAAGAGGCAGCTGTGGGATAGATACCGAATATCTAAAACACCGAACGATTACCAGAACTACCAGAGATGTAATAACCAGTTGAAGAGCTCCATTATGGATGCCAGAAAAAGATACGAAGAAAACTTACTGACACAATCGAGCAAGCAGTTTTATAAATATGTTCGAAGCTCTCTGAATTCCAGTGTAGCCACTATTGTATTGAAAGATCCTGATAGTGGTGAAGTAATTACCAATCCTGATAGAGTTGCCAACATATTTGCAACTCACTTTGAGTCAGTGTACACTGATGAAGATCTTATTAACATGCCTACCCTGCCAGCCGAAACTAGGTCACAGACTGAACTGTCAACAATCATGTTCACTCCACAAAAGGTCCAAAAAACCTTGGCGGTGATGAAGACTGATACTAGTCCGGGTCCAGATGGTATTCCTACCTTATTCATGCAAAAGTGCTCAGACTCTCTATCAGCACCCCTGGCCATGAGCATGTCTACCATAATGGAGACAGGCCGCCTACCTTCGGACTGGAAAAGTGCATATGTCATGCCAATTCATAAGAAGGGAAATAAATATGATCCAGTGAATTACCGTCCTATCAGTCTGACTTGTAATCCATGTAAGTGTATGGAAAAAATTATTGCTGGAGAGCTTACTGAATTTCTTTTGTCAAATGGCACAATAAGTTCCTCACAACATGGTTTTCTGCCTAAAAGATCCACTGTCTCCAATCTCCTCTCCTGTCTGGATGAGTGGACTAGTGCATTTGATAATAACGAGCCTACAGATGTCATTTATCTGGATTATGAAAAGGCCTTTGATAAGGTACCGTTCAACAGACTCCTTCTGAAGCTGGAGCACTGTGGAGTTCGTGGCAGGTTACTGGCTTGGATTGAGAACTTCTTGAGAGAAAGAACATGTAAGACCAGAATAGACGGATGTTACTCAAAGCCGTACAGTCCAAGGAGTGGTGTTCCTCAGGGCTCCGTCCTGGGTCCTCTGCTCTTTTTGGTGTACATTGCTGATTTAAGTCTAAATGTGAAATCCGAATTATCCCTGTTTGCTGATGACACCAAAATCTTTGGCAGTCCTCTGACAAACTATGACACCCTCACCCGTGACCTGGTGTTCTTGGAGCAGTGGTCAAAAGAATGGCAGCTCAAACTGAATGCTGACAAGTGCTGTATACTTCATATCGGCCAAAATAATCCCAATCAGTCCTACAAACTAAATGATACTTTTTTAAAACATGTAACTCAGCAAAAAGACCTAGGCATAACGATGGATGGTAATCTGAAGTGGGAAGCACACATAAGTAATATAGTCAAACATGCCAACTATGTTTTGTTCCTCATCAGAAAAACTTTCGTGAATCACTCTGTGGCAGTTGTGTCAAAACTGTACAAAACTTACGTAAGGCCAATACTCGAATATGCTCACAGTGTCTGGTGTCCTTACTTTGTTAAGGACATCGAGATGTTGGAGAGAGTGCAGAGAAGAGCAACAAGGATCCCACTTCAGACTCGAAGTCTGCCTTACCACGAAAGACTTAACGCCTTTAACCTGACAACCCTAAAGGAAAGAAGACAGCGAGGAGATCTCATTGATACATATAGGGTACTCAATGGGTGTTACTCCATAAATTTGGATATCTTCCGGATGAACCCACAACAGGGTCTCAGAGGACATAGCCTAAAATTGAGAAAGGAAAGATGTGCTAAGCTGCCAAGGAAAAACTTCCTGTCTAATCGTGTCGTCTATTCATGGAACAGCCTCTCTGAAGACACAGTGACAGCACCTTCAATCAACTGCTTCAAAAGTCGTATGGACAGGGAGCTTGCAAGTGTTGATCTGGAGTTGGTCCACTATCTGTGATGTGCATTGAGGAGCTTATTGGATATCTTATTACTTTCATAATGGAACAACAAATCTGTGATAGAATGAGTTTTAAATTGTAACTGTGATAGAATAAGTTTTAAGGTTTTAAATTTTATTTGTGATGTAATCTGACTGAAGCTGGCAGTTTCATCGGTTTTACCGCCTACTGCCTAATAATAATAATAATAATAATAATAATATATATATACATATATATATATATATATATATATATATATATATATATATATATATATATATATATATATATATACAGGGTGGTGCAACCAATATGGGGTGGACGATTGTGAGTAAACGGTGAGGAATTTCGAAAAAATTTGTTTTGGATATTATCGATAGTCAGACACGCTATGTTTTAAAATTATAGCCATAATACAGGGTGGTCCGAAAAACTCGTGGCGAACCAAACTTGTATTTTTTTAAATGGGACACCCGGTATATTATTGTTCCAATTGATTCTCCTGGTCGTTACGATCATTTTGATATAGGGGTTATTGGGTCTAAAACGTATAGTAAGAGAATGGGAGGCGCACGGTGGGGTATTGGAGCAATCTAAGCGGCCAAAATTAAGTATATACATTAAAGTCATATTTCAGCAAGAATTAGTAACTTAAGGATATTTATAAGTAATTTATAGTAAAACCAAAACATAGACATGTATAATATGTATACAGTGTGTCCACTAAGTTTAAGTTTATTATGAATAAAAAAAAATAGTACCTAAATAAAAAAATACACATATTCTTCTTATAATAAATGCGACTTAAAAATATTAACTTGACGAATCCCATTCTTCCTCGTCTGAATCAATTGATTCTTCTTCATCGTCTGCGTCTGTTGATGATTCCGACTCAGTTTCCACATTAGGTGAAGCCGAAAGTAATAAAGTCAATGTTTCTTTAGAAAACGGTTTACTTTTCTTTTTTGGCACTGGCCTCATTCCTACTGTTAAATAGGTCTTAAAAAACTAAGATAGGAACATGGAATTTATTTTGCTCATGTTGGATATTATCTCATACCAATTTGGCACAAATAGCTGTCAAAAGGGACAAAATGTCGATTTTCAATTGTTTATAGCTCCCAAAGTAACAAGCACTGACACGTGATACATTTTTATACTCGTTATTTTAAGTATAAACCAAAAATGTAAAAATTACAGGGGCTCCCATTAAAACATATTTTTATTTAGAACTACTTTTTCGAGCCACCCTGTATATGCAAAAATAATTTTAAACTGTGCACCTTAACAATCTCTAAAACTTTTGTATTTAACATTTTTTGGCAATTCCCAAAACAACTGAGATAATGAGCTTTACTCTATGGTTGATTCACCTTGCACTTATTCATTTCAAATAGCCATACTTTTTAAACCTGTAATTTTCCGCACCAAAAATTAAACTTTTATATTAGAACAAAACCCGAACTTTCAAAAAAACCTAAAATCAAGTCCGGGAAATACCGGGAAGTATAACTTCGTGCATACACATTAGAACTATTTTTAAAAATATTATAATAACAAACTATTAATTGAAGAATCTCATTTTAAAATTAATAAAATTGGTAATATAAAGTTAAATACACTTACCTGCTTCCCCACAATCCATAATTTACTATTTTTTAGTCTATAGAAACAATACAAATCACAATACTTTAACTCACGTATACTAACTATGATATCAATTAATATATTTGGTCGAGGCCAGCGCTGCATTTCAACTGATAGTACGATTCTTAACAGTGTGCGATAAGCCGGAGAAGGATTTTACTATATTTATAAACTATTTTTGCTTCCAAAAGGACCCCTATTCTCTACCTCCCATAAAATTTACAAAATAGATTTATGACCGCTCAGATTAAAAAAATACCCCACCGTGAGGCGGTTAAATTTGAAAAAATGCTTACAGTTCGGCCATTTTTTAAAGAAATTTGAAACAGGTATGGAAAAACCAAATATTCCATAAAATGTTACATATCCTTGAATACATTAATCACTTGCAATTTGTTTAAAATTATTCACTGTTATACAGGGTGATCAAGTTTTGCAAATACGCCCTGGACTCATTTTTTTTAAATGGAACACCCTGTATATTTTATTTTCATGTTAAAGATAACATTACGAGCTTTCAAAAAATACCATACATGATGCCTTTCTGACCAACAGTTTTTTAATAAACAAAGATAATCAGTTATCAGTATTATTAATAGTGTAAGGAAATTAATTAAGCAAAAACAGAACATCTTTTCAAATTATTTAGGTATGTACTTACTTGTAAACCTAATTTAATATAAACAAGTAAGTACATACCTAAATAATTTGAAAAGATGTTCTGTTTTTGCTTAATTAATTTCCTTACACTATTAATAATACTGATAACTGATTATCTTTGTTTATTAATTACTTTACATTTCCTAAAAACAATATTTTCTGTTTTTTGAAATATCTCTAATAAACATGTAAAAGTTTCGGGTCTCAGTTTTCTTACCTCATAATTATTGGGCCACCTACACTTAACTTGTAAATAATGGATTATGCGGCAGTAGCTTTGACAAGTTCGTCAATCTTTTGTTTCATTTCAATAATAAACAACGTAAATTCAGTATAATCGTATTAGAATGAAGAAACTTTGCTTTCACGGCTAGTTTACTAAAAAACTGTTGGTCAGAAAGGCATCATGTATGGTATTTTTTGAAAGCTCGTAATGTTATCTTTAACATGAAAATAAGATACACAGGGTGTTCCATTTAAAAAAAATGAGTCCAGGGCGTATTTGCAAAACTTGATCACCCTGTATAACAGTGAATAATTTTAAACAAATTGCAAGTGATTAATGTATTCAATGATATGTAACGTTTTATGGAATATTTGGTTTTTCCATACCTGTTTCAAATTTCTTTAAAAAATGGCCGAACTGTGAGCATTTTATCAACTTTAACCGCCTCCCATTCTCTTACTATAAGTTTTAGACCCAATAACCCCTATATCAAAATGATCGTAACGACTAGGAGAATCAACTGGAACAATAATATACCGGGTGTCCCATTTAAAAAAATACAAGTTTGGTTCGCCACAAGTTTTTTGGACCATCCTGTATTATGGCTATAATTTTAAAACATAGCGTGTCTGACTATCGATAATATCCAAAACAAATTTTTTTGAAATTCCTCACCGTTTACTCACAATCGTCCACCCCATCTTGGTTGCACCACCCTGTATATATATATATATATATATATATATATATATATATATATATATATATATATATATATACATTTTACATTTTAAAAATTTTCAAAAATACCCTAAAACCAGTCTATATTCGCCGCATCTGGCTGATCGTACACAAGGCGCTTGACGTAAATTTGCGCGCGAAAAATTAAAAACAATTGAATGTGTTTAAACGTTGCCAGACATTATTATAAATCTTTAAGAATAATTTATTTTCTGTTATTAACTGTAATTTAAGACAAAGGTAAAACAAATTTAAACCTTTTTCGAAGAGAAAACAAAAAAAAATTAGTAAAAACTGCGAAATCATTCCTTTGGGTCAGTAGCCTTAGTTTTAACTAATAATTACGACACCCTATATCAGGGGTGGCCAACTTGGTTAGACCCAAGATCTACTGTTCACTGACGACACCCTGTGCGATCTACCAATTACATACTTCTTGAAATCTTAAATGAAACAGGACAGTTCAGTACACAACAGTCTGTTCAACGTATTTATATTTTTTGCCTTGCCACGATCGACTGGACTAATAGCCGCGATCGACCAGTCGATCGCGATCGACCGGTTGGCGACCCCTGCCCTATATTATGTTATTAATGATTATAAGCGTTATTCCTACTAAGTAGCTTAAACTTTCTGCCAAGGAAAAGTTAAAAATCAAAACGAAAATACTAATTGAGCACAACTACATAGTACTTACTTTAAAAGTATAACCAGATCCGTTACCATCCGTTAACATAATACGTAAATATTATTAGTGTTTTAAATTAAATTTAATTTTCAGCCCTATTACGCTACTCACTAAGCACAAACTAGATAAAACTGATCAAAATATTGGTTAACAACGGATCGACGAAGATCATTTTCTAGGTAGTGAAAAGAAATTACATTATTTAAAACTTTAAACGAAAAAAAAATTAAAACATTCATTGCGTGGTTTGTGTGCTGCTGAAAAACTTAAATATGGCGCATGACTCTTTGATGACATTAAGAAATCCTTCTGTTTCGATCTCCCTTCATCATGAAACATGTATCTTGTCTCTTTGTCACTTTCTAGGCGATTTTAAATCGGTGACCTAGTCATGACTACATCACCTTATTTGGCAACGTTGCTCCATATACTCAATGTTTAACCTAAAAAATCAAAGTACTAAGATTAAATGAGACAGCTTTGCCCAATGGTCTGACTAGGTCACGATTTGGTCACTGATTTAAAAATGGCTAAGGTGTAAAATAATAGCCATATTTTGGCGTTCATCAAGCAACGCAATTTTGGTAACCTGGTATAGATCAGTCTCTCTTCAACGATATGGAAATAAAAGAGATAGAAAAATCACCACGTCGTAACCTGGTAAACGCCATATGCCAAATGAGTGATGTGTCAAAATGAATTGAAGGTTGAAGGCAAACATCTGTATTTACGTTAACCTGTATTTGTCGCGTTTTGGTTTATTTACATTTTGCTATGTTTTTTAGCGTATAAAAGTGTTAAAACAATTCGTATTCGTTGGTTAAAACTGTTTGTTGCGATTGTAAGGTGTACTACACGTTTATAAGAAATGTTTACACGAAAATGTCATTAACCTGTTGTGGAAGTCCCTTCAAAATGAATGAAGATGGGTTGTTTTTTATTCTGTACGTGTAGTCTTAAATCACAAGGTTTTAACCCATTTAGATGAATTATTAGGCAGACATAGGATGGTTAACTAGTATACCTAATAAGAGACAATCCTAAATTAAGGAAGTTTCCAGTACATCTTTAATAACAGGTAAAACACTTTAAGACACGTTTTCGTTTACATTTAACTGTCTCTCACAGGTTTAAACCTTTATTTTATATACCTAAAAACTGTTTTTGTTAAACTTGTATAGTCTGTATCAAGACTAGTGAATAAGTATGTATACCAAAAGACAAAAGTACACCAGTTACAATTTTACATTTAATTTTAGAAACACCTACTGCTCTGAAGGATGGGAATCATCCAGATGCAATTATTTTACTATGGGACTATCAAAAGTAAACAAGACGCAGTTAACAGAGGAGAGAGAAACGGAGATTTGAAACGAAATTTTCAGAGGTAAGTAAATTTAAGAGTCTGTAACATTAGATTTTGGTGTAATTTATTAGATGGGCAAAGAATGTAAAATATTATTTTTGCATTTTGCATTAGGTTTGTTCCAATTGAAAAGTTCACAGTTCAGAACTGCTTGGAATCCATGCGAGAACTTATTGTTCTAGAATCGACTTGACTAGTGTTGGAACGATTTAGAACTGGTTGAGAATTTTGTTTGTTTATCCTAACCTATAAAATCACAAAAAAATACCTGTTAGAAAATATTGCCGCTTTTATTAATAGATGTCAACAAGAAATGGAAGAAAAATTGCTGTGTTCTTCTATTACTAATTTGATTAATAACAAAAATAAAATAAGTGAAGTTAGATAGCACGTTAAACTGATTCAGAATTATCTTGGAACTATAAGACCGCTTCAGAACTAGCTTGGAACACAATTCACTCGTTCTAGGAACACTGCACTATAAATTCTTACAGCCGGATTCTCCTACGCTAGTGCGGTCTAATTTGACAACCAAAAGTTTTAAACTGACAACTGTAAGAATAAGACAACTAAATTTTATACTATGAATTTATTTCGGAGCTTTTTCGCAAATTGATAAAGAAAAGGGCAATTTTAGTATGCACTTTCGACAATAATAGAACTAAATTCACTCTAGCAACCCGTTCCAAGATGAAAATCATTTGAAGACCAAACCAACCGCTGAAATATCCGAATAATTCATAAATTTTCAATGACGGCTTATTAACAACGACAGGACAAAAACTTGTCAAAACATAACTGATCAACTAGAAGATCTTAATTTAAACCAGTACTAAATCTTAAACTTTCTTAGTGAATCTGGACGTTAATTTTTAAATCGACTTGTAAAATGACAGTAAAATAGCTTTGCGCAAACTCAGTAAACTTTTGAACTTTTGTTGCAACAAACCTAATATAATACCTGTATTAAATAAAACACAATATTTTGACAATTATTTTGTCATTCTCAAGTTATTGTTTAGTAATAATTCTATTTTTTATTTACAGCGAAGAAATGTACCTCACATCTGGGAGAAAGTCTGTCAAAGGGAGGATAGAGTGGTGTTACTTTTTGTTTTTTGTATTTAGATTTTTGTGGAGGATAACCCATCTTTATAGAAATTTCACTATGTTGGGTAAAAAACTGTAATAAACGATATTCCTGATTTTTACTTTTTTTGTTCAAAAATTGCATCAGCTCAGTTTTACCAATAAGTTAACTTCCCTTACTTTACTTAACATTTTTTGAAAATAAAACATCTAAAGTTTTATGTTGTTTGTTACAAAATAGGAGCTTGAGCTATCGTGTATAGATACAGGTATTACTACCTTTTCATGCTTTTTATTAAACTAGATATAATGGCTAGTAACCTAGGTCAGTACCTGTGGCATATGGTGAAATTTCAAAGTTGTATATCTCTGTTCCTACTTACAGGAACCGTACCACATTTGAAGGTTTTAATAGTGAGCCCACTGAGAATGTTCTGGTAAACCCAAGCAAAAATTCAACTTTTTTTCGCAAATTCAAAACGTTTCTTTTTTCTTTACAAAAAAATTCCTAGTGGGCTCGCTATTAAAACCAATAAAAATTGGTACCGGTCCTGTATGTAGGAACAGAGATATACAACTTTGAAATTTCACCATATGCCACTGGTCACTACCATCTCTATAGTTGTGCCTTTAAACAAATTAAAACGATTTTGATTTTGTACAAAATCTCATTATCTCATTGTTATAATTATATTACATAATTATCACTAAAGAAAACATTTTAAAATGTTTTTGGTAAAACTAAATTTTAATAAAATATAGTACATATGTATGTATTAAAAAAAACAAAGACAAGCAGATCTTTATTAATGCCAAAAAAATACAGTGATGTTATCCTAGAAATGAGCCTAATCCATATAATATGTAAATTACAATACCATTAAAAGTATTAAAACAATAGTTACACAAGCAAAAATTACTAGATTTCAGTTTCACTTTGCCATCAAAGCTTTGCAAATACCATTTAAACTTGGTAGGCAGCAAATGGATCTATAAAAAAATTAAAAGTACCTTTCTTCAAAAGTAAATTTTGTTTACTTTGGAGTAAGTCGTTAGTTTTTAGGTTGTATTTCAGTATTTGTCTAGACATTTCATGAAAAGTCCAATTACGCTATACGGCTACATACATATACATCATTTTTAGAATGAAAAGTTTTAGCTATAAAAAAGATAATGAAACAAGGTATATTTTTAAATTTGTGAGAAATAATGTTTTCAGTGATGTACAGACATCACTGAAAATATTATACAGGAAGTTGGCCCCCCAAATGCAAAATTTATTAAAAATTAATGGAGTTCTGAGTTTCTTATGAAGAGTTCTAGAGTTCTTATTTTTATTAATAGCTCCGTTAAAATCAAAGTAAAAACACTATTTTAAAAATGGGGGGCTAACTTCACGCAGCCCCCCATTGTTGCAGAAACAAAACTTTCGCCACAGTGCTTAATAGTTATAAAGGAGTTATACAGTTCTTTATGACTTTCGAGCCCAGAACTCTTACCAAAAAAATTCTAATACATGTTTTGTGCTTTTTGAGAAGGAAAAAATTCAACAACAAAATGTCATTATCTTTCTGTAGAACTGTAAAATAATGGCAGCACTAACGGGAACTCATGAGTTTTAAACCAGAACTCTTGTTAAACAATATTTCATGGGGGGTCAACTTCACACTTTTTTAACAATCAAAAATATAAGGTGTAAATAAAAAAATACCATTCTAATTCTACAGAACTGTAGAGCTGTTGCAGCACTAACGGGAACTCATGAGTTTTAAACAGAACTCTTGTTAAAAAAATATTTCATGGGGGCCAACTTCACACTTTCTTAACAGTCAAAAATTTAAGTTGTATCCATTTATCTAGTCAGTTCTAACAACACGTTAAATTGTAACATATTTGGGTACTGTTGCAATAATCAAATACGTTTATAGTAACAAGAGTTCTGGTTCCCGTTAGTGCTGCAATAGTTCTACAGTTCTGTGAAATTACAAATTACAATGGTGTTTTTTTACAACTTAAATTTTTGACTGTTAAAAAAGTGTAAAGTTTACAATTTGGCCCCTATGAAAATTTTTTTAACAAGGGTTCTGGTTTAAAACTCATGAGTTCCCGTTAGTGCTGCCATAGTTCAACAGTTCTGCATTTTGTTGTTGAATTTTTTCCTTCCCAGAAAGCACAAAACATGTATTAGAATTTTTTTGGTAAGAGATCTGGCCTCGAAAATCATAAAGAACTGTAGAACTCCTTTAGAACTATTAAGCACTGTGACGAAACTTATTTTTGCAATGATTGGGGGCTACGTGAAGTTAGCCCCCCATTTTTAAAACAGTGTTTTTACTTTTATTTTAACAGAAATATTAATAAAAATCAAAAAGAACTCTAGACCATTTACAGGAATCTCAGAACTCCATTAATTTTTTAAAAAATTTTCATTTGGGGCCAACTTCATAAGATATTTTCTGTGGCATATAAAAGCGGGGTCAGCCCCCCATACTCCAATCCATTATCTTTTCTGGTACTGGGGAATAGGATACTGAATGGCGTCGTTATTTCACAACTAAAAAAACCAATAATACAATCAATGCTTCAAGCAACAATTAAGATCATTCAGATTTAATTAGAAAATAAAAAAGGGTTTCTAGAAATTTATAAAAAAAACTTTAGGAATACTTAAGAAACGCGCCTTTTCCTTTGTAGCATGTGAGATTGATCCGATCTTTACCAAACGTTGTAAAGTTATTATTTGTGACAACCGACCACAATATCAGTCTATGGACTTTGCTCTTGGCATTTTTCAAAAAACCTAGTTACTGGGTGTAAACCCCCTGTCAATAGGCTTATTTGGAAACTTTCAAGAGCAAAGGTCCCTTATTTTAGGGGCTAATGCCATCAAATCATGCTTGAAGTTAAGGGTTGGTGCATACAATCACGTTGCCAAGTTTGGTAAAGATTCTGTTTGATGGACCCCCCCAGTCAATAAGTTTCTATGAAAAATGTCCCCCTATTTTAAGGGCCATTGACTTGAAATTATGGTGGGTGGTAAAGCTTGGGACGTACAATAATTTTACAAAGTTTGGGGTTGGTTGGCTTAATCTATACCCCTGGTCAATTGATTTTTATTTTGGTCAGTAAATTAGGACATCCCGCTCTTTACGCATAATGTTTAGTAACGTATGCTGATACTGGCTTTAAAGTATTATTTATGTTAATATAGAATTCTGTATACATGTATATAGATAGAAATCATAAACATTTAATATAATAACACTTATCGTAAAATGTTTTGTTTAGTTGATTACCTGTTCTGGTGGGGATCTGTTCTAATTTGTTTTTGATACTTTGTAACCTTTTTGTTTCATTGCAAGTGGTTGTCAGCTCTACTGGCAAAATCACAGGCTGCTTTTTGTTTTCTATATTCAACATACTGTTTTTTTGTTGGCAATGGGATAGTTTGCATCTATCAATCTATTAATCTATCTATTAATTTCCAAAGTTTCGATTGTAATGATTTTGGTGTTTCTTTAACAGAAGAGCGTTTTGAGTTCTGTCCATCCATATTTTCTTTTTCCTTCAAATAAAAAAGTGTAATATAATAATATAAATTGACCCCGACTGATTTCAAGGTAAGGTACAATTAAACTTAAAAATACATAACCAGTAACTTAATGGCCTATGAGGATAAATTACTCTGAGTCAGAGGAAAGGATTGGATGCAATTTTTTGTAATAGAAATCACATTCTTAAATATAAATTAATTAAAAGTGGTGTAACATTCAAACTACAAAATAAACACTTACACCCTTTATTTTTTATTGCATTTTATGATACACCACATACAGTGTGTTCCTGGTAATGGCAAAATAAAGTACTTTCTAAGTGAATAAGAAAAGCTTTATAAAGAATAACTTTTTGTCAAAAAATTACAAATAAGGTCCATGTGTGGTATAGGTAAACATATCCAGGGACACCCTGTATATAATAGGTTCTTTTTATTAACCGTGATAATAGTCCAAGATATAATGTCATGACACTGAGAAATAACAAGATTATTTTGGCATATTTTTAATGGAAAGCCTGAGGGAAAGTCCAGTCATTTTTATAGGAGAAAGATTAAAAAATTTAAAAATCAATACACAATTTCTAATTTTCATTTACGTAGGACTGACATAAGCAAAACCACATTTTCTGAGAAGCTAAACCCCACGAGGGTTTTTTCCGAGGTTTTTTCCTAGAATTGTAAGAAAAGATTTATAGACAAACACAGAACCAATATTATTTAATAGTTTCACTTATATAAAATAATTTGTAAAATAGTGAATGCACCAGGGAATGCACAATACAAACTTGTAAGAGTAAAATAAGAGCAACATACATAAGGAATTTATTATTAACAAATAGTACCTAATACTAGAAAAATCATACTTGAAAAAAGAACTACTTAAGAATCTTTAAATGCTTTTGGGTTGTATTAAGATACCGGGTTACACTGTTTTTTGGAATACTAGTACATTAAATAAATTTGATGGATGTGTGGTGTATGTTAAAGATCAATTCTATGAAGAACACCATGTAATTGTTAGAAATAATGTAAAAATGATCAAGGCCACACTGCGTAAGAGCAACCTTCTACTGGACATATATGCAACCTACCGGTCACATGCTATAGACAAGGATGAGTTTATAGAAAACGTAAAACTGATCATGCAAGAATCGATAGTGGAACAAAGCCATTGGAGACATAAATATTGATCTGCTGGATACAAGCTCAGCAACAACTAACGATTATCTTACAATGCTACACAGTTATGGCTTCGTGAGTCTGATAAATAAAGCAACAAGAAAAACGAGTGATACAATTTCATGTATTGATCATTGTTTTGTTAAGTGCAAGGATAGATTCCTTGGTCAATTAAACCCTGTAATATTGGCTAATGATATCAGTGATCATGATCCCATCTTGCTTAATATAAAGCCTGAATTTAATTATGTTGAAGTACATAAACAAATCACATATGAAGTAATAGATAATGCTAAATTACACAAACTGCTTTTGGAAGCAGGATGGGATGATGTTCTTGAGCAGGATGATGTCAATCTGAGTACAAATATATTTGTTAATAAATTTAAAGGGTTTATTAAGCAGTGCACCAGGATTAGACGCATATCAAACAAAAAAAAAAGACTGAAACCATGGATCACTGGTGGCCTCTTAGTGTCCATTAGAAATAGGGATCAATTAAAAAACAAAGCACTCTAAATAGAAATAACCTAGAGCTTTCAAACGAATACAAAGTATATAGAAAAACTCTCTCAAAATTAATAAAAAAGCTAAATATACTCATTATAAGTTCCTTACTAATAAACATGCCAAAGATCCAAAAAAAGATGTGGAATGTGATAAGAGAGGCCACAAATGACCAGGTTAGAAAAAATGATATTAAATGTATTGTAGATGATAACAATGTTGAAATTACGGACAAAAAATCGATGGCAAATGGATTTAATAGTTATTTTAATAAAGTAGGTAAACTGTTGGCACAAAAAATAACGCCTTGTAAAAATGATGACAGGGTGAAGACAAATTTAAGTTCGTTTTATTTTAGCCCAGTCTCTGATAACGATCTCATAAAGCAAATAAATAGTTTAAAAAATAATGTCAAAGGAGGCGAGGATAATATTAGTACTGATATAATAAAGAAGTATCATATTTGTTTATTAAGACCACTAAAACACATTGTTAATAGCATTTTCAGTACAGGAGTTTTTCCCGATATACTTAAGAGTACTATGGTTGTACCACTGTACAAACAAGGAGATAAAAAATTATTAAATAATTACAGACCAATTGCTTTGACGACTACCATAAGTAAAATTATAGAAAAGTGTATAAAGTGTAAGTTATTACCATTCCTGGATAAATATAAACTGATAAATGAAAATCAATATGGATTCAGGGAGGGCTCAAGTACTGAAGGTGCACTGTGTAAAGTAACAGACGAAATTTTACAAGGTCTTGATCAGGGAAAGAGGGTCATTGGTATTTTTTTAGACTTGGCGAAAGCTTTGACACTGTGGCACATCAGATTCTGCTTGATAGATTACAACACATAGGAGTGAGAGGTATTGCGAATAAATTGTTTAAATCCTACTTAAGTGGTAGAACACAACGCGTTAAAATCCAAGATGAACAAAGTGATAAACTGCCTGTAGAGTTTGGTGTGCCACAGGGTACAGTGCGGGAACCACTATTATTTAATATTTACGTAAATGGAATCCTGTCAGTTGTGACTTTGGGTGAAGTTTACTGTTTTGCCGATGACACGGCTATCATAGTAAGTGACCAGGACTGGGAGTCTACAATTAAAAGGGCAGAGATGGCCATGCTCGGTGTAAAGAAATGGTTAGACAGTAGCTTACTTTCTCTTAATGTTGATAAAACAAAATTCTTGGCCTTCTCTCTTTCAGGAAGGTCATCACCAAACATTCAGAATATAAGACTGCATGATCAGCAATGTAAACTACAGAATAACTGTGGATGTAAAAATCTTATAGAGAGAAAGAGCAGTATCAAATATTTAGGGGTGATTCTTGATGAAAATCTCACGTGGAAAGAGCATGTACAGTATGTAACAGGAAAGATCAGAAAGTTAATTTACAAGTTTTATGAGTTGCGAAACATTCTACCATTTAGAACTTTGAGAGTGGTCTATCTCTCCCTTGTGTAGAATCAATAATGAATTATGGGTTAGTGGTCTGGGGGAATGCTAATAGGACGATTGTTTCAAGGCTGCAAATTGCCCAGAAATATATCATAAAAATAATGTTTTTTAAAAGTAAGAGATATCCAACTGATTTGATCTATAAGGAAAGTAATCTACTTACTCCGTATCAACTTTACCTGAAGTGTGTTATCAGATTTATGATAAAAACAACTTATTATAAGAAAGATTTAGCTCATAATATAAACACCAGGCTTGCGGCTCAGAACCATGTTTTGCTGCAGAATCCCAGGCACACTGCCTGCCAAAACCATATTTATTGTGTAGGACCAAAGGTGTTTAATTGCTTACCGTACGAATTTCGTACCAAACCTTATAATGCTATCAAAAATAAGATAAATTATTGGATTATCGAAACGAATTTTACTGTTGGTTACCTTAAATAAAGCTATATGGGTATTGGTGCTTTAGTCTTGGTGCATATTTGATGTAATTACTCACCATGTGTCAATTTATCAGAAAAAAAAACTATATGATATTGCTTTCATTGATAGTATGCTCACTAAGTTAGTTTTTGTTTTTGGGTAGTATTTTCTTATAAAAGCTCACAAAGGACCAATGATGGTGTAAATGAGCACACACACAGCATCTAATCTGCCATTGTGCGGTCTAATATTTTTGGTGATAGCAGGGGAGTGCTATGTTTGCTATTTATTGTGTGGGGCTAGAATACAAAAGAGAAGGTATTTTTTTTGTAAGATTACTGTTATTTTTTGCATTTGTAACTAGATCATTGTATGCTATTACTGGAAATATATGATTTATTTATTTATTTATTTAATCTTAAAGATTTTTTTTTCTGTTTTACACACATTTGACATTTTGTGTAAATTTTTAAACCAAGGCTTAAATTAACAACATAAAACACAAAAACAAAGTAAAAACACAAATACCCAGCAAAAACCCAAATCAGCAATATAAAAACCCAAAAACCTGGGCTCTAGCCAATTGTGATATCTAATAGGTCATATTCAGCTGCAAATGTTTTTAATTTTTGGTTAAAAAAATGATATGTAATCAATTAATTGTTCCATAAGTTTTTAATGAAAAATTTGCTTAGTAGAAAGTTTTAGTATTTTTAAAACTAATTTTCTATTTCCACCCAGAGTTTTTGGAAATTTGCAGAAGCAAAAACAACCAAAAATTTTAGAATGATCGTATTTCTGCAATTGAAAATACAGTGCAAAGTTTTGAAACTGTGATGGAAAAATTATTGAAAAAATTAGGTATTCCATTTTTTTTTAGCAAGTCAAACAAAACTTGTGCTTATAAAATTTTTCATGATACTTAAAAACTTTTTATTAACAAGTTATGACAAAATTAATTATCATTTGTGTCACAAATCTGGGCATTTAAAGCTAGACTGAAAGAAAGATAATGACTTACCAAGTAAAACATAAATTTTTTTTGACTTCTGCATTTTTTAGTTTTTTCTTTCTATTAAAACATATCATACTGGCAAATTTGCTACATATGTAATGTATTTTGTAATGTAAAGCTTTTCATTAACAAACTACTAAACTGATTTTTTTTTATTTCTCGGTGTCGTGTTGTCAAATCTTGGACTGGATTGTTTTGTATTTTTGTGCCTTTAATACTCAATGTATCATTTAAATCTAAAAATTACTTGTAAGATTCAATTTATACATTTTTTACTTATATGTACTTATGGCAATGCTTAATGTGTAAATAATGCTGATAAGCAAATAGAACATTTTATTATTATTATTATAATTAATTAAACATACCAACTCCACAGTTTCTTCATCACAAAGTCTTTTACTTTTATTTGGATGTCCTGTACCTTGAATATTGAAGAGAATTTCTGATTCATTATTACTTTTTAAATTATGTTCACGTTCTTCAGGACTTTCTTCTACTACACTCTTCCCTGAAGACTCAATAGCTTGCTCAATAGTTATTATTTCATACTGATCATCAACGTTGTATTCTTTCTGCTCAATCTCCAGTTCTGCTATTTCAGCTTGCTCTAAAAAATATTTCAACAAAAGTTAAAAAAATAAATCCCCATTTTTATGAATGACATAATAAAATTATTTACAATAAAATGTAGTCTGGTACATGGAAAATATTATAAGCCTGGCAATGGGTTAGGTAAAATTCCCTTGATAATATAAGTCGAGATATAAGTTATCGAATGAAGCCAAGTACTCTTAGAGCTATACTACTGGTTTCGTTAGAAAATCGGTGTACACTCAATTTCTCTTCTGGGATAAAATAAAATAATAAATGGTTGGGATCAATACAGATTTTTTATACAGAGTTGTCATGGTTTCATAGGTATAAGTGACTTTAACAAAAACAACTAGGTACACATGTAGAAAAACGTTAGGGATAATTATTAAAGGAAAGTTACAAAACAATATGTTTTGCAAACGAAATAGTTGCAATAATTAAAAATAGACATCAACAAGATAAAACAATAATATTATATATATTATATCACAATTCAGTGTTTATTAAAAAATAAAATAAAAAACTAAGTATAGGAGAATACAAATAAGTTCATTATAAATGAATATCCTTAACTATTTTTCATATGGGTAATTTTTATTCATTTAAACCTTCTGAACAAGAATCTGAGTTGTTTTTTGTTTAACTTTGTACCAATAACTATAGACATAGGTGATAATAGGTTTAATGATAAAAATGTGATTATACTTACCCCATTGCAAATTCAGACTAGTTGCTAAATGTGAGTTGTCTTCTTCATCACAATCACCCTGTGATGGTAACCCTGCCATGCCTAATTTAATAGTGTTAGCAAAAGCTCTTCATACCACTCTAATTTGGTTGTAGTTGCAGGACCACCACCTGTAGCTCTATAATGTTGTTTATTCAATGCAATCTTTTTTTTTCAAATTTTTTTATGTTTTCATATTTTAATTTCAGTGAATTTACATCTCAACTAGGTTCACTGTTCATATTCAAAAACATTGAAACCCTCTCGCAAGCCTTCTGTTTGTCAGTCACTGACGTCACTGTGGCCGCATCTGTTTTCTTGTTTTCAGTTATCTTCATTTCGGGCTTAATGCTATTCATTAGAAGATAATTTCTTTATTAGTATAGTTAGCAGCCCTTTGCTTTTTCTTATTAGACTCGTTCATATTGCATCAGTTCCACCAAGTCAAATGCTAAAAAACAATATTTTTGAGTGCTCTGTTGGTTTAAAAACATCGTATTTTATAAATAATTATGTTTAAAATTATTTTTCATACATACCTTGTTTTAAAAACACCAAAAAGTAATGAAAACGATAAATGAAAATATAGAAACCGATCATCTGTGAATGTCTGTGACAGAAGAATTTATGAAATGACATAACCTAGAATTTTCTTCTTTTTATAGATTTTGGAGTTAAAATTTGAAATAGTAGTTCTAAGGACTGGACAAACTGTGGATTGCTAATCTGGCAATCAAATGTTTGTCAAAGTACGTAAACCGGATTTAAACCGAAAGTTTATTTTACACATCGTTGTTATTAATATTTTTCAAAGTACCGGGCCTTACATCACCGTAAACTTCACTTATTTGTTCAAAAACTTTCAAACCAAAGATATATTCTCCATATTTCAAATTTACGCGGCAGTTGAAAACGTATTATAGATATTTGCCACCAGGTTCGCATAGTCGCAGCCAGCCAATCAAACCCTTTTATTTTCTTTGGTGGCCCGCGTGGCCGGGGAGGTAAACAAAGACACAAGACACAATGACTCAGCGTTATTTGTCGACAAGGATTTTTTGGATTTTCAATTTTCAAAAAGTTTTATCTATACTTCTTTATTATTTAGTAAAAAAAGTGTCTAGCTTTTTATCAGTGTTATTATCAAAAATATATCGTACGCGCGTATAGTGTTGACCATTTAATATGAAAACTAATTTTTCGCTGGCTGTTAGGTGTATGTAGTGTATATTAACTTTATTCGAATGTTGATATCAAGTTAAAAGAGACTAAAGCAAAATAGAATAAAAGAAAGTTTCCAGTGCTATCCTACGCATTGTAAAGTGTGCAGATAACACTGGAAATTTCTGGCTATTATTTAGTGAAAAAGAAAGTTTCCAGTGCTGATAAGTAGGTATGTTTAGTTGAAAATTATTATTTTACACTTCGTTTGAAGAAGAGCTTTTTCTGTATTGTTTTGTGTTGTAATATTTTAGCTCTTTGAAATTAAGTGATACTAGGAGTTCTTTCTTTAAAGGTAACAAAAATATTAGGTCTTCGAACTTGGTACATAGAAATATGGTAAAAAAATTTGGCAACGTCTGTCGTTAAAAACAAAAGAGTTTTTTCTGTAACTGACATTGCTCGTTGTTTTTTATATAGCCATGTATTTATGACAGTGGCGCGCTGTCACAAAAAAATTTTTTTTTGAGGGCTGATATCAACCTTTTTTTATAGTGAGCGCCATTTATGAATATTTTTATTCAATCTGAATTATTCATATCAGGAGTCACCCATTTCAATATATGCAGTGAATTTCATAACACCCTGTATATATATACATATATATATATATATATATATATATATATATATATATATATATATATATATATATATATATATATATATATATATATATATATAATATATATATAATATAATATACCGGGTGTCCCAAGGGGGTGGCTCGCCCCTATAACTTTTTTGTTTTTTAAGATAAAAAGATATAATTTGGACTGTGTTTGTAAGAGATAAAATTGCATTTTTTAACAGATGACTTGACCTTTTCCAGCTTCCGGTTTAACCGGAAACGAAATCAACTTTTAATTTTTAAATGGGACACCCGGTATTTTTTTCTTGTTTTTGACTCAGAGTAACATTCTGAATACAAATATGGGCCATTGGTCACTTTTTGTCAAGTAAAAAAAGTATTTTTCCAAAATTCATTTTTTAGTCTAGAGTGCTATGAGAATGTTAAAGTCGTTTATTTCAGTTTTAAAAACAAGGGAAAAATTACGTTTTCCTGTTTTTATTCATAATTTTCAAATTATGTGCAATTTAATTTTCAAATTTATTTTACCCGTTTTTTTCAAATGGGAACATGGTGGCTCGTGCAGTTAGAATAAAAGAGCATTTTATTACGAATAATTTGATATCCCACATTATAAGGTTTTAACTCAACTACTCCTAAAAGACTAAAAAAACGTTACCCCTACGTTGAACCAATGCATTGTTCCATAAATGAATTTTCATAGCGTTTGGTCAAGATAGTAGGTCATGACTGAGAGGATAATAATAGTAATGTCGTGAAACAACCGAACTAAGGTAGCTTTGAAACCAAATGTCTATTGAATGTGGATTTTTGTTGTCAGTATTGTTTAATACTTTTGGAATTTCTAATCTACAAGATGAAAAATTATTCAAGAAGTGAAAAAATTGACATGCTTTTAGTTTTTGGTGAGTGTAGACAAAAGCAAACTGATGCAGTTCGACTTTACACCGAAAGATATCCTGAACGCCGTCACGCAACACGTCATTATTTCTTAAAGCTAGTCCAAAAATGCGCAAATAATAAAAATGAACCAGTTATAATTAATCAGTGAAGAAAAAGAAATTGACGTCTTGGCATACGTGCCGGTAAATATTAATGCTTTAGTTAGGGAGATCTCTTTAGTGTGTCAAACTTCCAAATCATATACATGGATATAATAAATAATATGCGTTGCACCAACATCTTTACGAAAATAACAATTATCGAAGACTTCAATATTGCAACTGGTACTTAGATAAATATTTTGAATATAACACCTTTTCCTCCAAAATTATTTATTCTGACAAAAGCCGTTTTACGAATTTGGGTGTTTTTAACAGAAATACCAAACGATACTGAGGTCAAGAAAACTTACATCGGATGGAGGAAGGCAATTTTCAGGAATGTTTTGGGTTTAATTGTCGGGTCGGGATTCTTGGCGACAGGATTTTAGGTCCTATAATCTTTGATGGGCACTTAACAGGGGAAAGATATTTAAATTTTCTTACCCAAGAAGTTGAGCAGCTTCTTGGCGAAATTCCAATGATTAATCAAGAAAACCTATTCTTTCAACAAGATAACGCCCCTCCTCATAATATAGGAGCAGTGAGGGATTACCTAAATTATACTTATGGTGAAAAGTGGATTGGAAATAACGGTCCTGTTAGGTGGCCACCAAGGTAAAACCGAACTCAGTTATAAATTTACAATTTTATTTATTTCATTTTCCAAATATTTCAGGTCACCTGACCTCACCCCTCGAGATTTTTTATAGGGTACAATTAAAAATGAAGTTACGATCAGGGACGGACTGGCCCGGCGGGCTGGCGGGCGCAGCCCGCCGCGCCTTTACAAGACGCCCTGGCGCCCTTTCGTGTAAGTGAAAATAATAGTTAAAAAAGCTTATTAATTTAAATCGGCGCCTTTACCTTTAAATAGCCCTCCAAATTTTCCGGACCCAGTCCGTCCCTGTTCACGATATTCCTTCAACAACTCGTCTTGAATTAGAAAATAAAGTGGGGGCGGCAATCAACAGGATTAATCCGAGAATATTAAGGAATGTAGTTAGAGCAACTGTCGAAAAGGTCCGGCTTTGCCAACAACAAGATTGTGGACATTTTAAACATTTGGAACCATAAGTAGGGTATTTTACTATTGTTGTTATAATTTCGGTTTCCATTAAAAACATTTTCCTCTGTTGCTAATACCAATATTAACGACTTAAACATATCCATGGCGCTCTAGACTAAAAAGTTAATTTTGAAATACATTTGTTTTTGACATAAGAAAAAGTGACAAGCGGCAAATGGTTATATTTAGAATTTAACCCAGAGTCAAAAATATAAAAAATATACAGGGCGTCCCATTTAAAAATCAAAAGTTGATGTCACTTCCCGGAAAAACGAAAGTTGAAAAAAGTTGAATCACTTGTGAAAAAATGTACTTTAATGCCTTATAAATATCCTTAAAATTGCAAATTTGTATCATCAAAACCAAAAAAGTTATAGAGGCGAACCACTTTCCAGGGACACCCATATATATATATATATATATATATATATATATATATATATATATATATATATATATATATATATATATATATATATATATATATATATATATATATATATATGTATATATATATATATATATATATATATATATATATATATATATATATATATATATATATATATATATATATATATACATATATATATATATATATATATATATATATATATATATATATATATATATATATATATATATATATATATACGAATACGTCACGCCGTGACCAATTCCGCGATATTAACGAACCACGTCTTTTTTAAGATCGCGTTGTGTGTTGAACTATTTTTTTGTGTTTTTATATTACTTTTAGGAGTTTAAAAGTAAAAATGAGATGTGCTGTGTATGGTTATGATGTGGACAATCAATCAATGTAATCAATGTATGTATTTATCCCTTTATTTATATGATTATTTTAAGTCATATACTATAAAATTTGTATTATAAACAGGAGGCAAAGTATATTGTCAATAGAATTTATATAAAATCGCCTATAACTAACGTAACCTCCATATTGCGAGTTATAAATTTT
Organism: Philopedon plagiatum; assembly: GCA_963971165.1. Taxonomy (NCBI): domain Eukaryota; kingdom Metazoa; phylum Arthropoda; class Insecta; order Coleoptera; family Curculionidae; genus Philopedon; species Philopedon plagiatum. The sequence goes on from OZ020194.1 coordinate 53,345,565, forward strand.
AAAAATAGGACACAGCGTGACGTCATGCGCGAACCCGGACGAATTTGACACGGTGTGGTATCATACCCGAGAAGAGCAAACCAGAGAGAAGCGACAAAATACGTCGATGTCGATGACCTTTGATGTTGGGGTATAAAATTTTGTGACCTCCAGTCTAAATAATAGACAGTTGGCCGGTATAATTTGGTGTAATAAAGGTGTATATGTACTTACTGTTCAGGATCCTTTGGAAACGTAAACATGCTAAATCATTGTCCCTCTTTTGAATGGCACCCACGAAACGTGCAGGTATTACCAAGCATAATTTAAGAATTTTTATAAATTACAGCAACAAATTAATCACTTAAAACTTAGCATCAAAAAAAAATATACAGTCAACTTCGGATATAACGAACCACCAAGGGGATCTTTAAACAGTTCGTTATAGCAGGGCGTTCGTTATATCCGAAGTGCAGAGAATAAAACAAATATGTACTATGTACATACATATGTATAGGTACTTTTTATGAGTCGTTTATTATAATCAATACATAATAGTATTTTTAAATTATGTACTTATTAAACATACATATTTGTATAATTTACACAAAATCAGTAATTTGAAATTTTTTCTTTTTTCTTGTACATGTTTTTCAATTTTAATTTGTAAGTAATCACCAGACTCAATCAACACTCTTGTCAAAATTATTATTATTAAAATTTACGAATATTAATAGTCTTTGACTTTTGTAACTGATAGTCCCTACAGATTTAGGCATTTACAACCCCATTTTGCAGTTTTGTAATTATGTCAACTTTTTCTGCAAGTGTTTATAAACTTTCGCTTGCTGAATTTTGGCGCGCTCTGCTTCATGCTAGAACAATATTCCCTCGCCTATTGCCGAAATTAAACTACAAATTGAAATGGCGCCTGACAGGTCGCTACTCGACCCGTTATCCGAGAATACCAACCATAGAGAAGCGACAAAACGTGTCGGTGCCTTTGATAGTTAGGGTAACCAGTTTTGCTGACCTTGGGCAGACACGTATCCACAATATTGAACGGAGAAAGATATTTCGTCACACTAATGATGCGGTATAGACAGAAGTCCACATTATCGTCGCACATGCCCTGTGAAATCTTGAATTGTCTTTGTCGCTTCTCTATGGTTGCTATTCTCGGCCGTTACTTTACGAATATGGAAGTGATACGTACGTGAAATTTCGACAGTTCGTTATAACCGAACTAACAAGCAAAAACTAATCAAAATAGGGTTCGCTATAGCCGATAGTTCGTTATAGCCGGGTTCGTTATAAACGAACAAAAAATACATACATTCTTATGGCGTTTTGGCCGGACCATAATTTTTGTTCGTAATAACCGGTGGTTCGTAATATGCGGAGGTCGTTATATCCGAAGTTGACTGTATATATATATATATATATATATATATATATATATATATATATATATATATATATATATATATACCATATTTACCATTTATAGTTACTTCTGGAACAATATGCTTACGAAAGACCGTTTGCTCTAATTTTGAAGAAATTTTAACGTGTCTACCAAAATGGTTGCCAGATACAGGGCCTGGCCACACCCAAGTACATGGAAAAAAGCTAAAATTTAAATTTTATCAAATAAAACTTAAGTAATAACAAAAATGTTGATATAATAGGTTATTACCTTGGTTTTCGATCATTTAACACATTTTTATTAAATTCATGAGAATATGAAACTAATATTGTACATTTTTTTTTCAAAAAATGTAAAATATTTTTTTTTAAAATTTTGGCTCCGGAGTATAAAATTAAAATCTAAACACTTTTTTCTAATAACTTTTTTCAATATCTTGTCACCTAATACCAGTTTTCCATGACAATATATATTTTTTTCAATTTTGCCGGCAAACGAGTAATCACGTAACAAATGTCAAAATGAATTTTTAGGTTACCCATCGTGCAAAGGCAATCGGCATAAAAAGTTTTTTCAATATTCCAATAATAAAAATTTTTCCCATATGTGTCCAACTTTTTGCCGGTCACTGTATATATATATATATATATATATATATATATACAGTGACCGGCAAAAAGTTCGCAACATATGGAAAAAAATTTTATTAGGAGAGTATCGGAAAAACTTTCCCAGGGGATCGGTTCTGCATGTCCGATAACCTAAAAATCGATTTTGACATACGTCACGTGACCACTGGTATAGCGTCAAATTAAAAAAAAAATTGTTAATTTACAAAAAGTGAGGTTAGTTGACGAGATATCAAAAAAAGTTATTTGAAAAAATTGCTTAGAATTAAATTCTAGGTCCTTGTGCAAAATTTTAAGATTTTATTTAAAAAAATTGGAAAACTCAATTTTTTTTAAATATTTTTTTATCGATTTACAAATTTCCAGTTTTTTTCGTTTAGATAGCTTGGCTAATGTAAAGCCCATGTATCTGGATGAAAATAAACGAATGTAGTAGTTTTTTCTACAATTGACAGGACAAAATTAAAAAAAACAGGGTTTCGCCGGACGCTAGCTGTTGCAATGATTTGTATCTAGCAGCAGTGTCAAAATTTTAGAGACATTTCAATGAGATTACATTGAGAAAACCTTAATCGTCTTAAATATATCTGAAGTTCGACTTTTTGTAAAGTTAAGGGGATTAAAATAGATAATAAACAAAAAATTACCTGTTTATTTAATCGAAATTTTATAAACGAAAACCAATGTAAGAAAAACTTAAAAGTAGTCAAATTCTGTACTAACAACACAAAAAATCATTGTTTTTCCTTGGGTGCACAAAATTTAAAACTCAGTATGACCACCATTTCTCTCCATACATACTGTTGTTCTCGAGCGCAACTCTCGATTAACATTTCGGAGCATTTTACGATTTATTTGCAATACACAATTTATAATGACATTCTCTAAATTTTGTATATTCCTAAAGGGTCGATGTTTGTACACAGGGTTCTTTAGGTATCCCCACATAAAAAAATCTAACGGAGTCAGATCTACAATTCTACAATTGACAGGACAAAATCGAAAAAATAGGTGTTCGCCGGACGCTCGCTGTTGCAATGGTTTGAATCTAATGAAATGACTGTATCAAGATCTTATTAAGATTTTTCGCACATAAATTTAACAACCAGGTCTATTTAGTTGTACTTAAAACTACCAAAGCAGGCTCTGAAATTAAAACAACCAAATAATCTAGTAGGTTAAAAACAACAGAAAAATGTCAAACAAATTATAATTTGTTTGATTTCAACCTATGTCATTGGTTTATGTCTCGCATCTTACTAAGTTTGATATTTTACATAAGTTTATTAATATTTTATTCCTTAAAATGGCACCCACACTACTTCTTCAGGAAAAGATAGAAATTATTTTAATTTCTGGAGATAATTACAAAAGCCATAGAGAAACAGCAGCAATTTTTAATGAGAGGCACCCCGATAAATCCCTCCATTATTCCACAGTATCTCGTCTAGTCAATAAATTTAAAGAAACGGGATCGGTAGAAAATCAGTATAAAGTTTCCCATGAAAAACCGGTAACAGGTGACGAAGGTTCTCTGGATGTGTGTTTGTCGATCACAGAAACACCCCAATTAGCAGTTAGTTAAATATCGGAGATCACTAACATTCACGAAAGATCTGTGCGGAGGATATTAAAAAGAAACAAATTTCATCCGTACAAACCTAAATTTGTACAAGTATTAAAAGATAGGGATTATGACGCCCGCTTCGATTTTTGTGCCTGGTTCCAGGGTATGATTGAGGAAGATTTTAATTTCCCAAAGAACGTTCTTTTCTCGGGTGAAGCTACATTTACCTCTAACGGAACCGTCAGTTCACAAAACTGTAGATGGTGGGCCACCGAAAACCCAGACTTTGTAATTCAGAGTAAAGACCAATATAGTTTTAAGGTTAATGTGTGGTGCGGAATTTTCAACCTCAGAATAGTGGGACCTTTTTTCTTTAGAGACAATTTAAATTCAGAACGATATTTAGAATTTCTACAAACTGAGATATCTGACTTTTTAGACAATTTGTCATTAGCCGAAAGAAGAAATTTATACTTTCAACAAGACGGAGCTAGCATTCATTCCACAAATGAGGTGAAGAGATGGCTGGATCAAGAATTTGGAAACCAGTGGATAGGACGGTTTTCTGAAAATCCGTGGCCTGCGAGATCACCAGATCTGACTCCGTTAGATTTCTTTATGTGGGGTACCTAAAGAACTCTGTGTACAAACATCGACCCTTTAGGAATATACAAAATTTAGAGAATGTCATTAGAAATTGTGTATTGCAAATAAATCGTAAAATGCTCCGAAATGTTAATCGAGAGTTGCGCTCGAGAACAATAGTATGTATGGAGAGAAATGGTGGTCATACTGAGTTTTAAATTTTGTGCACCCAAGGAAAAACAATGATTTTTTATGTTGTTAGTACAGAATTTGACTACTTTTAAGTTTTTCTTACATTGGTTTTCGTTTATGAAATTTCGATTAAATAAACAGGTAATTTTTTGTTTATTATCTATTTTACTCCCCTTAACTTTACAAAAAGTCGAACTTCAGATATATTTAAGACGATTAAGGTTTTCTCAATGTAATCTCATTGAAATGTCTCTAAAATTTTGACACTGCTGCTAGATACAAATCATTGCAACAGCTAGCGTCCGGCGAAACCCTGTTTTTTTTAATTTTGTCCTGTCAATTGTAGAAAAATCTACTACATTCGTTTATTTTCATCCAGATACATGGGCTTTACATTAGCCAAGCTATCTAAACGAAAAAAGCTGGAAATTTGTAAATCGATAAAAAAATATTTAAAAAAAATTGAGTTTTCCAATTTTTTTAAATAAAATCTTAAAATTTTGCACAAGGACCTAGAATTTAATTCTAAGCAATTTTTTTCAAATAACTTTTTTTGATATCTCGTCAACTAACCTCACTTTTTGTAAATTAACAATTTTTTTTTTAATTTGACGCTATACCAGTGGTCACGTGACGTATGTCAAAATCGATTTTTAGGTTATCGGACATGCAGAACCGATCCCCCGGAAAAGTTTTTCCAATACTCACCTAATAAAAATTTTTCCCATATGTTGCGAACTTTTTGCCGGTCACTGTATATATATATATATATATATATATATATATATATATATATATATATATATATATATATATATATATATATATATACAGGGTGTCAGGAAAAGGTCTGTACAAAATGCTACCACGTATTCGTGAGACTAAAATAAGACGATTTAACCCAACTTACCTATATCCAAAAGTGTTTCGTTAGGGAGATACAGAGCCCCAAAGGGGTACTTAACGATTTACTTTTTTGACTCTAACTTTTGAACCGACTTGTATAATTTAATGAAAGTTTAATATTTTATGTTGGCCATAAAGACTCATAAAACCATACTACAGTAGATGTTTGACATCATCAGGGAAGTCAGGAACGGACTTGCCACCACACTCTTTGGGCAAAATTTTTTACAGGTATCATTTTACAGAGCTGAAAACTGATTTTTTAAATACTTTGGTCATTCCTCTTTGAAAAAGGTACTCTACATTTGTTTCGATAAAATTAGCCGTTTTCGAAAAAATTAGGTTTTTGTATAACACGTTATTGAAATAATTTTATCAGAATTCTACAATAAAACACCAGTCGTTTTTATTTCGTTAACAATGTGTTATTGACAACAGTTTTCAAAATTGCCAGACTGATTATACAAGAATTAAGTAATGGAGCATTATTCCTATAGCGAATATGCTGACATGCATCTAATTTATGGACAAGCACTTGGCAATTGTGTGGAGGCAGGAAGAATTTATTCTGGTACATTTCCAAATCGACGTTTACCGCACCGAAGAACTTTTGAAAGGGTGGATCGTAGCTTAAGAGAAACAGGTAAAAAGTCAAGTGAAATAAAAAAAAATGCTAAAAATAGCGAATATTTTGCTAATCCATTTTAGGAAGTTTTTTGCCGCGCCGTGGTGGAGAAGGGCCTCCAAGAAGAGCAAGACACTCTCAGTTAGGAGGAAATTCTGGATGAGACTGCTGAAAATCCCTCTAATAGTGTAAGAAAGTTGTCGGTTCAAGTTCATGCGACAAAGTGGGTTGTTCATGAGACCCTTCGAGAACAACTGCTACATCCGTATTACGTCCAAAAGGTACATGCCATGTCTCCCGCTGATTATCCTGCAAGAGTCAATCACACAAATTGGTTTTCTCAACGATTTAGGCAAAATCCGAATTTTACTAGTATTGTTTTGTTCACGGACGAAGCCGGTTTCACCCGAGACGGTGTAATAAATTGCCATAATTTGCATATCTGGCATGAAGAAAATCCCCAAGCAATAGAACAGACAAAGCATCAACAAAGATTTATGGTTAACGTGTGGGCGGGGATTATTGGGAATCATCTCATTGGACCGTTCTTTATTGAAGACAGATTAAATGGTGTCATCTATTTGCAATTCTTGCAACAAGACTTAAACGGTTTATTAGAAAATGTGCCCTTAGAAATTAGAAATCAGATGTGGTTTATGCACGACGGTGCACTGCCCCATTTTAGCAATTTAGTTCGTCAGCACTTATCAAATACTTTTGGTGATAGATGGATAGGTCAAGGTGCGCCTATTGTATGGCCACCGAGGTCGCCCGACATTACTCCTTTAGATTTCTTCTTGTGGGGAAATTTAAAAAGGCTTGTATATTCAACGCCAGTTCACACCAGGGAAAACCTGATAGAAAGAACACACCATTGCAACGAAATTCGAGACAATCCTGGAATGTTGTTTCAAGTACAACAACAAAACATCCGTCGGATAAGAAAATGTATAGAGGTAGGTACAGGGCGCCCACTTCGAAAATCTGCTCAAGTAAACAAGAAGAAGGAGAGCTTTCACATTTTTAACATTTTTCTGTTTAAGCGATTTCTGAAATATCAAAAAGATTCAGTTTTAAGTACTTTTTATGATTTAACTTTTACCTGTCAATAACACATTGTTAACGAAATAAAAACGACTGGTGTTTTATTGTAGTATTGTAGTATTATTTCAATAAAATGTTATACAAATCCTTAATTTTTTCGAAAACGGCTAATTTTATCGAAACAAATGTAGAGTACCTTTTTTTAAAGAGGAATGACCAAACGTCGATTTGGAAATGTACCAGAATAAATTCTTCTTGCCTCCACACAATTGCCAAGTGCTTGTCCATAAATTAGATGCATGTCAGCATATTCGCTATAGGAATAATGCTCCATTACTTAATTCTTGTATAATCAGTCTGGCAATTTTGAAAAGTGTTGTCAATAACACATTGTTAACGAAATAAAAACGACTGGTGTTTTATTGTAGAATTCTGATAAAATTATTTCAATAACGTGTTAAAACAAAAACTGAATTTCTTCGAAAACGGCTAATTTTATCGAAACAAATGTAGAGTACCTTTTTCAAAGAGGAATGACCAAAGTATTTAAAAAATCAGTTTTGAGCTCTGTAAAATGATACCTGTCAAAAATTTTGCCCTACGAGTGTGGTGGCAAGTCCGTTCCTGACTTCCCTGACGATGTCAAACATCTACTGTAGTATGGTTTTATGAGTCTTTATAGCTAACATAAAATATTAAAATTTCATTAAATTATACAAGTCGGTTCAAAAGTTAGAGCCAAAAAAGTAAATCGTCAAGTACCCCTTTGGGGCTCTGTATCTCCCTAACGAAACACTTTTGGATATAGGTAAGTTGGGTTAAATCGTCTTATTTTAGTCTCACGAATGCGTGGTAGCATTTTGTACAGACCTTTTCCAGACACCCTGTATATATATATATATATATATATATATATATATATATATATATATATATATATATATATATATATATATATATATATATATGGTGTTTCAAGAAACATGTGCCATCGCTTAAAGGAAGATTCCTTGAAAGAAATTAAGGCAAAACGTTTATATGAACATGGGTCCGCAGATGCTTTGTTTCAAAGATACAGGACGTTCAATTTTTAAATGGTCTTTACATGTTAAAACCGATGGTTGGGAAAACTAAACCCGTAAGACTGTTAATAAAATTACATTTTTCTCCTAAACGAAATGAAAACTGAAAAAATATGAAGAGATAAGTTTTGTTAAGAATTTAACATACTATTTGACCGATGTAAGAAAATGTGAAAAAATCAGTGGCGTACATGTTTTTATTGGAAAAATATTGTACCGTCTTCTCATATGTACGCCCCTGGAGGACCTGTCAAAGTTTTTTCATGGTCAGAATTATGCTTAATTGCAGTACTTTACACAGTGTAAATTTCATCAAAATTGATGAAGCCATTTTGAAAATATTTTGGAAAAACTGAAAAAAATTAAAAAATTTAACACCCTGTACCTTTGAAAGGATGCATCTGCGGACCCATGGTTATATAAACTTTTCGCCTTAGTTTCTTACAAGGAATCTCTCCCTGAGCGATGGCACATGTTTTTTGAAACACCCTATATACCGGGTGTTTCATTAAGGGTGATGAGGTACCATATCTCAGGAATTGATACTCCAGGAGCTTTGGAAAAAAAATCCTAAGAAGGAAAGCGGCCAAGAGAAATTGCTGGAAATAATTTTTAAGTTCCTAACTCTGCCGCTAGGGGGTGTAATTGCTGTGGTCATGTAAGAAAAGACATTTTTCTGGAAATTATCCCTATAAAAGCTATCAAAAAAATATTACACTGATAATTCTACTAGAATTCTACATCTTTTTGGTTTAACACTTTTTGCTGTAAGATGTAAAATTAGGGCGGAAGAGGAGGGGGAAAGTCTACTGATAAAAGTGTCCATAACTTTGGTTTGACTCAACCGAATTTGATGAACTTGGTCTCGTTTAAGAAAGGAAGGCTTGCTAATTTAAACAAAATAATGGCTGTGTTACATTGATTTTCGCGGCACTCGCTAGAGGGCGTTATTTGAGAAACTCTGTGTTTTTCCAATTTTTCTCCAAAATTTTAAATGGAATGACATAGTTATTATATCATAATCGAAAAGTAGAATAAATTTGCAAGAGAAAATGTAAAAAATTCGATTCGATATCTTCATTAGTTTCGGAGTTATAGCCAAAAGAATAATTAATATCATGTTAATCGAAAAAAGCAATTGTTTTTATAGGTCCGTGGTCAAGCGTGCCATGGAAAATAAAAAAAAATTTTAAACTTTATTAAGTGCTTTTTTTCACTTTTTACTCCATTACTATTGCCTTTCATTTACTAACCTGACGTATTATTAAAAAATTACCTAGTAAGCCATGAAACAAAATCGGCAGGTTGTCAGGGAAACAAACAAATTGAAATGTCACTTTAATCAATCTTTAAGTATCTCTCAAGATTTTATCTTGGATTTTCTGTGAATTTTGAGTTCATCGTTATTCAACTTTTGTGCTGCATCTTTCAAAAATGGCATATACCAACGCCGAGGCTTACGATATGCTTGCCGTATATTTTCAGTGTTTTGAAAATGCTCCTCTTGCGGAACGTGAATATGCTGTCAGGTATCCTGAGCGAAGACCCCATAGTAGAAATGTGTTTCGGCGGTTGGCAATACGTCTTAGAACAACGGGTAGTGTACGTCCCATTCCAGTGCCCATCAGGAGACGTTCAGTAAGGAATGGAGACAATATTATAAACGTTCTCGCGTACGTGCAACTGGATCCGCACTTGAGTATCAGAAACATTTCTTTAGACTTAGGTATAAGTTGCACTACAGTGTCCCGAATTTTAAAGGATTTTAAGCTGCATCCCTATCATGTAGTTTTACACCAGGCCCTTTCAGATACTGATTTTGACAGGCGGCGGGATTATTGTTATTGGTTAAGAGGTATGTGCAACGGAAATTGCCAGTTCCTCTCCTTGATTTTATGGACAGATGAAGCAACTTTTACTAGTTGTGGTAGAGTCAATTTGCACAATATGCACTACTGGTCAGAAACAAATCCTCATTGGATGCGGGAAGTTGATCACCAAAACAGGTGGAGTGTCAACGTGTGGTGCGGAATTTTAGGAAACAGAATTATCGGACCGTTTTTCTTTCATGGCCACCTAAATGGCGAGTCATACTTAAACTTTTTACGAAATATCCTGCCTATCCTTTTAGAAGATGTACCTCTTGATATAAGAAGATCCCTATGGTATCAACATGATGGATGCCCGGCCCACTTTTCTGGAAGAGTCCGTGACTTTTTAGATGCTAGTTACCCAAATCGTTGGATTGGAATGGGTAGATTGTTTCCGTGGCCACCTAGATCCCCCGATTTAACCGTGCTAGATTTCTACTTGTGGGGAAGACTAAAAGAGATTGTTTATCAAACACGACCAACCACACGGGAGAATATGATTGAGAGAATTCAAAATGCCATAACTACGATTTCACGAGCTGAAATTGAAACTGCCGTTTCCAGCACTAGAGAAAAATGTAACACTTGCATTTTGCAAAACGGTGGTCATTTTGAACATTTATAAAGTATTTGTTTGTTGTTTGTTTTTAACAAGATTTCTATGGCTTGATAAAGAACGTGAAGGTGGTTGTGGTTTTTATTGTTGTTTTGGCCCGTTGGCCTTTAAACACGCTCTTGCGTTTCGCATGGTTTGGACCAGTCCTAAGCCTGAAGGAAGGTAAACAAAAACAAAACAATAAATAAAAATCATGAGTGTGAAATAATAAAATCAGTTTAAAAATTAAATAAAAAGAGAAAAACACACTTAATAAAAAGTTTAATTTTTTTTTTATTTTCCATGGCACGCTTGACCACGGACCTATAAAAACAATTGCTTTTTTCAATTAACATGATATTAATTATTCTTTTGGCTATAACTCCGAAACTAATGAAGATATCGAATCGAATTTTTTACATTTTCTCTTGCAAATTTATTCTACTTTTCGATTATGATATAATAACTATGTCATTCCATTTAAAATTTTGGAGAAAAATTGGAAAAACAAAGAGTTTCTCAAATAACGCCCTCTAGCGAGTGCCGCGAAAATCAATGTACCACACAGCCATTATTTTGTTTAAATTAGCAAGCCTTCCTTTCTTAAACGAGACCAAGTTCATCAAATTCGGTTGAGTCAAACCAAAGTTATGGACACTTTTATCAGTAGACTTTCCCCCTCCCCTTCCGCCCTAATTTTACATCTTACAGCAAAAAGTGTTAAACCAAAAAGATGTAGAATTCTAGTAGAATTATCAGTGTAATATTTTTTTGATAGCTTTTATAGGGATAATTTCCAGAAAAATGTCTTTTCTTACATGACCACAGCAATTACGCCCCCTAGCGGCAGAGTTAGGAACTTAAAAATTATTTCCAGCAATTTCTCTTGGCCGCTTTCCTTCTTAGGATTTTTTTTCCAAAGCTCCTGGAGTAACAATTCCTGAGATATGGTACCTCATCACCCTTAATGAAACACCCTGTATATATATATATATATATATATATATATATATATATATATATATATATATATATATATATATATATATATATATATATATATATATATATATATATATAGGGTGTTTCATTAAGGGTGATGAGGTACCATATCTCAGGAATTGATACTCCAGGAGCTTTGGAAAAAAAAATCCTAAGAAGGAAAGCGGCCAAGAGAAATTGCTGGAAATAATTTTTAAGTTCCTAACTCTGCCGCTAGGGGGCGTAATTGCTGTGGTCATGTAAGAAAAGACATTTTTCTGGAAATTATCCCTATAAAAGCTATCAAAAAAATATTACACTGATAATTCTACTAGAATTCTACATCTTTTTGGTTTAACACTTTTTGCTGTAAGATGTAAAATTAGGGCGGAAGAGGAGGGGGAAAGTCTACTGATAAAAGTGTCCATAACTTTGGTTTGACTCAACCGAATTTGATGAACTTGGTCTCGTTTAAGAAAGGAAGGCTTGCTAATTTAAACCAAATAATGGCTGTGTTACATTGATTTTCGCGGCACTCGCTAGAGGGCGTTATTTGAGAAACTCTTTGTTTTTCCAATTTTTCTCCAAAATTTTAAATGGAATGACATAGATATTATATCATAATCGAAAAGTAGAATAAATTTGCAAGAGAAAATGTAAAAAATTCGATTCGATATCTTCATTAGTTTCGGAGTTATAGCCAAAAGAATATTTAATATCATGTTAATTGAAAAAAGCAATTGTTTTTATAGGTCCGTGGTCAAGCGTGCCATGAAAAACAAAAAAAACATTTTTAAACTTTTTATTAAGTGTGTTTTTCACTTTTTATTCCATTACTATTGCCTTTAATTTACTTACCTGTCGTATTATTAAAAAATTATCTAGAAAGCCATGAAACAAAATCGGCAGGTTTTCAGGGAAGCAAATAAATTGAAATGTCACTCTAATCAATCTTTGATAAGTATCTGTCCGAATTTTATCTCGGATTTTTTGTGAATTTTGAGTTTATCGATATTCAACTTTTGTGCTGCATCTTTCAAGAATGGCTTGTATCAGCACCGAGGCTTACGATATGCTGGCCATATATTTTCAGTGTTTTGAAAATGCTCCTCTTGCGGAACGTGAATATGCTGTCAGGTATCCTGAGCGAAGACCCCCTAGTAGAAATGTGTTTCGGCGGTTGGCAATACGTCTTAGAACAACGGGTAGTGTACGTCCCATTCCAGTGCCCATCAGGAGACGTTCAGTAAGGAATGAAGACAATATTATAAACGTTCTCGCGTACGTGCAACTGGATCCGCACTTGAGTATCAGAAACATTTCTTTAGACTTAGGTATAAGTTGCACTGCAGTGTTCCGAATTTTAAAGGATTTTAAGCTGCATCCCTATCATGTAGTTTTACACCAGACCCTTTCAGATACTGATTTTGACAGGCGGCGGGATTATTGTTATTGGTTAAGAGGTATGTGCAACGGAAATTGCCAGTTCCTCTCCTTGATTTTATGGACAGATGAAGCAAGTTTTACTAGTTGTGGTAGAGTCAATTTGCACAATATGCACTACTGGTCAGAAACAAATCCTCATTGGATGCGGGAAGTTGATCACCAAAACAGGTGGAGTGTCAAGGTGTGGTGCCGAATTTTAGGAAACAGAATTATCGGACCGTTTTTCTTTCATGGCCACCTAAATGGCGACTCATACTTAAACTTTTTACGAAATATTCTGCCTGTCCTTTTAGAAGATGTGCCTCTTGATATAAGAAGATCCCTATGGTATCAACATGATGGATGCCCGGCCCACTTTTCTGGAAGAGTCCGTGACTTTTTAGATGCTAGTTACCCAAATCGTTGGATTGGAAGGGGTAGTTTGTTTCCGTGGCCACCTAGATCCCCCGATTTAACCGTGCTAGATTTCTACTTGTGGGGAAGACTAAAAGAGATTGTTTATCAAACACGACCAACCACACGGGAGAATATGATTGAGAGAATTCAAAATGCCATAACTACGATTTCACGAGCTGTAATTGACTCTGCCGTTTCCAGCACTAGAGAAAAATGTAACACTTGCATTTTGCAAAACGGTGGTCATTTTGAACATTTATAAAGTATTTGTTTGTTGTTTCTTTTTAACAAGATTTCTATGGCTTGATAAAGAGCGTGAAGGTGGTTGTGGTTTTTATTGTTGTTTTGGCCCGTTGGCCTTTAAACACGCTTCAAATCTTGTGTTTCGCATGGTTTGGACCAGTCCTAAGCCTGAAGGAAGGTAAACAAAAACAAAACAATAAATAAAAATCATGAGTGTGAAATAATAAAATCAGTTTAAAAATTAAATAAAAAGAGAAAAACACACTTAATGAAAAGTTTAAAAATATTTTTTTTATTTTCAATGGCACGCTTGACCACGGACCTATAAAAACAATTGCTTTTTTCAATTAACATGATATTAATTATTCTTTTGGCTATAACTCCGAAACTAATGAAGATATCGAATCGAATTTTTTACATTTTCTCTTGCAAATTTATTCTACTTTTCGATTATGATATAATAACTATGTCATTCCATTTAAAATTTTGGAGAAAAATTGGAAAAACAAAGAGTTTCTCAAATAACGCCCTCTAGCGAGTGCCGCGAAAATCAATGTAACACAGCCATTATTTTGTTTAAATTAGCAAGCCTTCCTTTCTTGAACGAGACCAAGTTCATCAAATTCGGTTGAGTCAAACCAAAGTTATGGACACTTTTATCAGTAGACTTTCCCCCTCCCCTTCCGCCCTAATTTTACATCTTACAGCAAAAAGTGTTAAACCAAAAAGATGTATAATTCTAGTAGAATTATCAGTGTAATATTTTTTTGATAGCTTTTATAGGGATAATTTCCAGAAAAATGTCTTTTCTTACTTGACCACAGCAATTACGCCCCCTAGAGGCAGAGTTAGGAACTTAAAAATTATTTCCAGCAATTTCTCTAGGCCGCTTTCCTTCTTGGGATTTTTTTTCAAACCTCCTGGAGTAACAATTCCTGAGATATGGTACCTCATCACCCTTAATGAAACACCCTATATATATATATATATATATATATATATATATATATATATATATATATATATATATATATATATATATATATATATATATATATATATATAGCGAGCAAGGTGACGCTTTCCATGTAAAAATCGAGGTAAGACTGGCCTCCGCGGCACATTGGCCTCCGGTATACGCAGGCCAATTTGAAATTGACCTCAAACTCATAATTGCCTATAAAATATTACAAGTAACAAGACAATGGTGGAATTGGCCGGAGTCCAATTTAGGCCAAATCTGTATAAAACTATACATCGTAGTCCGGTGTGTCTACCGTTTGGTGGCTCTGTCGTCGGTCACCAATATACATGAGTAATCTAGGTAGCGGCTAACCTGGCCTCCAAGAATCGCGGCAACATTGCCGATAAATTGAAGACAAATGTGCTATTCTTGTTATTTCCCCTTTCGGGAGATCTTATAAAGATGATGGTGCCTTGCCTAATTAGAGTTACCTACGTTAGTTATAGGTGGTTTTATATAAATTTTATTCGGCACTATACTTTGCCTTCTACTTATAATACAAATTTTAAAGTATCTATATGATTTAAAATAATCATGTAAAAAAAGGGATAAATTCATTTAAAATAGAGATTGGTAAATTTTCTAACAATTGCTTTCTATTTATTTGCGTGAAAATAAAATGCAAAGAATAATTTTATGAAATAAAACTATGCTATTAAGATAATAATTTTTATTTGGAGGCATGTTATACACAGTCTGCCGAAAAACATGTTATAAATAAAAATTTTGTTTGTTCCTATAATTTGTCAAATATTTTTTTGCAGGGAATAAGATCTGTTTATATAGGGTTTTTCACTTAAAACTCCGAGGGGCTATATCTCGAAAACGAATGGATATATTCTGATTTCGTAAAAAGCCGTCGTTAGGTAGGATCAATTAGCATTTTTGAAAGATAACATCAAGGCGACGCGACGCCTTCGACGCCCTGGGCGTCACGACGCTTCAAAAATATAAATCGATTGCAGGGACTTCGAAAGTAGGTACATTTGAAAGTACTTTAAATTTTAAGACTTATTTACATTAATTTGCTTACTTGACTCGTTTTTAAGTCATATAAGGTTTCATTTAAATTTTTTTATTAAGTTTGAAAACGGATCAGTAGTAAAACTAAAATAATTCTTCACTTAATAATAATTCAGTCAATTTTGGTCAAAATGCATTCCTTCTGCGCGAACACAAATTTTTTAAAAGTTTGCTGTGGGTAACTTTTAAAAGCGTTCTTCTCGTAATAGCAGTACATCCTGCTGTAATTTAGTTTATTAGATCGGCCATATCTTCAACTGGTATTTCGTGACAGAGCAGGAGCCCCATCCTGCTGCAGCCACATATTTGTTCTGTATTCAAAGGGTACCTCTTCCAACACTTCTTCAAGTGTAACTTGAAGAAAATGTAAATAACATTCTCCAGTTAACGCGCCTTCGTAAAAATGAGGTCCAATAAGATTATCCATTTAATAAACAGCACCAAACATTAATTCCAAAAACGCGTTGATTTCCTCTTTCTCTAATCCAACGAGAATGATTTTGGGGCCACTAGCGACAACTATGTCGGTTCACGATTCCATTTTTATGAACGCGACTCTCGTCGCCCCATAAAATGTTGGACAAGATATTTTCATTTTGGCCATACAATTCGGAAAATCTTGCTAAGAATTCCAGTCTTCGTGCGGGATCCCCTGACTCCAATCTGTGGACTAATTTGGTTTTGTATGGATGAAACTTGTTGATTTGTAGAATCCTCCATGAAGAGCTTATGGAAACACCAATATGTTGTTTGATTTTAGCTAGTGAAGTTTTGGGATTATCATCAACTTGCAGTAAAACTTGGGCTGCATTTTCATCATTTGTAGCAATTTTCCTCCTATCTCTTTTCGGTTTTACCAAGCAGCCATACTCCCTTAAGTTCCTGCACAGATCAGCAAAAGTTTTGTCATCAGGAATTCTTTTATGAGGATAACGATGTCCATACACTCTTTGTGCGTCCTTAGCATTTGACCTGCATTCAACGTAAATCAGTAACAATTATCTACTTTTTCTTGGTTAGTGTATTGAACCATTTTCATAAAATTATCAATTCGTATAAGTGACGTCACAAGTACGAATGAATTCATTAAGGTGTTTCACTTACCTTAGGGAAGGTAAATTATTTACTTTTGCGAGATATAGGTACCTATTAAAATTAATAGAAATTTGGTGCTACAGCTTTGTAAAACCTTGTATTACTTAAAAACGAGTGAAGTAATCGAATTAGGGTAAATGACAAAAAAAGTCTTAAAATTTAATGAACTCTCAAATGTACCTACTTTTGAAGTCCCTGCAATCGATTTATATTTTTGAAGCGTCGCGACGCCCAGGGTGTCGAAGACGTCGCCTTGATGTTATCTTTAAAAAATGCTAATTGATCCTACCTAACGACACCTTTCTACGAAATCAAAATATATCCAGTCGTTTTCAAGATATAGGCCCTTGGAGTTTTAAGTGAAAAACCCTGATATATATATATATATATATATATATATATATATATATATATATATATATATATAGATATATATATATATATATATATATATATATACATATATATATATATATATATATATATATATATATATATATATATATATATATATATATATATATATATATATATATATATATATATATATACAGGGTGTTATGGAAATCATTTAATATATTGGAATGGGTGACTCCTGGGATGGTCTACAGACATATCTAATACTTTTTTTTCTTAAATCGAACATTTTAAAAATTTTCAAAAATACCCTAAAACCAGTCTATATTCGCCGCATCTGGCTGATCGTACAAAAGGCGCTTGACGGAAATTTGCGCGCGAAAAACTTTAAACAAATGAATTTGTTGAAACGTTGTCAGACGTATAAATCTTTAAGGAGAATTTATTTTCTGTTTTTAAGCGTAATTTAAGACATTTAAGAATTTTTTTTAACCTCTTCCCACGAAGAAACTAAAAAAAATAGTAAAAAGGCACTGCGAAATCAATCATTTTTGTCAGTAGCCTTAGTTTTAAGTAATATTTAAGACACCCTATATTACGTTATTAATGAAATAAGCGTTATTCTTACTAGCTTAAACTTTCTGCCAAGGAAAAGTTAAAAATCAAAACGAAAATACTAATTGAATTGAGCACAACTACATACCTAGTACTTACTTCAAAAGTATAACCAGATCCGCTAAATTACATTTGCACCGGCAAACGTTACCATATAATACGTAAATATTATTAGTGTTTTAAATTAAATTTAGTTTTCAACCCTATTACGCTACTCACTCAAAGAATCTAGATAAAACTGATCAAAATATTGGTTAACAACGGATCGACGAAGACCATTTTCTAGGTAGTGAAAATAAATTAAATTATTTAAATCTTTAAACGAAAAAAAAAATTAAAACATTCAATTGTGTGGCTTGTGTGCTGTTGACAAACTTAAATATGGCGCACGGACCTTTGATGACAAGAAATCCTTCTATTTCGATCTCCCTTCATCATGAAACATGTCTCTTTGTCACTTCCTGTACTCTTATTTGGCGCGAAAATTTAAAATAGAAGGCCTGTTTGTATTATTGTCTTTGAAACACTAGAGTTAACTGCTAAGCCCATATATCGAAAAAGAGAAAAAAGGCGTCATCGATTTTAAGAAAGGAAGCAGAATTAACCATTAACCATACTTTTTTTATGTGTCAGATTTTTAGTACAGATTGTTTGTTTTGCAAATATTTATTAAAATGTGTGAACAAGAAGGTAAGTTTTTGCCAGATTTTCACTTTACCGTAGAATAGAGCAATATTTCCTTTTTTAGGTATATCGGAGTTTATAATATTGCCCTCAACCAATCCTTCCCAAGCCCAAGATGAAGGAGAATCATATAAGTGGAGTCACAATTCTACACTTATGTTCTTGGATTTGTATAAAGATTATAGGAACCAAGTTGGTTCTTTAAAAATAAGAAACCGAAAGAAAAGCGAAAAGAAATTCCGGCGGCATACCGATCTAACATAGGACAGCAACACTGTCTGTCTCTGTCTAAGACCGCCCCCCGGTAAATTATATTTTTGCACCGGCATCACCGCAACTATCATGACGGGGTGACCCACACAGCTGATCGACCGGAGATATTCACATATTATTTATTTTATTATTTAGCTTGGTTCTTCAAGCCTATCCAGTGACGTTACCGACGTCTGTCGCATCGCATGGATAAAATGAAGTACAAAGAAAATACATACCTAATCTTTATTGTATTTTACCTACCTGCGCGCAAGTAAAGGTAGACGTATGTTTTTCGCACATGTAATATAAATGCAAAATTTATGTAATGCAAATATACGCGCGATTTATGTATATAGGGGTGTATGTACAATAATGTGTATATATTACGTGGAATGGAGGGACCAATTCCACAAAATGGCTCGTCGGTAAATTATCTTCATACGAAGAGTGACATAAGATAGGTGGTGTAAGAAAAACAGATATGGCGGCCGACAGCAGCCATTGTGTTGTACAGAAAAAGAAAAGTTTTTCCTCGCATTGCAATATGGATACCTTCCAAAGGAAAGGTGGTGATGAAGGCATTGTAAATTTTAAAGATATATCTATACGTTTTCCAGAAAAAAAAATCAAATATGGCGGCGATGTCGTTAAGTTGTATCTAAAACCAACTTTCCAAACATTTCACTGGGGATGCCACATTAAAGGTCTTGGTGAAAGATCTGTACTCCGTAAACAATAGCAAATACGGCCGCCGCCAGCAGCCATTTTGTTCTAAATGCAACAATTTTCACACCCATTGCAATACGAACATTAAAGTCACGGACGTGATACCACGGTTTTAAAGATTAGATATACCTATTTCCCAAAAAAAAAAACATGTACCTACTTAGATGTAAAAAATTATGTGCCAAATAAAAAGTCGTAATGAAGGGCTGCAGCACATGGGAAAAACTAAATACAAAAATAGGTACAGGTGTGGTGTAGTTTGATTATTAGTGATAACTGGCTGATGCGTTGTTTCCGCGTACAACTGCATCATCAATAAACATTCCATGGTATCGGCAGATAACCTTCGTGTTTTTGCAGTAAACAATGAGGTGAATTTTGAAAAAGAACGTTCTGCATCTAAGGATGTTATATTGGCATATGCGTATTGTTGCTCATAAGCACTTGCTCGTCCTTCACGCAAACACTCACAACGGCACGTAACTGTGTATAATTCGGATTTTTCCGTAAAACTTCGTTTGACTTTTGTGTAGTACATATCGTCGCTGGAAAGACAAAGGAGCGTAACTCCATTTAACATATTTTTCAGGAGAAGCGATTGAAAATTAAGCCAGTATTGCATTTGTTACTGAACTTTCTTCTTCTGTTATAATTTACAGTACACTTATGTAAGTTGTTTAGCTAAGTAGTTTGTCGTAAGTAGTTTGAACACTTATGTAAGTTGTTTGCTAAGTAGTTTATGCTTCTTGCAAAGAAAGATGTATTTACGGAGTTACCGAATTTTAAAAGGGAGATACTTTTTGTCTATTAACTTTTTTGAAAATTTTCATACATGGCTGACTTACGCCTATATAATTTATAATATCACGATAACCATAAGAGAGAGAGAGAGATACGCCAGTTTGTATATTTATAAATATGACCTTGGGAGGTGGCCATAACACGAAATTCGGGTTTTCGGAAACGCCTTTTTGTCTCGACGATATGCCTGGGGTATCTGTTAATGTCTGTAAATGTAAATTTAAATAGTCCACAATATCAAAATATTCCCCTAGCCGTAAGGCAGGATTTTGAAAATTTCCGATGGTGTTAAATATAATGTATAATTGTCACGTATAGTTACCAACTCTTATATTATCGCTTCTTGCATTTTGGCTTTTTTTTGCTCTTGCGGTATTCACTTATGTTTAATTTTTCATTGACTTGTTTGCCGTTCTGGTCGGTCGTAGTCGATGTTGTTGGTAAATTAGTCATGGTATTTTTGAAAAAAGTAAGGGCTACTAATGAAACAACCTAATTTAATACATCTTTTTTTTAAGCTTTTTGCTGCTATATTGGCTTTTTAAATGAGGAAATTACCAGCTACCCACACTTTTCCTTTAAGGTAATCAAAGTGTAGGTTACTAACTAAATTATGTTTATGAACTTGAAATTTTGCACAGAGGTTTCTTATATAATGGAGGCATCCACCAAGGTAGGGTTTTTCAAAATTGAACCCCTAAGGAGGTAAAATAGGGGTTTAAACCTTGTATGGAAAAAGAATATTAGATTGTCCTATTAAGTCGAAACTTCATTGAAGTACTCTAAAAAACAAATGTTTAAACACGTGTTTTGCAGTTTTTACTAATTCAACCTCAAATATTTTCTGTGTACAGGGTGTCCGGATTTCGTTGTAATTGCAGGGTATCTCGGTTGTTATTAGTGATAGAGAGTTGCGATTTTCGCGAAGTGTTGCTACTTTTTGATGAAACGAAAGATGGCATAAAAATATTCATGGTCCCCTCCGTTTTTGAGATACAGGACGAAATAGATTTTTTTTTTCATTTTCGGACCCCCCTCGCATTTCTGTTATCTTGTAACTTATAAAAAAAGTAAAAATGGATCCTGCTAGAATTTTCTACGTAGAATCGAGTGGCATGGTTAGATTTTCAGCAGATGTGATATTTTTCGAGATATTAACTAAACATGTTTTTTTAAATGGAACACCCTGTATATTTCTTAACCATTAAGTTTCCTCTTTCGAGAGCTTTTCAAAAATATATAACACTTTATAGTTATTTTTTATTTTTAGGCCTTAAACGAACTATTTAATTTTAAACTTTAATTTTGCGTAGTTGGTCGTGTTTAACATGTGGTTTAACGTCAATTCAAGTATTTAGATTTAAAAACGAAACTTGTTAAATCCTGTATTTTCATTAATTTATTAAAATTGGTATTATTTTTTAAAGTACAACACTACTTGTTATCTAGAACTAAAACTGCTTAGTTTTTAATCGCTTGAAGATTAAATTAGTTGTCTTGAATTATAGTATTAATACCAAATAAAAGTCAAATTTAAAAACAAAACATACAAAACTTCAGGTAAGAAAAGAGTTAGTCCATTTTAACACTTTTCGTTACCTAAAGTTTTGTATGTTTTGCTTTTAAATTTGACTTTTATTTGCTATTAATAAGCCAAGACAACTAATTTAATCTTCAAGTGATTAAAAATAAAGCAGTTTTAGTTCTGGTTAGGATTTTCTGTATATCTAAGATATCAAGTAGTGTTGTAGTTTAAAAAATAATACCAATTTTAATAAATTAATGAAAATACAGGGTTTAGCCAGTTTCTTTTTTAAACCTAAATACCTGAATAATTGACGTTAAACCACATGTTAAACACGGCCAACTACGCAAAATTAAAGTTTAAAATTAAATAGTTCGATTTAAGTGCTAGAAATAAAAAAGAACTTTAAAGTATTATATATTTTTGAAAAGCTCTCGAAAGGGATCACTTAATGGTTAAGAAATATACAGGGTGTTCCATTTAAAAAAACATATATTTGGTTAATATCTCGAAAAATATCACATCTGATGAAAATCTAACCACGCCACACGTAGAAAACTCTAATAGGATTCATGTTTACTTTTTTAATAAGTTACAAGATAACTGAAATGCGAGGGGGTCCGAAAATGGGAAAAAATCAATTTCGTCCTGTATGTCAAAACCGAAGGGGGCCATGAAAAATATTTTTATACCATCTTTCGTTTAGCAACACTTCGCGAAAACCGCAACCCTCTATCTTTAAGAACAACCGAGATACCCTGCAATTACAACGAAATCCGGACACCCTGTACACAGAAAATATTTGAGTCCAGTCTCTAGTGATAACGCTACTGAAGAGGGTAAGTGCTTCACACATTTTTCACAATTATCACTGATTTACTTCCTTTATTTTCTTTTTCTGTTATATTTTACTTAGTATGACGCGCACGCCAATGTCGGGGGGAACATTTTGGACGGCGCTATTTATGATTCCTAGAACTAACCATTTTCTGTCTTACCCAAGGCCGGCCGCACGTTGCGTCGTTGCCAGCGTTAGGCAAAAGTACAAATAGATGGTCTGGCGCCGAAAGAGGGCGTATTGCACCAGGGCTTTTTTTGCAAAATCGTTTTTCCAGGATTATGGACACACTATTGAATTTTTACTTTTACTTTTTTTTACCAGCATGTCTAAATTAATACCCACGAGGGCTGTATTACGTCTATATTTTAAAGTATCTTTTATTTCAAAAAATAAAACTTTAAAAAATTAATATTTGAGTTTTTGGCTCTATAGCGTAATAGATAAAGTAATTCTCTGTGACATTTATATCTAAACATTTTTTGATATAATGCATATTAACGACAAAAAATTGGAAATACAAAAATTGTTGGTGATGAATCCCCTTAAGAAAATGTTTGAGGAAATAGCAAAAGAATTACGGTACAAAACAAAACAAAACATAACTGCTGCAAATTGTGAGAATCGGTGGAAACATTTAGAAAGAATGTACAAAAAATATATAGATAACAATAACAGGCCGAGGAAGGAAAGATTTTGAATATGCAGAGATTATGGATAAAATTCTAGGTAAAAGGAATACATCCAGCTATATTGCTGTCTTCAGACACCGTGATTTATTCAGCAATTGAGAAGGAAAATACTGGTTTAGTGGACACAAACATGGAAAAGGAGAATATAATGCAGGATATTATAATGGAAGCAAATGCCACTGAGAAGACAAAGGAAGTAAGTAGTAAGTAGTAAGTAGTAAAAACAATGTCAGTAAAAACTAGTTACAAGAATAAAGAGTTAAGGACATATACATATTCTAAAGGAAATAAGACAGGATAGAAAAGATTTCTATAAAAAACTTCTGGAAATAAAAGAAAAAAAGTTACAGGAAAAACAAAGAAAAAATAACATTTTAGAAGAAAGAAACACTGTATTGAAACAATATAAGTATGCTTAAAGAATTGCCATTGTTACATATAGAAGACATATACCTAAAAGAAATAAGTCGACTAACTACTTTAAATATTGAATTTTGTTCAAAGAATTATTTATTTTGATTATTGTTACATTCCTCTATGGATTATATTTTATTTTTTGTCTTCTAGACAGTTTTAGAGTTTAGTTATTTTTTTAAAATAAAACATTAACAGCCAGATTCTCCAACGCTAGTCCGGTCTAATTTGACAACCAAAAGTTTTAAACTGACAACTGTAACAATAACACAACTAAATTTTATACTATGAATTTATTTTGGAGCTTTTTCGCAAATTTATAAAGAAAAGGGCAATTTTAGTACGCACTTTCGACAATAATAGAACTAAATTCACTCTAGCAACCCATTCCAAGATGAAAATCATTTGAAAACCAAGCAAATCGCTGAAATATCCAATAATTCATAAATGGTCAATGACGTCTTATTAACAACGATATAACAAAAACTTGTCAAAACATAACTGATCAACTAGAAGATCTTAATTTAAACCTGTACTAAATCTTAAACTTTCTTAGTGAATCTGGACGTAAAATTTTATGTCGTTTGTTATAAAACAGGAGCTTGAGCTATCGTGTATCGATACAGAGGAATTATTTTTTTATTACTACCTTTTCATGCTTCTTATTAAACTAGATCACGATACACTTGCAACAGTATGCTACATATGACGTCACTTCGAGGGAAAATCCTCAACTGACTAGACACTTGCACCCCTTGTACATATGTAAGTACAGGTCAATTTATTGTCGGGTAGTGTATTATGTTGACGTTTATTCAAATATTACAGGTCAGTTTATTGTCGGGTAGTATGTTGAGTTGACATTTATTAAAATATTATTGTCATATTTCATTTGCTCAGGTAAGCGCCTAGTCAATTTAAAATTTTCCCTCGAAGTGACGTCATAACGTAGCATACCATTGTAAGTGTATCGTGAACTAGATATAATGGCTAGTAACGTAGATCAGTACCAGTGGCGTATGGTGAAATTTCAAAGTTGTATATCTCTGTTCCTATTTACAGGACCCGACCAAATTTAGAGGTTTTAATAGTGTGCCCACTGGGAATGTTCTGGTAAACTCAAGCAAAAATTCAACTTTTTTCGCAAATTCAAAACGTTTTTTTTTCTTTACAAAAACATTCCCAGTGGGAATTAAAACCAATTAAAATTGGGACCGGTCATGTACGTAGGAACAGAGATATATACAACTTAGAAATTTCACCATATGCCACTGGTCACTACCATCTCTATAGTTGTGCCTTTAAACATATTTATATACGGGGTGCCCATTTTAAGTTTTAACCACCATCGTATAGTTGGAAGCTCTCCAATTTTCATTTTGCCCCCCCCTCCTTGATGGCGCCCCTTGTTTGCATTATTTTATATATTTTTAGCATTTTTACAACAAATTCAAATTGGATAATATACTGTGTACGTGGTAATATGTACAGGGATATCCAAATAAAAGTGAACAGGCCTTATAACTTTTTTATTTTTAAAAATGAGAAAAAATGTTAAATATGAAAGCTTTGGGGATTTTTATGAATCATTCATATATCTTATCAGCAAAACAATTGAGTATCGAATAAAAGAAATATAGTATAAAACATTGATTTTCTCACTTATTTTAAATTGGATGGTATGATTTTTATCATATTTTTGGATTTTTTTTATCCGATGCTCGATTATTTTGCTGATAAGATATATGCATGATCTATAAAAATCCCCAAAGCTTTCATATTTAACATTTTTTTCCATCTTTAAAAATAAAAAAGTTATATGCCTGTTCACTTTTATTTGGATATCCCTATACAATCGTGGTTTAAAACAGTTTAATTTTCTATTCAAATTCATTTATTCATACTATTACAAATAAATTGTTTACACACGTCAATTACAGATAAAATAATTTTCATATTTAGACAATAATAAAAACATTCCTGACAATACAATGCATTAAAATTTATAAATCGAAATGAACACAATACAAACACATTAAAAAATCTAAATAAAAATATTAAAATATATTACAACTATAATCTAAGTACTGTTTTGTGATGTAAAAAGCATGTTTTATTAGGAACTGTTTCACCTTCATTTTAAACTGCTGAGTAGAGAGCTCTTTAACATTTTGGGGTAACTTAGTAAACAGTTTTATTGCATAATATTCTGGTCGAGCCTGACATTTACCCAACCTGCAGTGTTGTGGAACGTAGTTGGTCTTATTCCTAGTGTCATGGTCATGTATGTCTTGGTAAGACAGTAGGTCATCCTTTTCTTTGATGTAGAGGAAACTTTGCAGGATGTAAGCCGAAGGAAGGGTAAGAACTTCCAACTGAACAAAGGCATTCCCACAATCCTCCCTGTACCCTAAGCCTGCCATGATTCTGACTGCCTTTTTGCTGGAGACCAAAGACTCTTGTGCATGAGGTGACCGTCCCCATGCGATAATGTCATATGTCATAACACTATGGAAAATTCCATGATATGCTGTTCTCAGGGTATTTATTGAAACACATTCACTCAAATTTTGTAAAACAAATACACTACTTCCAAGTCTTTTACAAACATTAGCTACATGAACATCCCATTTCAGCTTCCTATCTAGGTATAGCCCTAGAAACTTGACAGATGCAGCTGTTCCACCACCACGTGACTGACTTCGTGATGTAGATGCGCTGACAACATAATCCAGCAGGCTCAGCGTATCTATTTCTTCCTGTTCCAGCCAATGTTCTGTTAAACATAAGACTCCCAGGTCACAATCAGCAATGGCAGCCTCGAGCTCGTGAAGCTTGTTTTTCACAGAGCGGACATTGTAATGTAGCAGTTTTATACATGACGATTTGCTACCACCAGGCTTCGCCCCTGTTGAGGTTCTAACCTAGTTAGGTTTAAAAAACTGTTTACTTGAATACCAACTGGCTAAACATTTTTGTCAAGAATGACAGATTTTTTATCCGTGGGCACACCAATTTTAAAAGAACTATATTTCTGCTTCCACTTTGTTTTTATCCGTTCGCATTCACAGTCGATGTTAATTTAATTTTAGGTATTTTCCAATATCCTCAGGTTTTGTGTCATTAGACAATCGTGATACAAATTACCAAGAATAGCTACCTGATGAAGCGGCTTTCAAGGTGGTTGCATCCTCTGTTTGCCTTCGATTGAGTTAGGTCTCAGTTTTGGGTCCACTTGTTTCTTTTATTTTTTACTGTAAGCTTCTGTTTGTTTTTGTTCAACTTCGTTGAAAGCATAGAAAAATCAAAGAAAATAAAAGGGTTTGATTGAAGGGGTTGAAAGTAGGGTTAATGCCACTGTCATTTTCTTCTTTTTTCTTGGGATGGCTTGCAGTCACGCTAGACTGTTGTTGTGGTCCTTATGGCAAGTCGTTTTGGTCGATGCCAATTTCTGCTTCTTTTGTTTCTTTCGCAGCTAATTTCACGGAATTTTTGGTTTTACGGCTTTTTTTATTAGGTTAGAATTTTCGAAATTTTCTATATTCTTTTCCAAGTAAGCATTTTTTTCTTTAAGAAGTTTATTGTTTTCTTGAAGAATTTCATTTTTACTCTTTAGTTCGTCCACTAAAGTCTTTAAATACATAATTTCGATATACTTCTCTGGTTTGGGAATGTCATCACTTTGTTTACATTCCTTACACATTAATCGAGTTTTGTAACTTATTATTATAAGTATATTAAGTATATTAACTTTATTATTTAGTGAAAAAGAATGTTTCCAGTGCTATAAGGATAACACTGGACATTTGTGGCTATTATTTAGTGAAGAAGAAAGTTTCCACTTCCAGTGCTAATAAGTACGTTTAGTTGAAGATTATTATTTTACACTTCACTTGAAGAGCAGTTCTCTGTATTGTTTTGTGTTGTAATATTTTAGCTCTTTGAAATTAGTGTTACTAGGAGTTCTTTCTTTAAAGGTAACAAAGATATTAGGTTTTCAAACTTGATTCATAGAAATATGGTAAAAAAATTTGGCAACGCCTGACTTCGAAACAAAAAAATTTTTTTCTGTAACTGACATTTCTTGCTGTTTTTTATATGGCCATGTATTTATGACAGTGGCGCGCAGGTACTAAAAAATTTTTTTTCGAGGGCCGATATTTACCTTTCTTAATAGTGAAACACCATTTATGAATATTTTTATTCAATCTGAATTCATATCAGGAGTTACCCATTCCAATATATTAAATGATTTCCATAACACCCTGTATATATATATATATATATATATATATATATATATATATATATATATATATATATATATATATATATATATATATATATATACAGTGACCGGCAAAAAGTTCGCAACATATGGGAAAAATTTTTATTAGGAGAGTATCGGAAAAACTTTCCCAGGGGATCGGTTCTGCATGTCCGATAACCTAAAAATCGATTTTGACATACGTCGCGTGACCACTGGTATAGCGTCAAATTTAAAAAAAAATTGTTAATTTACAAAAAGTGAGGTTAGTTGACGAGATATGAAAAAAAGTTATTTGAAAAAATTGCTTAGAATTAAATTCTAGGTCCTTGTGCAAAATTTTAAAATTTTATTTAAAAAATTGGAAAAAAATTTTTTTTAAATATTTTTTTAACGATTTACAAATTTCCAGTTTTTGCCGTTTAGATAGCTTGCCTAATGTAAAGCCCATGTATCTGGATGAAAATAAACGAATGTAGTAGTTTTTTCTACAATTGACAGGACAAAATTAAAAAAATAGGGTTTCGCCGGACGCTAGCTGTTGCAATGATTTGTATCTAGCAGCAGTGTCAAAATTTTAGAGACATTTCAATGAGATTACATTGAGAAAACCTTAATCGTCTTAAATATATCTGAAGTTCGACTTTTTGTAAAGTTAAGGGGATTAAAATAGATAATAAACAAAAAATTACCTGTTTATTTAATCGAAATTTTATAAACGAAAACCAATGTAAGAAAAACTTAAAAGTAGTCAAATTCTGTACTAACAACACAAAAAATCATTGTTTTTCCTTGGGTGCACAAAATTTAAAACTCAGTATGACCACCATTTCTCTCCATACATACTGTTGTTCTCGAGCGCAACTCTCGATTAACATTTCGGAGCATTTTACGATTTATTTGCAATACACAATTTATAATGACATCCTCTAAATTTTGTATATTCCTAAAGGGTCGATGTTTGTACACAGGGTTCTTTAGGTATCCCCACATAAAAAAATCTAACGGAGTCAGATCTACAATTCTACAATTGACAGGACAAAATCGAAAAAATAGGTGTTCGCCGGACGCTCGCTGTTGCAATGGTTTGAATCTAATGAAATGACTGTATCAAGATTTTATTAAGATTTTTCGCACATAAATTTAACAACCAGGTCTATTTAGTTGTACTTAAAACTACCAAAGCAGGCTCTGAAATTAAAACAACCAAATAATCTAGTAGGTTAAAAACAACAGAAAATGTCAAACAAATTATAATTTGTTTGATTTCAACCTATGTCATTGGTTTATGTCTCGCATCTTACTAAGT
The DNA here is from genome assembly GCA_963971165.1 of Philopedon plagiatum. Lineage (NCBI taxonomy): Eukaryota > Metazoa > Arthropoda > Insecta > Coleoptera > Curculionidae > Philopedon > Philopedon plagiatum. Next base: position 53,374,760 of record OZ020194.1, read on the forward strand.
TTGATATTTTACATAAGTTTATTAATATTTTATTCTTTAAAATGGTACCCACACTACTTCTTCAGGAAAAGATAGAAATTATTTTAATTTCTGGAGATAATTACAAAAGCCATAGAGAAACAGCAGCAATTTTTAATGAGAGGCACCCCGATAAATCCCTCCATTATTCCACAGTATCTCGTCTAGTCAATAAATTTAAAGAAACGGGATCGGTAGAAAATCAGTATAAAGTTTCCCATGAAAAACCGGTAACAGGTGACGAAGGTTCTCTGGATGTGTGTTTGTCGATCACAGAAACACCCCAATTAGCAGTTAGTCAAATATCGGAGATCACTAACATTCACGAAAGATCTGTGCGGAGGATATTAAAAAGAAACAAATTTCATCCGTACAAACCTAAATTTGTACAAGTATTAAAAGATAGGGATTATGACGCCCGCTTCGATTTTTGTGCCTGGTTCCAGGGTATGATTGAGGAAGATTTTAATTTCCCAAAGAACGTTCTTTTCTCGGATGAAGCTACATTTACCTCTAACGGAACCGTCAGTTCACAAAACTGTAGATGGTGGGCCACCGAAAACCCAGACTTTGTAATTCAGAGTAAAGACCAATATAGTTTTAAGGTTAATGTGTGGTGCGGAATTTTCAACCTCAGAATAGTGGGACCTTTTTTCTTTAGAGACAATTTAAATTCAGAACGATATTTAGAATTTCTACAAACTGAGATATCTGACTTTTTAGACAATTTGTCATTAGCCGAAAGAAGAAATTTATACTTTCAACAAGACGGAGCTAGCATTCATTCCACAAATGAGGTGAAGAGATGGCTGGATCAAGAATTTGGAAACCAGTGGATAGGACGGTTTTCTGAAAATCCGTGGCCTGCGAGATCACCAGATCTGACTCCGTTAGATTTCTTTATGTGGGGATACCTAAAGAACTCTGTGTACAAACATCGACCCTTTAGGAATATACAAAATTTAGAGAATGTCATTAGAAATTGTGTATTGCAAATAAATCGTAAAATGCTCCGAAATGTTAATCGAGAGTTGCGCTCGAGAACAATAGTATGTATGGAGAGAAATGGTGGTCATACTGAGTTTTAAATTTTGTGCACCCAAGGAAAAACAATGATTTTTTATGTTGTTAGTACAGAATTTGACTACTTTTAAGTTTTTCTTACATTGGTTTTCGTTTATGAAATTTCGATTAAATAAACAGGTAATTTTTACAAAAAGTCGAACTTCAGATATATTTAAGACGATTAAGGTTTTCTCAATGTAATCTCATTGAAATGTCTCTAAAATTTTGACACTGCTGCTAGATACAAATCATTGCAACAGCTAGCGTCCGGCGAAACCCTGTTTTTTTTAATTTTGTCCTGTCAATTGTAGAAAAAACTACTACATTCGTTTATTTTCATCCAGATACATGGGCTTTACATTAGCCAAGCTATCTAAACGAAAAAAACTGGAAATTTGTAAATCGATAAAAAAATATTTAAAAAAAATTGAGTTTTCCAATTTTTTTAAATAAAATCTTAAAATTTTGCACAAGGACCTAGAATTTAATTCTAAGCAATTTTTTCAAATAACTTTTTTTGATATCTCGTCAACTAACCTCACTTTTTGTAAATTAACAATTTTTTTTTTAATTTGACGCTATACCAGTGGTCACGTGACGTATGTCAAAATCGATTTTTAGGTTATCGGACATGCAGAACCGATCCCCCGGAAAAGTTTTTCCAATACTCACCTAATAAAAATTTTTCCCATATGTTGCGAACTTTTTGCCGGTCACTGTATATATATATATATATATATATATATATATATATATATATATATATATATATATATATATATATATATATATATATATATATATATATATACAGGGTGTCTGGAAAAGGTCTGTACAAAATGCTACCACGTATTCGTGAGACTAAAATAAGACGATTTAACCCAACTTACCTATATCCAAAAGTGTTTCGTTAGGGAGATACAGAGCCCCAAAGGGGTACTTAACGATTTACTTTTTTGACTCTAACTTTTGAACCGACTTGTATAATTTAATGAAAGTTTAATATTTTATGTTGGCCATAAAGACTCATAAAACCATACTACAGTAGATGTTTGACATCATCAGGGAAGTCAGGAACGGACTTGCCACCACACTCTTTGGGCAAAATTTTTTACAGGTATCATTTTACAGAGCTGAAAACTGATTTTTTAAATACTTTGGTCATTCCTCTTTGAAAAAGGTACTCTACATTTGTTTCGATAAAATTAGCCGTTTTCGAAAAAATTAGGTTTTTGTATAACACGTTATTGAAATAATTTTATCAGAATTCTACAATAAAACACCAGTCGTTTTTATTTCGTTAACAATGTGTTATTGACAACAGTTTTCAAAATTGCCAGACTGATTATACAAGAATTAAGTAATGGAGCATTATTCCTATAGCGAATATGCTGACATGCATCTAATTTATGGACAAGCACTTGGCAATTGTGTGGAGGCAGGAAGAATTTATTCTGGTACATTTCATTGCACAAGGACCTAGAATTTAATTCTAAGCAATTTTTTCAAATAACTTTTTTTGATATCTCGTCAACTAACCTCACTTTTTGTAAATTAACAATTTTTTTTTTAATTTGACGCTATACCAGTGGTCACGTGACGTATGTCAAAATCGATTTTTAGGTTATCGGACATGCAGAACCGATCCCCCGGAAAAGTTTTTCCAATACTCACCTAATAAAAATTTTTCCCATATGTTGCGAACTTTTTGCCGGTCACTGTATATATATATATATATATATATATATATATATATATATATATATATATATATATATATATATATATATATATATATATATATATATATATATATATATATATATATATATATATATATACAGGGTGTTTCAAAAAACATGTGCCATCGCTTAAAGGGAGATTCTTTGAAAGAAATTAAGGCAAAAAGTTCTTATGAACATGGGTCCGCAGATGCTTTGTTTCAAAGATACAAGACGTTCAATTTTTAAATGGTCTTTAGATGTTAAAACCGATGGTTGGGAAAACTAAACCAGTAAGACGGTTAATAAAATTACATTTATCTCCTAAACGATATGAAAATTGAAAAAATATGAAGAGACAAGTTTTGTTAAGAATTTAACAAACTATTTAACCGATATACGAAAATGTGAAGAAATCAGTGGCGTACATGTTTTTACTGGAAAAATATTGTACCGTCTTCTCATATGTACGCCCCTGGAGGACCTGTCAAAGTCTTTTCATGGTCAGAATTATGCTTAATTTAAGTACTTTACACAACGTAAATTTCATCAAAATTGATGAAGCCATTGTGAAAATATTTTGGAAAAACTGAAAAAAAATTAAAAAATTTAACACCCTGGATCTTTGAAACGAAGCATCTGCGGACCCATGTTTATATGAACTTTTTGTCTTAGTTTCTTACAAGGAATCTCCCTTTAAGCGATGGCACATGTTTTTTTGAAACACCCTGTATATATATATATATATATATATATATATATATATATATATATATATATATATATATATATATATATATATATATATATATATATATATATATATATACCGGGTGTCCCGCTAAGGTCGGCCACCGGCTCTATCTAGGAAACTATTTGCCCTACAGCTTTCGGGAAAAAAATATTATTACAAAAGTGATCCCGAGAAATCTATTAAAATTATTTTCCACTTTGTAATTTTACGCTAGATGGCGTAGTTTGTAAATCAAAATCGAAAAATAAGAATTTCTCTATAAAATCAATAGTGAAGGTAAGTTACGCGGAACGATTTTGGACTCTCTTATTAGCACTCTAAAAATTATTTATTTGACATTTTATCCCATCTCTTAAAATAAGGGGTTGGGGGAGGGTGAAATTGTATTGCAAAAAAAGTTGGATAACTTTCGGCTACGTTAACCGATTTTAGCAAACTTGGTCTTGTTTTAAAGCTATTTGATAGCCGAATCACAGCTTGTGATAATACTAAAGTTTTTGTTTAAGCCTGAACCGCCAGATGGCGTATTTTGATCGCTTCAGGAGTTTACCCAATTTTCCATGATAAAGTAAATGGAAGGCTATATTTTTATTTTACTTTCTTATTACTTGTAAAATTACCTAAAAAATGGCACAAACCGGAAGTCGCTATCGTTTTTCAAACTTAAGTTATGAGCAAAAATCTCTTTAGGAAATATTATTTTTAAATTTCAATGTGAAATTCGAAATTTTTTCGCAATAACCAGTACTAATCGACCTAAAACTTAAAAGCTTCCGAAAAAAATATCATCATAAAGTAGCAACACTTGTAGATATGAGGTCCTGGAAAAAATCGACTGATACTTTTTTCATTAGTATTTTATTTGTATTTGTATTGGATTTCTTTTTAAATTAATATTAATTAACATTTCACTTGCAAAGATCATTACTTTTTTAGCAAATGCTCAAAATGTCCGCCATTATTGTCAATGCAACTTTGAAGTCTTCGCCGTGTTCCATTAACAGCAGTTTCGATTTCTGCAACAGAAATAGACGCTATCGCATTACGGATTCTAAGAATCATGTCTTCTCGTGTGGTTGGCCGGGTCTGGTAGACAATATCTTTAAGCCTTCCCCATAAATAAAAGACCAAAACGGTTAAATCAGGAGACCTGGGTGGTCAAGGAAATAAACTCCCCCTTCCTATCCATCTAGTGGAAACTGGATATTCAAATATTCTCTCACGTTGAGAGCATAATGAGCGGGGCAACCGTCGTGTGAAAGCACATGTTTACACGAGTTTCTAAAGTCACTTCTTCCAAAAGAATTGGCAAATGGTTTCTTAAAAACTTCAAATACCTTGCTCCATTAAGCGTCTCTTCAAACATAAAAACAATAATTTTACCTTCAATAATGCCGCACCCGACATTTACGCTAAATTGATTTTGATGA